>RXPK01000215.1:0-468537 GCA_004143645.1 Protaetia brevitarsis
CCACACTAAGTGTGCACTATGGGTGGGATAACTTGTTATCTTTGGAGTACAGAAGCGGTCGACAATGGACAAAGTAGTTGAGATTTTTTGGTATGTGCGTTACAATTGTGAAACAGAAAAACAATTGACGTCGCGTTCTCTCGATATTCTCCAAATTTTTTTTTATGGAAGCCCTGTATATTTTTTGCAATTGTAAAAGAAATCCAATGAACGAAAAAGCTTAGTACAATATGAAAAAATATCAAATAATAGTTATTGAGAAATCTTTATCTTTGTTTTGTTTGCATGAAATCGATATACCTATGGAAAATTAAAGCGTCATCTTTGTTTAGTAGCTGTCGAAATTATTTAATTTTTGTTGTTGTTAAGTTACTGTGCGGAAAAAGTACTGTTTTTTTACATTTTTTCAACCGTAACAATGGCATTTACTCATTTGGAAAAGTGTGATATGTGTGGAGTTGTACCTGCATTTTGAAATTTTCTGATTGAGCGCTAGTACGTTCCGTCGCTATTTTTTAAACTTTATCGAAGATTAAGAAGCAACGAGAACAATTTTATAAGAAGAGGAACAAAATTGATTTTATATTATCACAAGAGATAGAAATAATGTGTTGGCATATTTTGTCAGGTACATCCAATAATTCTGTAGGGATTTGTCCAGAGAATCAGGTATTTCTCGTAGCACGGTCCATAAATTCTGAAAAAAGTATAATATGTTCCCTTTAAATATCACCTGTTCAAACTCTACTTTTGGGCGATTATCAAAGACGATTAACTTTTGCTCTATGGTTTATCAATACTTTTGAAGAAATCACAATTTCTTTAGACACATTTTATGAAAGTGATGAATCTACACTTTCTAATCGCGGGATGTTCAATAACAGAAATAATATTACTGGATGTCGTGAACACCATTTTGTTGTTTATCCTTGTAATACCTAACACCGATTTGTTTAAATGTTTGTGTGGTATAACCGGATCCGATTTGTTGGGCATTTTTCTATCGGGTTCTTAACAGGAGAAAGATATGTGGCTTTTATTACAGAAATTTTTCGAATATTTTCTGGATGAATTAAATTTGGTAGACAGATAGTATTATTACTTTCTACAAGATGGAGAGCCCGCACATAATACTGACACACGTGAGTTATTAGAAAGATTATTTGGAATAGATGGATTGGCGCAAATGGTCTCTTCAGGGGTCCGCGCGTTCCACCTGACATGACGCCATTGGATTTCTTCTTGTGGGGAGCAGTATAAATCAGTTGTACAACATAGATATACAACAGTGGATGAGCTTCGGAAAGAATTCCACATCATTGACGACATCGACGGTAAGACAATTTAGGACCACTCTAATGGTTTCACAGAAGATTGATAAATGTTATTGAAATGGAGGCGTGTGTTTTGGACATTTAATTCGAGTAATTTTCTTGACTATTTTTGTATTTATTTTTTTGTTTTATTACATTAAACGCTTTATTGAATGTTGACGCTTAATTTTCCATAGGTATAATCATTTTCATGCCAACAAAGCAAGAAAAGATTTCTCAGTAACTACTTATTTGACATTTTTTAATAGTGTAGTAGGACTTTTTGTTCAGTTGGAATTTTTCTCGTAAATTGCAAAAAATATGACAGGGTGTTCCATTAAAAAATAATTTTGGCACGATATCTAGAGAACGCGACGCTCAATTGTTTTTCTGTTTTCACAATTGTGCCGCCATAAAAACCAGTACTAACTTTGTCCTTTGACTGATTCTGTAACCTCAAAGATAAAACGTTATCATGTTGGCACACTTAAGTGTGGGACACCGGTATATACTACTTGATTGATGTGTTTCAGCGGGCGTCTTGGTCATTATATCTTGGTTGATTGTAATGTGTAAGGTGTTAAGTCAAAGTCAAATTTTGGTTAAAGAAGCTACAAGGATTGTTATTTGGGGTAAATTTAACGTAAGGATTTGAAAACCAAAGTGTGTTTCATTGAAGCGACGTGCTAGCAGCTGTAGATAACAGTATTTCCAGCAAAACACTTGCAAATTTCAAGCCTTATATATATATGATCATAATTGCGGAGAATAATGTAAGACATTTTTTAATAGAAAAAATACTTTTTGGCAATAATGACTCTCAATACGAAATAAATAATAACATAAATATCTCCAATTTTGAATGTGTAATATCCTTTCCGCATGCGAGACATACGAAATAAGGAAATACCCGTATAGTAGTACTATATTTTCATTCTTAAGTAAATATCGAGTTGCCTATAGCGCTGCATATGAGTATTGGCATATGTGCATTAAATTATTCATGACGTATTTTAATATATTATCTTAATACACAATACTCATTATAGCATTACAAGATTATATTGTAGTTGAGCATCCCTGTATTGCACTCAGTAAAATACTAACATTAGAAAATCAATAAAGTTTAAGTGTTATAATCAACATTTATCAGTGCATTGACACGCTTACATTGGCAACTAATGAGCGATGATCGTTAAAATTAACATACATGTATATGCATTTCTCTACTATACGAGTTATAAACACTATTAACAGACATTTATGTATCATACACAATTTCTCAGCGGTAATATAAAATATGATTGTCTATAGAAGCTTAAAATATATTAAAGGCATAATTATTCCTTATTAAAGGTGCAATTTTATTTTCTCCAGTGTACACGTTTATTTATCAGAGAGATATATTTAACCAGTCACCACCCTCACAAAATATCATAGTACAAATTATATTACACTAGAATAAATATAATAATTAGAGGGTTTAAAAACTTGAAAAATACGTTTGAAGTTAATGTTTTGTAGGAAAGCGATTTTAACGTGTAACAATACACTATGTCTATTTAATGTTTTAACTAACGTCATTGATGTATCGTACGAGTAAAGACAAGCGAAGGCAGCAATGCTTCCGCTTGTCTCATAGAAATGCAAGGATTAATTTCATACATATTTCATGAAGTTGCGCAATAAAATTATATGAAGGAACTTCTTTTCCAAAAAAGATCAACTGATATCGACAACGCAGCGCACATTTCTGATACAACAGCAGTTATTTAAATTCGTTATATAGCTATATCAGAATAGAAATTATGAAAATGGATTCCCTTCTGCATTTACCTTCCTGATAGAATGAATAGTAGGTGACTATATGAATACTGAAAATAGGTGGTTGCTTAATGATTAATCAATATTTGGTTTTTAGGTTTTTTTTTTTGGTATAATATAAACACATTAGGGTCAAACTTTTCCGATTAAATTCTACATACAAACTTTCTCCATATATGAAAAAAGTATATGTTTAATTCCTTTTTTTTGCTTATGTTAACAAAATAGTTTGCGTCATACGTTTCTTGCTCGAATTAATAGGCTATTATACGAACTGTTTTTTTTTAAAATTAAAATAAATTCTTCCAGAAATCAAACCACGTGTATACCGTCATAAACAAACTGTAAATTAATAACTACATTAACTTCTAACCAATTCAATAAACTTATAATAAAAGGTTTAAGTTAGATAAAAATTAATCATTACTAAGCATACTAACGAATATTTTTTCACTGTAGATAAAATCTGAATTTTAAAATCTTAAGATTTGTAAAAAAGAAATTAAATATACAGGGTGTCCCACCGAACTGTGTCATTAGATTTTTTTATTGAACTTCTAGTAGGAATTTGATTTTGAAACTTGCAGTGGCTCATCTATTTAAAGAAAATATTTTCAACTTTTAGTACTTTATGAATCTGGGGTGTTGATATCAACTCCCTTATTTTAAATGGATTGGTGCAATTTTTATCGGCCTAGTGAATTTACCGAGTTTATTGTTAGCAATTTGTATGAGGGTTATCTATCCCTAAACTCAACCGTTTTTTTGTATTTTTCATTTTTGACGTTTGCACTTTTCGAATAAAAATTAAATATTCAGAGATAAAGATGTTGCTGTTCCACTAAAGTGATGTTTATAACGACGTAAGGTATATAAGGTGTTATAAGACGATACACACTTGCGTGACCGATTTTCGTACCTTGAAAAAACTGACTTACTATTATGGTTTTCAATTAGTTACAATATGTAAGCAGTGGACGTTTTTTGTTTCTATCACGTCTTGTTTTTGAAGTATACTGACTGGTGTGCTGATTGGCATTAGATACGCTATGCCGATTCTGGCACAAATATTTGGATTTTCAATGGGGTAAAGTTCGCATTTTTCCCCTCATAGATACAATAATGCATATTACATGTCTCTCGTGCTTTGTAGCGACAAATTGAAATATTCCACCTGATACACACTACCGGGTGTCCAGCCTAAAACTGCAGCGGTCCATAGCGATTTATTATTGCTTTTTTGGAAAAATGTTTCGAAATAAATGTTGGCTCGATTATATTTCTACACATTTTAAAATTAGTTTCTGTGTGACGGACTTTTCGTTGTACCGGAAGTAGATACTAACTTTATTATTTTAAATGAACAACCCTGTATATTATAGTATTTTTGGATTCTTGTTAAATTTAAATAACAATACGTTAAGGCATACATTGGGACTAAGTTGTACCGTTTTCCGAATTACATGACGTTTTTTCAAAAAAAAAAAAGACATTTGTAATGTCTACGGTGTTTGCAAATATCTCCGGAAATACGAAAGTTAGAAAGATGCGGTTTGCAGTTTTCGTTTAATTATGAAACAGCACACGTATTTTATTTTAAAATTGTTGCGTTTACAGTTCAGAATTATTAAGTAGGGCTCTGTAATTTTCGAACTCTAAAATCGTGGATAACTTGATTTTTTTTAAATTGAATGGTATAGCAATTTTTACATGAATGGATGTAAAATTTGATTTTCTTTCGATTTTATACGAGTGTCATTGTATCTATCTCCAAAGGTTTTGGAGATATTCGCGATTTTTCAGTTTTTCATGATAGATACGTATTGCGAAGCGCCGGCCACCTTCCCCTCGCATTTCACCAGGACCCTTGGAACTAATTAACAAAACAAAATAAGTTTCGTCGTTAGTTTTAATTTTTTGTCGTTAATTTAATCGAATTATTGATCATTAAATAAAGCAATGTGTATACTTTTTAAGTTTTTTACCAATAATTATTAGTTACTGTACCCAAAAAACAGTACGTGATAGAAAAAAAAGTACATAGGTGTTCTTATTAAGCGATTAGTATAAATAAATAAACAGGAAAAATTGAAGTGGGTACTTAATTTTTTTCTTAATTTGTAACGTAGTGTAATCACTGTATCGCATACAGACTGTTCAAAAACGAATCTAACTGTGAATATCTTTAAGGTAACTAACCGTTTTTTCTTTCAAATGAAAAATGGTGTTTTTTTAAATACAACATTGAATGCAGCGTAAAATTCTACATCAATTGATGTTAGGGCTTGGTATACCTATTCTTAATAGTAATGTATTGCATCAAATATCTCCGAATGTGAAACAGTCCAAGCATTCTCCATTGTTGTGAATGGAGTACTATCTCGATGCTAGAATAACTCCCTTTAATTAAATATTATCAGGAAACAGTTCCTCAACTTTATCAACAGAAAAAAGAACTTTAGCCTTCTGGTCACGTGTAATGAAAGAAGTCTTCCTGAATCCGACTCGGTCAGATTCTTTGGGGTAATTGTAGACAATGCTTTAACATATGAGGAACATTGTAATATTTTATGTAGAAAATTGCCTGCTTTCCATTACATGTTAAGTACTGCTGTGAACGGACACCCAGTTTTCGCGAGAGCTTGTTTTTTAAGTTGCATGGATTTTGTCATGTTTACTCCGTTCAGCCTTTGTCAATGTTTCGAGAGAATTTTCACAGATGTCGATTTTATTTTTATATAAGATTAAGTTAATGAGTTAATTGTTTAATTTATTTAATTAAGTGTTCAGTTTTTTTTAAAATTAATTTCATTTATTTAGATGTCTTTTATTTGCTCTTGTATGTTAGCGCCTTTTCTTTTATATTTTTGCTGGAGATTTTGTGCGTTGCGTTGTACGCAGCTGTTGTTGTTTGTAAAACGACTATTCAACTTTGTCACGCAGTTCCTTAGTCGACTGTCAGCGTGAGTACATGTATTTTTTAATCTTTGCTGCCATTTTGTTAATTCATTTGATATCGTATTTTAATTCGTATAATTTGTTTTATTCTGTCCATCAAGGAATTCGCATAATAATAATTGTTATTGTATTGATGTGTACACACTATAGATATACCATTTATTATTTTCGTGCAGGAAGGTAGATTTAGTTTGTAATTCTCTCATTATATTTTAAAGAATTAATTTTTTCCGTTTTTCATTTTTCTGTTTCATTTTAATTATTAATCACCTCGGGTTGGGTGAATAGAAGCATTGTTCTTGTTTTCAGTTTTCATTTTCGTATAATTTCTAGTGTTCCACGAATTTACTTTATTTTATTTGGCACCACGTGGATTGTTTTGAAAAAAAAAAAATTTCCTGAACTAATTAATCTTTTGCTTTGATATAGGATTTAGCATTGTCCTATTGTAATTTTAGAATCACGTGCAGTTTTGATTTAAGCCAGAACCCTCAGTTCACGGTTTTTTCTTCTGCAAATTTGTACTTGCCTTTTTTTTTCTTTTTTTGTATAGTAAATTTTTGATTGTTAATTAACGTTGTTGAGTTAAATTTGTGTTCTTTTATTTTTAATTTAAACCTTTTCATTTTTTTTTTGGTAATTAAGAAAGTCAGATTTCTTTCACCCAAAATTTACTTTTCGTGGTTAGATTCAAGTTTTAATTCGCGAGGGTAACTCTGAGGTTAATTGATCTTTTGCTCCCTTTAAAAATTTTATTCGTTGAGGTAGCTAATTTAATTTTTTCATTTTTAATATTCATTTTGCATTTTCAAATTCAATCAGTGCACAGCAGTACGTTGATGAAGATTATTGCTCTGGATGGGTTAAATCTTTTTATTACGCAAATATTGAATCCCGATGGCGATATGAAATCATTTTTTTGGGATGGTTTGACGAGTTTTCATTGTGTATTTCCAAAAAAATATATATAAACGCGTATAATAAGATCTATGTGCAATGTTTCGCGTTTTATGCCGTGTCGGGACCTCTTTAAGTCTTTGAGGATGTTTCTTCTGATGTTTTTAACGTGATGTCATTGGTGATGTCCACACGACACAGAGTCAACTTTCGAATATCGCACTCTCTAGTAGACAGTTATGAACAAGGATTAACTATGCAGTTGTAAAAGCGTTCCATGCCCTTCCTGATAAAATAAAAAAAGTCACTAATACTCAATTGTTCAGTTTAAAGTTAAAAGATTATCTACTAAACAAGTGGTTCTATCGATTTAGTTATTTAATGTTGACAGGACGTGTCTCTTTGTTACATGTCTTTTATTAATGTTTGTAATTAGTTTAACCGTATATTTATAATATCATATACATTTTCACCTTTTCCATATTTATTTGTTTCGATTCTGTGTACTTTTACGACTATTACTTGTGTTCAGGTCTGAATCTACAACAAATAAACATATATTCTATTCTATTCTATGACCTCATTTCTTCGGAAGGCAGAATTCTTCACAATGAATTACTTTTCCTCGCAAAATTATGAATACGTCTGCAAACATAAAATCAAATTCAAAACGCAATATGGTACATTACAAAGCCAACTCCCTAAAGCAGCTGCGAGAACACCTGCTATTTTATTACAATTCATCAAAGGTTAGCTACGCTGTTTCATCAAAGGCAGTGCTATATACAGGCACTTATCTTGAGATTCCTGATATCCAATACTCTATATATTAAATGAATGTATTATAAGCAGAGGCACCTTTTACGTCGACAATATCCCTTCCAAATCCAATCTGTAATCGGAAACCTATACAAATTTTCACTTTCTACTGCACATCTTTCATAGTACATGATGAATACCAAAAGCATTTCCGTTTAAAAGAGATGCAAATGAAATATTGACTTTCTCCCGGTTCCCGAAAATTTCCTTCGCCACTCAAGCAGGCTGGCTCATATTTCATTTCAACCCCTAAAAATATGTGGAAGAGGAAAAAGCACATCATACAAGTGTTCCAAAAAGGCGAGCGGCACATCCGATATGAAATATCGCATAAAACGATTCGGCTTTGCCAAACTTTTATATCCGCATTTCTCATACCGTGAAACCAGGGCGAGAAATTGTCAGACAGAGGAGATGGCGCATATCGAAGTTGATGGCTTTTATCTCAACCGGTGTAAAATATAAGTTGGTATAACTTGATGTTTTAATTGCAGATGGCGTGGATCGGCGTGTCGATTTTGCTTCGCTCTTTAAAAGAGAATTAATGAGTTCCATTCGCTGATGAAAAGCGCAAGCATCGACCGGAAGTAGCGGAAAAGTTCATCGGCGATCTACAGTTGCTTTTTCGAAACTTTGAAAAGGAAAAAATGATGTCGGAGTTCTTGTTTTGCTTTCCGTCGTTTCGGTAATATCGCTAGGATGCTATCGGTAGGAAGAAAAACTCTTTCATGTAACGCCTGATTACATCTTATTGGCGTAATTGCGAAGATACCGGGTAAAGTCATTTTTCTTTGGCGCTTTTTGTCAGATATATTGTGCACCTGCGAGAAGTATTGAAGAAGTATTTCTGATCAATACAAAATGTGTACAGGGTTGGAGTAACGTATGGAGCTAAGCAAATATTCTTAAAACAGAAACATTAGTATTGAATACTGAAACTCTTCAGTTAAGTGCAACAACATATAATACATACTTACTATACACTTCCGCAACATGAAGTCCAGCTTTTTTTTATTTAAATGAGACAGCTGTATATTTTTACAGATTGTTTCATTGAATTCAAAAAAGGAGAGATAAAATACTAATATTAATATTTTCTAAAAACAAAGTCATCTAAAAGGTTTAAAATGCTCAACATTTACTTTCTGACAATATGCAAACCGTTTACGAAGTTCCTAAATTACCTTTTCCAAGACTTCTCAAAAGAATAAGTCACATTCATCGACTATTTTTTATATAAACTCCTGCAAAGTGATTGGTTGTTTTTTTTTTAAGTAAACCTCAAAGGTGAAAGTCTAATGAAATAAAGTTTGGAGTACATACGGTTTATTTAAGAGAAATTCTCCACCTAAAGCTACTACACGAGACCACCTATTCTAGGTACTATATGTAATGCATAGCAATTGAAATGTTCCCACACTGAACCAAAAATGGTTCCTGAAACAATAGAAGAAATCATTGTTCACATGAGACAATGCATTAAAATTGGTCCAAAGAACGAGTTCATTAAACAACATTAAACAAATTTATCTTTATCAGTACCGTGTCTCAAGTATTATTCTCGATTCCTCCCTAAGAGATCAGAGTTTAGATGTACGCCCTATAGACTCTAGACTTTCACTCAGTTAATGACCGGGGCGTATGTTGGTAATTCAATCACTGCTAAGGTATGCTATCTGTTCGTGCTTACAATAAATTGCAAACCATTGAACTAATAAAGAAGATATTATTTAATGCATTATTACGTTCATATCGTGAATAATTTTATGAAAATTGTACGTAGAGGTAATAATATACATATATTCGTTAAAATTATATTCATTCATATTATTAACAAAGTTATTTATCGAACATATGAAAATATAGTTACTATAACAAATATTATCCATGGATTAATGATTTGTTGTAATAATAAAAACTGATTTATTTCACTAATGAATCTTGTTATTACTCGATTGTCAATATTTTATCATAGCAATGACAGATGTCGTTCTGTTGATAAAAATTCACATCAATGAATGTAAATTATTGATATCACGTCCATTTTTTTTCTCAGTGTACTCTAATTAAATAATGTCTGTATGATTATTAATCATAATAACAAAATGTAATAGTATAACAAATTAGCTGACAGTTGTTATTATGTTTGAGCTCACGAATCGATTTGATAGCTATGCTGAGTTTACGTAGTTCCTAGGTTCTTCGAAGACGATGAAGTCTATGTCCATTCCTTCTCAGCTGTTTTAATTTTAGGGGAAAAAGAAATCTAAGAAGATCTAGATCTTCACAAAATTCTTTAATATCACACGATCCTCAGGCCAGCTAAAGAAATATTATACAATGAGACTGTGCAACAATTATTAACAAAATGGTGTTGTATAAAATAATTTTTTTTTAATATATAAATGAGGGAGTAAACAAGATGGTAAAAAAATAATTAAAAGATACTCACAATTTGAAATCAGTTAAGAATGATTTGAAAGATTTCTAGAAAATTGCCACAAACTTGTGCCATCTATTATTGAAAAACTAAACTTAAAGTAATGTTGTGCTAATAGTTTCAATACTTGAAAACCATATATGCAGAATATCGAGTAAAATTTGGAAAAGGGGGGTGAACTCGAAAATTAATTGTGAGTTTAATCTTATTCATTCTTCAGTTGCATAAAATTAACTGAAAGCGAATAAAACAAGAGCACTGTATATTTTTAACGTTTAAAAATAACTTAAATCCTATCACTTCAACCAGTAGTAATTAGATTAAAGAGCTATATTTTAGATATTTATTTAAGAATATACAGGTTACATTATTAATCCCTTATGTTCATTATATTACATAATAATAATAATAATATCAATTTATTGACTCACACATGTATAGTACACAACATTTTATGTACATGAACCAAAAAGACTAAATCACCTAATGGTGCTCTTCCTTTAGCCTTGATTCATCCAAATTTTCATATGACCGATACGAAGATTTTCTGTACCTGATAACCCCAATTTAGTTCTTCTTTTCTTCTAACCAGTGTTCCTCTTTAAGTAACCTCCTTTTTATGTATCACTGCCTATTCTATAAAATCAACGTCAAAACTTCTCTTACTGCTAGCAAAATGCTTTCTGCCTTCTATTTCCAAAATCTTCGAAACATGAAACTTGTATTAATCATTAATTTTATTTTGCTAGGAGCATGAAGATTTTCAGTCCTTTGTAGTTTTATATACAGAGTGTAGCATTTATCCGTGGACGGTGGATTTTGTCTAATTTATCTACTTACCTGAAGTATGTTTAACATAGAAGGGATATAGAATTAAATACACCACAAATCTTGTCTCTATTATGTGTTGGAGTAGTAATGCACTTCCTGGTAAACTTTTGATATGTCCTCATAAAAAGAAATCTATTGACATCAAATCAGGAGATCGTGCCAGCTTTCTAAAGCTTTTCAAGAAATTAGCATGCTCTTGAACGTTAGAGTCTCATTTGTACAAGGTTTAATGATTATTTATCTTCATTTCTGTAATCTGTTCTATTGTTCAACTACTAAAACTACTATTTTACAATTATTAAATTATTTCTTTTTCCTATTTCCGCAATTTATTCAAAAAGTCATTTTAAAAGCCATTATAATCGCCATCCATACCTGATTTTTCCGATTCATAGTTATTTTTTACGGTGTAGTAACCCTATTATTTATTATCACTATATTTATACTAGATAGCGTATTATTCAAAATTACATAAAAGGTATTATCTTATAGGAAATGTTACATGAAACTAAAAAAAATAATTCTGTATCATGTACAAATTTATGCGGGTATGCTATATGAAAAACCTAAAGTTTTTAGTTTCACCTGTATAAAGAACAGAAACGACCACAAAATAGTATTTAATTGAGGTTGAGTGGAAGTTAGGCAACCGTTACGAATAAATATATTTTTCTATGTGACAGACAGTGACAGATGCCCCACAAGCTCTTAATCCGTCTCACATATAATTTCTACCGCTTAAAATGTGACAGATAGTGATAGATGTCCCATAATTACGGTGGTAATAAAGGCACTAGATATATAAAGTACCGCAATTCATTGCACCAATTAGTCCTTTCCATTCACTTATAAAAGCAGTTCGGTAGTACTTCCGATGTACTCTAACTGCAATTTAAGCGTTCCTTTGATAAGGAGCACGAAACTCCCAATGTACTCAGTTTTACCTCCCCTTTTCTCCGTATGCACTAACTTATTTGCTAGTGTTTCGTGCTCTACACGCCATTTATGACAAGGTTAGAAAGCTACAGCGATTTTTTTAAATTATTTGTGGAAAAATATTTCTTTTTGCTTTGGTAAATTAAATGATTGCAAATTAAATATTGCTATTACAGTCGTTGTAAGATTTTTTTGACATTTTGAAGTAAGATTTCCTTGCGGTCACGATTTGTAGTTTACATCAAAATCTAATTTCTAGGTTAGGTTCCTTTCCCTTCTCTCTTTACAATTTAAAAGCACAAAAAGTGTTCCCTTGGTTCTAAATTGTGTAGGTCAAGAGTAGAGTAGAGAAGTAGCAGAGTAGGAGTGATAGACGGTGAATGAAAAGCCCTAATTGGTAACACTCTTGTTTAACTAATTGTACTGATATGGTACAAACAGTTGACAACATATAAGCTTGGTCCTTGTGTCTCGCGTTTTCAATCTTTTATTATGCTCTCCACACATTTCCATCTGGTTATGGGGCCAGGGGAAAAAAATAGAGTTAAAGCAGTAGAAAAACGCGCAGTTAATTAAATTAAAATTTGGCGCCTAAGCTGGACACAATATGGCGGCCAATTGCGGTACTTTATATATCTAGTGACTTTAAATGGTAATACAACGCACTGGGCAGATAATAAATCAATAAACAGGCTGTGGGTCACTAAGTTTGCTTCTCTGAAATCAAAGATGCCAAAGTTGCTCGACATGAAAGATGTGGAATAAATTGTCATTATTTGCATTGTGCAACCTTACTAAGATGAGCTGGTGTTTCCGTTACACTTACTATTGGTAAATAGATATTAAATTGGAAAGAAAATTACAGAAAAGGACTTTTTTTTTTGGAAAAAGTCAAAATAGTATGTAAAATATGTATGTGCCAACCTATGCTGTCAACTCCCTAACGTCAAAATTTCTCTCCTGTTTTCGATTCAAAATTAAAATAGTGTGCATCACAAGACCAGAGACTTCATACTTGTGGGCCGAGGCGGTAGCTAAGGCCCACAAACCGTACTCATACTCGCAAAACTGTAGTTGTTGGCCTAGTGATACAAATAACTATTAATTTTTAATTTCTTCTTCTCTTGGTTTTTAGGTCATAAATATTGAAAACATGAATGACTACTAACCACAACGTTTCGCTTTATTTCAAAGCTTTTTCAAGTATATAAATATAAATTGTAAAAAGTGTAAATTATAAATAAAATGTTTTTGTTTAATAAATGACAAATTGTTTTGTTTACTAGGATTTTGAATACGTTATTATGTTTTATTTAAAGATTGCGTTTTAAAATAGGATGTTTTGATTATTTGTTTTTGAATTTTGTAATTAAATAGTTCTTTAAAAATATTGTATTTAGCTATAAAATTAAATTATATAATTTTGTGAAATATTGTATGTCGGTTTTATCATTAACTGCGGTTTTATGTTCATAAATTTGAATTATTTCAAGTACGAGGCATGTTTTTTAAGTAAGTACCGTTTTGGAATTAAAAAAAGACGTGCAAAGATATCGCAATAATTTTTAGCTTACATGAAAGCCTGTACCTTAATCTACTTTTCTACATAATTTCCACGCATATTGAGGCACTTGTCATAACGTGGCACCAGTTTTTGAATACCCTCCTCATAAAATTCTGCCGCCTGACTTGTTAACCACTGTATCACAAATGTTTTGACTTCGTTATCGTCTTGAAGACGCTGACCACCCAGGTGTTTCTTCAAGTGCAGGAACAAATGGTAGTCGCTGGGCGCCAGATCAGGGCTGTATGGAGGATGATCTAGAGTTTCCCATTTAAAAGATTTGATGAGATCTTTGGTCCGATTAGCCACATGTGGACGGGCATTGTCATGCAGCAAAACGATACCCTTACTCAACTTGCCACGTCTTTTGTTCTGGATTGCACGACGCAGATTGTTCAATGTCTCACAATAAGACGCTGCATTGATTGTCTCATTACGAGGCAGAAACTCCACTAGCAATACTCCTTTTCTGTCCCAAAAAACTGTGCACATGATTTTCCGGGCAGAAATTGTTTGCTTAAACTTCACTTTTTTGGGTGATGACGAATGTCGCCATTCCATGGATTATTGTTTCGATTCTGGTGTGACGTAGGCCACCCATGTTTCGTCACCAGTAACAATTTGGTCTAAAATTTTCACTTCATTGTGGTACCGCTCAAGGAAAGTCAATGCACTGCCTAAACGTTGGGTTTTGTGCAAATCCGTCAACATTTTTGGAACCCAACGTGAACACAATTTCCGGTAATTCAACTTCTCGGTCACAATGCGATACAAAACACTACGAGAATATTGAGGAAAGCAGTCGCACAATGATGAAATTGTAAAGCGTCTGTTTTCTCTCACCTTTTCGTTCACTTTCTGCACCAAATCTTCATTAACGACCGAAGGACGTACACTCCGTTCTTCATCATGCACATTTGTGCGGCCATCTTTAAATGCTCTCACCCATTTCCTTACCACTCATAATGTTTTGTCCGTAAACTTCACAGATCTCACGATGAATATCGATCGGTTTTACGCCTTTAGCACTAAGAAATCGTATAACAGCCCGTACTTCACAATCGGCGGGACTCACGATTGTCGGAGGCATCTTAAACACTCAGTAAACAACGTATACAATGAAGAATCAGACTGTAATGGCGTCAGTGCGTAGACAAGAGATGTAGGTAACCAGCGCGCATGCGCGGAACGCCGACCGTAGCGCTGCGGCGGCGGAATCGCAAAACGGTACTTACTTAAAAAACATGCCTCGTATATTACGTGTTTTTAAATTTTGTTCTTTGTTTAAAATTGTTATGTTGTTGAAATCAAAGGTATGATTTTGAGTTATTTCATGTTTTTTTAAAGCTGTAAGATTTTTATTATATTTGTGTCCTTTTATTCTATTTTCCAAATATTGCATGGTTTCACCAATATATGTATACACCATTACAATTTGGACAGTCTATTTTATAAACTGTGTGATGTTTCACTTTTTTCAATTTTTGATTTTAATTTTGAATAGATTTGGTTTTGTAGTTTATTTGTGTTTTGATAAGCAATTTTGTAATTATATGGTTTAAAAATTTTGATTTATTTTTTCGGGTAAATGTTTAACATAAGGAACTTTTATAAATTTTGTAATTATTTCACTATTATTTATATTTTTTTTTGGTTTATTATAAAAAAGAAAAATTCTTTGTTTGAATACTTTGTTTATAAAAGAATTTGGATAATTATTTTGTGCTAGAATATTTTTTGCTTTGTTAATAGTATCTGATTGAAAAACTGGACTTGTTAATTTTATTGCTCTATCAGCTAAATTAATAATAACACTAACTTTTTGAAATAAAGGTTGTGAAGACTTAAAATTTAGATAACGTCCAGACCATGTTGGTTTAGTATACCATTTAGTTAGAATTTTGTTATCATTTTTGATGAGTTTGAGGTCTAAAAAGGTAATGCTATCGTTTCCTTCGATTTCAATTATTGTAAATCTTAATCTTGGATGAAAGAAATTAAAATTTTCAAATAAAACTGGTATGTTTTTTCTTCCAACGCGGTAATGCAATCATCTACATATCTTTTGAAAAAAAAAATATTTCGAAATTTATTTTATTTAATTTTTTTTCTTCTAAATACTCTAAAACAATTTGTGCAAGGATACTAGAAATTGGTGAACCCATTGCACATCCAAAAATTTGTTTATAAAATTTATATTTGTAATGGAAATATGTTTATATATACAAATTATATAAATATGTTTTATTTTAAAACGCAATCTTTAAAATAAAACATAATAATATATTCAAAATCTTAGTAAACAAAACAATTTGTCATTTATTAAACAAAAACATTTTATTTATAATTTACACTTTTTACATTGTATATTTATATACTTGAAAAAGCTTTGAAATAAAGCGAAACGTTGTAGTAGTCATTCATGTTTTCCATATTTATGACCTAAAAACCAAGAGAAGAAGCAATTAAAAATTATATACATAGTCAAGAAATGAAGCTTAAAAAAAACAAATAACTATTATCATCGAGAAAAGTTTATTTCATTTAGCTGCAGGTTTCTGAAAATTATTCACTTCTTAAAGATTAAAACTGTTTCAGACTGCTTCAGATACATTTTAATTACCTACAAATTGTGGAGGATTTAAATTTTTCTTAGATACGCTGAATATATCCTCGACATTTCTGCCTGGCGCGAATAAGGAACAAAAAAAAATATGTAATTTAAAAAAAACGTTCCCAGAAAAAAAAACACAGCTGTACCTCGGGCGCCACAACCAACAAAAACAACAACTAATGCAAACCCAACAACAGAGGCAGCAGAGTAGCAAAATATCAGCGCTTAAATTGGTTGCCCCGACCGCATTGGAGAAGCGGTTTCAAGGCAAGTGGGGTTGAAGTACGATTCCACACTTTTATTTGCCTTGTTTTTTTTTTATCCTTGCCCCTTCGGTTCGCGTTTCGCTTTATATTTACTACGTGCGCGTAAAAATACTAAAATTCTCTTTCGTCCGACTCTCAGCTTAGACATCGTTTTTATTTTTGCGGTACTAGCTTCCTTCACGGTGGGATTCTTTTTTTTCTTATTTCGGATTGTAAAAGTTTATCGCTTGGTTTTTATTTTAGCGTCCTCTAATGAGAATTTTACGATATCTTAGCGCTATTTACTGGCAATGAGGTGAGCAACCATTGTGAGTTATGGTCTGGAAGAGAACAACAGTACTTCTTGGGGCAATAACAGGGTAGAATCCTTAAACTTTATTTCATTGTAAGAATAATTTAAGTGATTTGAAATAAGGTGAAGCTACATACGTGGTGTGTTCGTTCAGATCCATCGAATGTGGGCCAAAAAGCGATGGAATATCAATGGGATTCGTTATGTGTTGGATCAAATGACCCACTAAGTAGTACTATAAAATGCTTTAAATGACCAAAAGCGTTCCCATGATAATCTCACTAAATATTTATATATCAATGGCATCCTCTAATATTGAAACGCGTCAAATTACAAGCAGTTCACCAATTCCACAGCACAAAAACCCGGAATATTACCTTTTAGATTTAATATGGCGTGAAATATAAACATATAATATATTCTATTTACGTTTATAATTATTTTATTTTTTAGGTCTAAATAAATATTATTATGATATTTTGACAGTTTTATTGCATTCTATCATCCAGTGGTCCTTTATCTATTTGGTGATATGGGACATCTGTAGATGCACCGACTTATCTATCTAAAAACCTTCCCAGCTTGCTGCACTGAGAACAATACTAGACTTAATATCAATCTACCCACAATAAGTGAATTTTCATCAACAGAATAAAATATGTCATTGTTATGATAAAATATTGTTTACAACTTTTGATTAAGTAATAACAAGGTTTATTAATAAAAATAAATTAGATTTCATTATTATAACAAAACATTGTACATTAGTCCATGAATAATATTTGTTATGGTAATCATATTTTAATAGGTTCCATAAATAATTTTGTTAATAATATGAATACGAACGAATATATTCTATTATTGTTTTCGTACAATTATTCACAATATGAACGCAATAAAGTATTAAATGATACCTTCTTCGTTAGCGCAATTGTTTGCAATTTATTGCAAGAACGAAGATATAACATACCTAATGAAAGGTGTACGTCAGTGATTCAATTTCCGACTTACCCTGCTTGAGTGAAAGTTTGCCGTGTGGTCCCTAGATAGCGTGCATCTAAACTTGTGATCTCTTAGGAGGAAATGCAAAATAATCTTGAGACACCGATACTGATCAAAAGTGAATTTGCTTTTGGAGAAATGCTAAAGACGCTTGGTTGTCACATTTCTATTCCTTTTTCTGCTTGTATGGTGTCATTCCCTCCATAATGAGCCGTGAGCTTCTGCCATGGCGGCATTCTTAGGGTTGATTGCTTAGACATTTTCTTTAGATGTTTTTTGGTACTCATAAATGTTTGATGTAAATCTTTTATATTACTTTTACTGCAATCTAATTAAGTAAATCTTCAACGCTTACTAAAGAGTGAATTGAGTAAATGAAATGCGATTACTGCATCAATGAATGAAGTTCATATTTAGAAAAGTAATGTTCACTCTATAACAATAACTAAAATTTATTAGGATTATGAATAATACATTAATTCAACCACTTGCGATTAGCATATCAACAAGCAATATTCATTGTATTATACAATGAATATTGCATGCAATAAAAGAAAGTATCAAAAGAATAAAAGCATTTTCCTTTATAAACAACGCCTAACACTCATATTTTGATGTTATAAAAGATTCTCGAATCATAGGTGTGCGCATTGGATTCACTGATTATAGTATAAAAAAAAAATCTTTTCAATCAAAATATCCAAACTTGTCTGGCAATTTGATAAATTTAGTAATTCAAATGTCATATATCATTAGGTAGATTTCATTTCAATTTCATTCAATTCAATACAAGTAGAGTTGTCTGTTATTTAACTTTGACTAAAGGAATCAATTTCAAAAGCAGATATCGATAAATCTGTATTTTATCTATAATAAATCTTACTAGTATCAATTTGTGCCAACATAAATCTGAATAACAAATAATAATTTCTAACAAGAACAAAACGATGGCGGTCATTAAAATATTTAACGCCAAAATGGAAAACAACATATAAAATACTCTTTAACTGTTTAAAACTGATTCATAACTTATTGATAAATCTTTTTCTTATTGCCAGGTGGGAAATCTGTGGCGATCTTGAGATTTCTAACAAGTAGAAAACAATGGCGATCATTAAAATATTTAACGCCAAAATGGAAAATAACATATAAAATATTTTTAACTGCTTAAAACTAGTTCATAACTTATTGATAAATCTTATTCTTATTGCTAGGTGGGAAATCTGTGGTGATCTTGGGATTTCAATGGGCGGGTCAAAGCATCAGTAGCATCAGGACACTTGTCAGAAAATTTTAAATGTGGATGTAAATACTATGTATTGTAATAATAAAAATAAATAAATTTTAAATTAATAAATAAATTGAGTACTTAATTATAATCGTTATTTCTTTTTAATCTTGTTAAAGGATTTAAAATAACGATGTCTGGATAGAATCATTTACCTTGACTGCGTTCAAATTGTAACTTATCCAAAATAAGTTACAATTTCAAAGCCTTTCAAATTGTGAATTTTCGACAGCGTGACCACTGTGTAAACTGCATAAATTCCTGTTTATCTGCTTAGACGAGGTAAGTATTTGTCGCCAAATAAAATGATGTTCGATATAAAAGTGTGGTGTAATAAAATAGTATCAAGGAAAATGTAAAGTCTTAGGTAAATTCAACTCGTATATTGTAAATCAAATGATTGTGGATTATCAAATATAAATTCAAATGAAAATTGGATCTTAACAAATATTTTAACTCTTTTACAAATTCTCGTTACAACTTAACCTCTAAACTTCTGTTCTAACTATTAAAATTGCTTAAGGTGATGATAAGATTCTGAACTGTTTTAAAAAAACACGCATTATGGTTCAAAGTTTTAGATTATTCAAGGTAAGATCGTTTGTTTTTCAATTCATTTTGAAATTAATAGACTTTAACGATAAATATGAATTTCTAAATGCATAACTAAACTAAGTAACATAAACCAATATGGTATTCTTTTATGTAGATTGAAATGGTTCTGATTATTATATTGTTCTTTAACTGTTTATATCGTTTTAGGTATGAATTTTGAGCTCCTTTTTTTAACACGTGTGTTATAAAATGAAGGGTACATGCCTGTTTATTCCGTGCACTGCCTTCTTGTTGACGGTGGAAATTGCAGAATATCCCGACGTCTAGTCACTTTGAAATGATGGTGATGCCTCCTAGCGTCTCTATACGCTTTCCTATACTTGAACATGTCTGGCTGAATGATTTTCTTTCTTTCAGAATGATTCGAACTTGGATTTCCACATCAATACCCTCGGTAAGTTATATTCCTGTTTTTAAATGTTCCTTTAATTATTATAACTTTTTCTTTTCAATTTCTGGTAACTTTTTTGAGTGAAATCTTTTTTATTTCACGTGCAAACTTAATTTTCTGAGAATAATTTAAAACATACGCCCTTTTCTTCTCTTACCCACGCGTCTCTCTTTCAATTTTTTTTCTAAAACAAACCTCTTCTTTTCAGGTCATGGCTTTCCAGAATCTTCGTATTACACGAATATTACGGCATTTGTCGGTCGTCAACATTCGTAAACCATTCTACCATATTTCTCATACAAATATTGGGTGTCTCTTTTACATTTTGTGTGTGATATCTATTGAAAACCAATTAAAAAAATCAATGAAATGACAACTGATTAGAGATATCTTTTTAAGAGTTAAATTTTCTGTTTTTGCCGATAGATGTCGATAGTTTGACAGATATAATATTTATTAAATTAAATTTTTATTTAAAGAAAAATTTTGATGATATCACAATTATATAAATATATTTTACAATAAAAATATATGTTTTAATAAATTAAATGATTTATGTTTTTGCTTAACAATGTTTATTCTTTTTGAAACATGATTTTTCTGAAATGTAAATTATTTACCATCTGTTTTCCTTGATATGGATCTTTCGTACTAACAATTGTGAAACAACTTGAAGCTTTGAATTAAAATGCTTACGTGATTTTTAAATTATGTAACAGTTTGTATTATATCAACGTTTTAGATATAAATTTAGTGAAACTAGGATATTTCTGAATGCATAGCGTAAAATTGGGGCACTTTTATCTATAGTACAAGATTAGAGAAATTAGCTGTTACAACCCCATATTTAAATAAATAGATCTAGTGATATTAATCTTACAATTACATACATTGGTCATATCGTGTATACTAACAATTTTACAACAACGTCTATTCTCGTGACAACAAATTCCGCTATCCACCTTTAAATCTCAACCAAGAATTTTCAATTACTACCACACATTCGAAAGAAAATGACCAAAATTCTCGCGGCGGCGTCTCTATTGTAGTTATTTCCATCGAATGTGTGGGTACGGAAAAATAATATCCAAGATAGGCGCAGTTCGCGTGCAATAACGAAGTACAGTTTCCTTCGTGAAACAATCTAGTACTAATTATCCGCAATTAATCGCGAATACACCGCCCGTACATGAAGGAATTTCTAATGCATTTCTACCCTGGGTGTTTTTTTTCGCTGTTTTATCCATTAACCTAGATACGGTAATGATGTGAGTAGGCGACTGGCTAAAGAGGGTTGCGTTAAAAACACGGCTCGGGGCTAGGGGCTCGCATTCCAGACTGTGATGAACAACAAAAAGGATACGTAATCATGCAGGTGGTGTTTGCATGTAGTCTTTAATTATGGAGAGCTAATTACAGAATGTGTGCTTAGATGTTGCTTTATGTAGTAAGTAATGTCCTAAACAATGTTGCTGTGAATCTTAGGTAATATAATGTGGTTTATCGTTTAATTTAATTGTGCTTTCTTAAATACTATTCAACGAATGTTAACGTTGATGGGAAATGATTCCATTTTATGCGATAAGAGGAACAAATACAGAACAAATTATAGTTGAAAAGTCATTGCAGAACAAAATAATATTCTAAATACACTGTAAAAAAAATTACAATAATTTTACCATGGTAAATAAGGAATATTACACGTAATAATATTACTACATTAATTCATGTTTTTGTAGAGTATTTAACATTGAATCTTGATATAGATTTGAGATGACGAAAGTACAAAAAACTTACAGTTTTGTGTTTACTACTAAAATTTCTCTGAAGAATGTAAAACTGACATATTTTTGGAGCACCTACTGCACATTTGATGTAATTTTAAAAGTGATTTTTACTCGAATTTCTCGGTAAACCTATATTGAAAAACACTCATACGCTCCAGTTAAGTATTTGATATTTACCTATGCCTCTATGTCAACCAATTCGTTCATTGAATTGTTTAATGACTCGATCGTAATTGGTACATTAAAGTGCGATGAATCGCGAACAATCGCAAATTGGTAAGTTTGGCGTTTTTATTTTCATCTATCAAGTCAATGTACTTTGTTAAGTTTTATAAAATAATTGGTATTTTTTTGCAGTGTAATATAGAAGCACGGCTCTGGATTATTTCTATGTTACTTCAGGATAATAAAACACTGCGAAATCTTGCAAAATTTCACTATTAAAGAGTTTTAGCAAAGATCACGTTAAAAGCTACGGTAAACGTTAGAATCTCGTGCCTCAATATGGTATACGCAATAACTGGGGGAATCGTTTTACATCTTTAGCAACGCTTGCGTAAATTTTAAATTGCTTTTTCGTTTGACTCATGTTTTCTTACCTTCTGAATTTGAAGGGGCAACCTCAATTTCGACAGCCGTGCCGATTTAGATTTGTACGAACTACGAGTTTACATGGTAGCCTATATATACAGTGACCGCCATAAATATTGCAACATATGGGAAATTTTTTTTATTATTAAAATATTCCAAATTCTTTTTGGGGGAATAGGTTGTGCATGTCTAAGAACCCTAAAATTTATTTTGACATACGTCACGTGACCACTAGTATGGCGGTAAATTTAAAAAACATGCTGTAAATCTCCAAAAAGTGAGGTTAGATGATATGATATCCAAAAAAGATATTTGAAAAAGTTGCTTAGAATTCAATTCTGAGGCTATGTGCAAATTTTTGTGAAGATATTTAAAAAAAAGTAAAAATCACCTTTTCCAAATATTGTTTAATTGAATTACATATTTCGATTTTTTTCGTTTTTAGCAGCTCAACGGCAGTACTATTTCTAAATCTGGTTGATACTCAAACAATTTTGTCAATTTTTGCATAATTTACAGAGCGAAAACTGAAAATTACGTTTTCGGTATGACAATTGTTGTTGCAAGGAACTTTTTTTTTATTAAATCGGTCTATAAACACGGCTTTGTTTAAATTTGTTAAGAAGTATCTCTAGATCCTGATGCTGGGTACTTCACTCTCGCGTTATTTATTGACCTATCAAAAGCCTTTGCTCAAATCGATCATGAAATATTACTTACAAAATTAGAACTTTATGGAGTTGGAGGAGCCCCATTGGCATGACTTAGAAATTACTTGTTAGGTCGAAAACAAAGAGTAATCATAGATAATTATGAAACTCAATTGAAGACACGAGTGGATGAAGGTGTTATGTTACAAAATCAAACTTTTTCAGAAATTAAGTTTTTTTATGTAATTTTTCTGAAAAGCAGTGTAACATAACTCCTTCATACATTCACAAGACTCGTGTGTTCTTGAATTTCTGGAATTTTCGATGGTACTATGTGAAAGATACGTACAAAACACCTTGATTCATGCAAAAAAGACAGTTTTTAAAATGCGACATAGCACCTTCATCCACTCGTATCTTCAATTGTCTGTGCTTAGAAAGGGTGTCCCTCAAGGATCCATTCTGGGCCCTACAATGTTTTTAATATATATTAACGACTTACCATTGTATATTAGCAATATGAGTAATAGTACTATGTTTGCTGATGACATCACTATTGCGTTTAAAAGTAACAATTTCGAAGATTTAGTTCACAATGTAAATGCAGACTACACTAAGTTAAGCTAATGGATGTCTTTTAATAATTTGTGCATAAGCTCAGATAAAACTCAGTGCATATTTTTTCCTTAATCTTTCCAGATATATCAGCAGTTTTATCCTCAATGGAGTAATGTTAAATTCATTGAATCTGCTGCATTGAAGTTACTTGGCGTCTTACTCGGCGAAAATTTAAGGTGGAATCGTCATGTGGACTACCTCTCTAATAAATTATCAAAAATTTAACTCTAAACCAGCCAAAAAAGAGAAAATATGTATTGAAATATGTTGCGAATGATTCGCCAAGTGGAGAATGAGGCATGTCTTTTATAGTGGAAAAGCTTACTAAGGTCATATAAGACATGTGTAGATAATACAGGCAAAATTCCCACAAAATTTAAATTTTTGAGAAGAGAGAAGTGGACGCTTTTCTTAAGAAAAAAAAAACATCTATTTCTTGCGAACACACTCTGGAGCCCAGTGAAACAAGTACGTGTTCAGAAGTGACTGAGTGAGTGGGTGTTGAAGAAACCATTGATTCAGAGAAAAGTATAACAGATGACGCAAGCAACAAAACAATAACAAAAGATAACTTTAAAACAAAAATTATATGATTTAAAGATGAATGAATATATTAACATCAGACATTAACAGGCATGAAGAGAGAATGAATTTAGAAAATAAAAAAAACCTATGTTACTAACTATTTTTTTTTGATATTTTAAGTTAAAACTCTTAAACCGTTAATGCGCTGGAGAAATTAATAAATATTTGCATTCTTTGTTGTCTGAATGTTGGTGAATAAGGCTGAAGATTATGAAATTTAACACAATAGTACAAACATAAATTTATTTACTTGCTTATATCTGTGTTCATGTATACATTCAATTGGAAATTTGCTCTCTCATAGATAGGTACATCACCATTTATTGCAATGAAATCTTGGTAAATTTCTGGGTCCGCATTTTTTACAGTATCACATGTAATATCAATATCAGCATTATCATTTACTAATATGTACATGTTATGTAAGAAGAAGACACAAAAAACCATTACACATTTTAGACTGAAGTTGATTTCTTTTTGTTACACAAAACTTATTAAAAAATAATCTAGCACATAAAGATGTCGCAGAGAAGCATTAACAGTAACATGTTTGATTTGCGGTAGATTTATAGATGCGAAGTGTACTACAATATGTATCACTCATTAATCGTAAACGCACCTCAGAAATTTCCATTGCGAATTGATGCGGGAAACAATAGCGCCCTCTATGAATAGTTTTTGGATCTTTGCTCTAAAGGGGTGGCGCCATCTGCTAACATAACAGCAAACCAAAATTCAGAATTCAAAAGCGGGCAGGCGAGCCACTAAATCTATATTTTCGTTATCTGCAGTATTATTTAGCATATTTCCACATTGATTTCTCACTGACACCTAATTTAAATGCGTATTAGGGGTTGTTTTATTTTTTTTGTCAATATCTCCCTTACAAATAAAAAAAAATCAGGCTGTATCGTTGAATAGCTCTTCAATTTGGTTATTTTCTCCGATTCTTTTGTTGCGTAAGATAGGAACTGTTATTATTTGCACTAACTTTGAATAAAAGAGATATGCAAATTGACGTTTTAATTTTTTCCAGGAATTGTGTATATATCTTCTAAATTTCTTATTCTTTTTGGAGATATATTCTATTAATTTGATGGAATTGTTCTTAGTCGATAATATAGTGTAAAATTATGTTTCTTCTTTTTTTTTTGAGGTACCGGTTTTTTTGTTTAAAAGTGAATTAATTTTTTTTCACCAATTAAAGCATTCTTTTACGTTTCGACAAGTTTCTTTTATTATTGTCTTCTTCAGAAATTTTTTAAATACAATTTAAAATTACATTAAAATTTACATTTTTAAAACAATACTAACATGGTTATTTGTCACATACAATTACTAACTGGTTGTGAAGCATACTACATTTAAAGTGCCGAAGTTTATGTTTTAAAAATGTAAATTTTAAAGTAATTCTAAAATGTGTTGTGTCGTCTTTAAATGTTATAAAAAATTAAATTGTATTTAAAAAATTTCTAAAGAAGACAATAATAAAAAAAAACTTGTCGAAACGTCAAAGAATGCTTTAATTGGTGAAAAAAAATTAATTCACTTTTAAACAAAAAAAACCGCTACCTCAAGAAAAAAGAAGAAACATTATTCTATTAATGAAAATAAAATATTTATATCCGTGATAAGATTTCTTACCTTTTATAATTTTCCCTAAAGATCACTTAAATAATTCAAACATCACCAGTTAAATTTAAAAGATTTAAACAATGGGCGAAATACAAAAGAAGCGACTTCACAATTTCCCACTTTTATTATATAAGAATGAACGCTTCCCTCATTATACTGGCAAATTGCCTTGTTCTACATTGCACAAGCTAACCTTAACAAAAGATGTTACAGAATATAGCCATACTAAATTGTTTATTTTAAGACTTTCAATTCAAGACCGTTCTTAAGACGCACACTTTAATTTTTATTATTTTTTTCTCCAGTATTTAAGAAAGAAAGGTACACAGAAACTGTATTTGTTGTCAGCAGAAACGGAGTTTATCGATTTTAAACCTTTAGCGGTGAGAGCTCGACAAACGCAAACAAAAACAAAAGCTCCCCGGCCGGGATCAGAAGGAAAACATCTCCAAACATTTCTGAAATTCTCGATTGGAACTAGCAATCGTCCGGAAATGATTATTATCATTTGTACAAGCTTTGAACTGTCCGTTCTTGTACGCCGGGACGACAAACAAAAACATCAAACGCCGACCTATGTATGTTGGCAGCAAACGCGGCGGGACTTTGGCCGTCTTCACTGTAGTATATTCGGACCGGCCAAGATTGCGAGAAAACGTTGATACGTGAGAACCTGAACACTCCGTTTACGCGTTCGCCCGAGCGTGAAATATTTTACGTTTCCATTTTTCCGATGGCAAATATTTTAAGGTTATTCCACTCGCCTTAACCGGTTCGCTACCATTTATAATAATACGACAAATTTTCTACGTAATTTTCTTTGTCCGTTTCTATGAAAGCATCGCATTTGTGGGTCGTTGCGAATATGAGTGTGTACGGTCGTCAAAAATTTTAAGTGCATTCTGTTGAGTTTCTTTGTTAGAGCGCGCATTTACCGGCGCTGCCACCATAATTGGAAAGTTTGGTTTGGACGTATGAAAGCGTTGAGAGTTATCTTAGAGCCTGTTTTATACAATGGACTACTATTTTTAGTGCAAAATAATGAAGTCTAACGTTTGTTTACTCATTTGTTTTATGGTTCCGTTGGAAATAATTTTTACATTTTTATTAGCTTTAAGTTTGGTTTGTAAATATAGTCACTGGCAAAATAAATTCTAGTCAGATATCATTTCAAAGTAGTGTGTTAGAGCAAATATTGATATTTAGCTTAGTTCAGGAAAGAAATGTCAATTTAATAATCAACAAGAGTAACAATGACCGTTTGACAATCTCAAAATATCTACCGGATTAGACGAATGTGATTTATTTGAATATCTTTAATATAACTACTTTGAGTTTAATAAGACTTTTCACATTTAATTAAATGCAAATCAGGAATTCCATGAATATATTTATATCCGATTGAGACTACCGCTTTAACCGGAAATAAAGAATAATATTATTTATTTAATATTATAATCTTTCACATCTACATTTATAGTGTATGCTGTTTCGTTAGTAGAAACTACAGTTTATTTGGTAAAAACGTAAATAACCATGTACACGATATAAAGGCAAAATCTCTCTTACGCTCAGACAAGCACACTACTACTTTATATCAGAAGAATGCTTTCCATAACCGTTGTAAATTTAAAACCTACATGTAACCAAAAACACTGATACAACTTCTTTTTGTTTGAAAATTGGCTATTTTGGAGTTGCAATAACTCGGTTGTAACTTCTAAACATTTTATTACTGATAAAGTACAAGAGAAAAGCTCCACAAATCTTCGATTATTTATGCAACCGCAACTATAAGTGCTGCGTACCGAGCAATGCGTGATTCACAATTGTTTGCAAATAATTTTTAATTACTGTTTCAGTGTGCTGTAGCTTAGATTGCATTAATAATCGAAGATTTGTGGAGCTTAAATTCGCATTTAATTTGCTAAAGATGTTTCATAATACTTATTACTTAAGAAAAAAAGCAGTATTATTAGTAATAGTTTTATTTTGTAAAGGACAAACACAGTGACTACCTGATGTGAATGTAATATAATGTTTAAGCTACATAATAACAACAAAGAACAAGTAAATAACCGAATAACCTGAACAGACGTTTCAAAACAAGCTTTAGATGGGTAACAATTACCCCAACTGATTGAATGGAATCCTTCTACAACTTGCCGATACTCTTTATTGTTTAATACATTCTAATATATCGTTTATAATTTTGTAGGGTACATATCAAAAGATGATCTACGTATTGCTGTGAACTGATTGTCCAAGCATATATGTTTAAAGAAATGAAAAATGACAAAATTAATTTAACTAGCTCAGCAAATAAAGATTTACAAGGGCGCACAAAAACAGATAACCTCAAGGTTATTTTCAGAATTGAACTAATCATGAAAACAAAATGTGGGCGTTTGTAAAATTGACTTTCTCTAAAATCCCCAATAATTGAAATAACTAATTCAAAAATAAAAGAACTATTATTTTAAAATGATATTTACAATCATTAAATTTATTGTTTAAAAAGAAAAAAAAAAAAAAACATTTAATTACAAACAACAGGGGAAAAAACCTTAAGACAGAATGTCTTGGATTAAAATAACCCCTTCGTGAATTTACAATTAAAAAGGGCAATGCAAATCCTTTAGCAAACAAAATGGTGGATTCGTTCTAGAAGGAATTTCTTATACCACAAAAAATCCACGTGGTTTCAAAAATTCAAAGCAAACTAAAATTTAAATTAAATTACACGTGGAGAAACAAGCAAAATTAAAAATGAAATTTAAATCAAGCTCAAAACTTCTCTTCACCTACCCCGAGGTGATTAAACTACAATTAATTTGAAAACTACAAAAAAAAACGGAAAATTTAAACTCTAAACGCGATCACTTCTAAAACGAAAATTATTAACGAGCCTTACATATAAATTGTGCACAACGATATAACACCTATTAATAACTAGTGAGTTGCTAGATGGACGATTTTAAAATTTCAAAACAAACGAACTACATTTAAAATAAAAATGAATTACCAAAAACGGTAACCAAGAAAACTAAACAAAACAGTACACACGCTCGTCAATCTGGTAACTGAAAAGGCCTCAAGGTAACACAGTCATATACATATATGAGATTAACAACATCTGCGTGCGATGAAGCCGCAACGCAACGCAAAGAAAATACTAGCATATAAACTATATACAATACTGGTACAGGCAAAATGTACAAATAAATGAAATTAACTTTACACAACTGAACAAATAAAATAATACTAACAATTAAATCAATTAACAAAATCTTTTCAAAATAAACAAATATTAGAATAGCGGAAACTCTATCCTTGCTCTGACAAAACCAATCCCGACTGAACAAAAATACAAATTTAAATTTCCCGGGGTGCCATTCCACAGCAGTATGTTACCTCCGTAAAATTTATTTAAGTAGTGGAGTTGAAGCCCCAAGATGAAGGCAATTCTTCTATTTCTAACTTCTAACACAGGTATTATCGAGTATTAATAAGCAAACACCTTCATTAAGCACGGGAGATTCATCCGTCTATCGCGTGTACGTGATTCAACACTAGTTATGACGGTTATGCGCAAAACATGTAGAACTACCAAGGTTCCCCGAAAACACACGAGTTGCAACAAAACTCAAATAATCATAGTTGTGGCAAGCTGCTACTTATTTATGAAAATACATGAGTTTAATAGCAATTAGTATTATTGTTCTTGTACTAAAGTATATGCTAGAGTTAGATATAGTACTAATAGTCACAAGTAATATGTTACTTACCACATATCAACAGTTTGATTACGATTATTACACAAGAATGTGTCAGGTGCGCTGTATAATATCCGATAATAAGAGCACTATTTACAGTAAGAACTTGCTTTCACAAAACTGCGTTTAGTTGCAGATATTAATTGAGGAGAATAGTTGCAAAGAATATCATTTGAAACAAGTACAAGTTAGATGTTGGAGTGTAGCATACCCCTCTGGCATCACGCTGTGTACTAAAATGGTGGCTTATCCTGCCTTTTCAGCTAAAATCTATTTCAGAAAGTAATTCTTCAAATAAAGGCATTATCATATTTTTGTATGTATAACCATAAGTTCAAAACGACCTAATCTATCACTAACGCAAACACTATATAATATCCAAAATGAGGTGTCATTTCATTCCGAATAAATGCTTCATTAGGATTAATACAACTCATTTTAGTTACACCGACACTAATTCATTCTAATATAAAAACGAGGTTACCAGTTATACCCAATCAATCATTCGCACTGTGTCGTTTCGTGAACCGTAAAAATGCACTCACCTCGCTTTATCTCCCAGTTATTTCAGAGATGGCCTACTTATATCGCCGCCCTACTAAAATACACACCGTATAATTTTATAATCAATTTGGAAACTCTGTACGTCTCTGAGCACGCAATAAATTTAATGGACGGACGTAAGTACGAGGTGTTATTGTTTCGCTAGACGTAGAAAATGTGTCAGGAATGAGTTATGCCATCGTTCCGCCACTGCAAACGTAATATAGTGTGTCGTAGAATAAAGAACTCGCGAGCACCACTCGACCCCACAAATCATAGCTTCGAAAATGGTGGGGTGGGCTAATATAAAAGTAATTTTACGGCTGCGACTGTAATATTATTGGAAAGGAACAAATGCGAAGCGTATTACTCAAATTTGCCTTCCACCACATAATGTAGTTATCGTTCATAATAAATGCGGCAATTATTTTGAGCGATGTGTGTGAATTTAGATCCGGTTGCTGCTCAATAAAGTGTGGCGGAAACGCTTTTATTGAATATAACAATAAAATAATGTACATACATCAATATTTATTATGGACCCTTGCAAAGTAATGGCTCTATAATAACCATTAGCTAAGGTTACCACCATTAGCAATTGATTTATTTACAGACGTATAAAATATGTAGCACTAGCATTAATTTATTTTATTATTTATTAGAATAGAAACTTAATCACAAAATGTGTTATGTAATTCAAAATTTCTCTTAAGGCGGTACTTCAACCAAACCGAAATTCTATCGTTGACTGCGAAACGTAAGTTCTAACAGAGATGGTAAATGTGTTCCGCTTCAGCCGACGTAGTAAACAAAATTTTAGCCGATGACGATTAGAACTCCCAGTTTGGATAGATACCTTACTGTTTTTTTTGCGTTGTACACTGTTATAAGTTATCAGGGCTATACGTCGGAGGTCTATTTAGGTACTGAATACGAAATACGGATTATTGAAATTTGAGTATTGGTATTATTAGTGTTACGTCCACATATTTAGGTTAAAAGTAGTTCCAAGAAGTTAAGTATTGAAGGCATCTTTCCTTTTTTCTATTCTTCTACATTCTAACTGACAGTGAGCCTCTTCATTCTTATAGCTGTTATAATAATAATAATAATAATAATAATAATAATAATAATAATAATAGCTCTTTATTTCAAACTATGAAACATATAAACCATGAAACATACAAAATAACGTCAATAAAGAGAGTATCCATAGAGAAATAAGAATAACATGAAATTTTAAAGGTATAAAAAATAATCATTGATTGAATAACAAGCTAACTGCATTAAATGCGATTTAGCTTTATGTTTAAAACGGTGTAAATTATTGGATGTTTCGGACAAAGAGTACTGTCTCTTTGTGATATGGACCCCTCATGGAATTTCGATTGAAAAAATTATCCGAGAACTGAATTTCCGGGAAACAAAAATGGAAGCTCAACTAATTAAATTCTTTGACAAATGTTTTCTACCAGAAGTTATAAATCCACAATTTTCAAAGAAGAAAGTCAAAAAAGACCTTGGATAGGTGGAACTAGTTTCTGTTTTCTTTTATAGTTACCTAGTTGTTATTTTATTTTATTAATAAATATAGGAAATTATTAAATTTGGGGTGACATTTATAAGAGAAAATTGTTTGGCGAACCTGAAACAATTTTCATGTTAAATCTGCATATATTATCGAAATACCTTACAATTGCTCGACCATCTCTAAAGTATTTGTTACAAACAGGAAAACTACATTTTAAACTTAGTTTATGAAAGACGCAATTTGTTATTTGGTAGATTTTCTACTGATAATAACTAACTTTCAAATGATCCGAAGTGAAAAACAAATTAAACATTACCATCGAAATAGTTTATGTACATAGAGGTGGAAGCCAAACACCAAATTAATTCACTATTAATTTTTGTGAGTTGGTTTCATCCTACAGATTCTCGTCCAGTTGGTAAATCAGAATACAAGTATGTAAATGTTACACAAGTATACATATATTATAACGCATACGTTAGGGCGCAAATGCTGTCGGGTATTTACGCCTAAACACATAATTTGGTTTTTAACAGTGTACGTTTGAATTTACTTACACATACGCATAAATTCCAAGCTGACGGGCTATACAACTCTCCAGTCTGAGTGCCTGTAAGTTATGCAATATGTATTGAATTTTTAGTAAAACATTGGTACTTTAGATCAAACATTTCTCCCTTAATGGCGATTATATAATATATTATTTTACATCATTAGATTAAGCATTGTTCAATTTAGGTACCTACACCGGGCATTTTCGATTATTCAGTATAAAATATTTGTTATATGCTTCTAAAAAACAGATAACTTTAACCATTTTACTCGAAACAACCGAACTGATTTGATAAAATTGAAGTCTGTAGGTACCCTTATTGGTCTTTACAAAATACATGGTTTTTCATTTCAAGTCATAATTCGATAAAATAATAGCGCAGGATTTGATTTACTGAGGTCGTGCAATTGCATAGCTACAGTATCCCCTTAACATAAGTTGTATTATGTTTAATTTCGTTATGTTATAATTCGTTAAAATCGTTATAATAAAGTGTGTGTGATGAAGGTCTATTAAATCGAAACTGGCCGCAGAAAAATTGTAGTAAATAATGAAATAACTTAATTAGGTTGTAGATGTAGTCTGGGGCATAAAGAAAGCCCAGTATGAACACCATGCTAGAACTGCCACAAGACAATCGCGACAAAAGGTGGTGTAATAAAATTTGTATTGGACAAACAAAGCCTTTGATCGCAACCAGATATGAAGAACACACAGAATGTTATCGATGTGGTAGACTTGAATAAACCAGCATTGCGCAACATATAGACGATACCGGACATAAAATCGACATAGAAAACCTTATATTAGTAAAAAATGTACGATCATCAAAAAACGGAAGTTTCTTTGCGTCCCTCCAAAGTTAGATAATATATCAGAGATGCGTTCAAATATCTACTCAACATCTAATCGGAGTTACTGTAAACTTCGCCTAAACCCCTCACCACAAACTGCACTAAACTGAATTTCAGTGTTTCTGCTGATGATGATAGCTTTGCTATCGAAACGTACGTCGAGTTTAGTGCAGTTTGTAGTGAGGGGTTTAGGCGAAGTTTACAGCATTACCAGTACCACAGTCTGGAGTATTTTCGTTAATCGGAGTAACTTTATTGCGTCAATTAGACACATGCAACGACTTGTGATTTGTTGAATATTTTCTACTTGTGTCAAATTGACGTCATAGAGTAATGCCGAGTAGATATCTTAACGTGCCTCAGGTATCATTTAATAGCTTTTAGCTAGTCTTTAAATGATATGAATGGCAAATGCGTTTAATAATTATTTCCACTACCTTCCACATAATCTTAACAAAAATATTGCAAATAATACTTTGTTAAATAATCACATACAACGACATTATGAATGCATTTTTCTTTTTTTTTCCTCTGCTTTTACGGAGTCGGAAGTGCTCTCGTTGTTTGATAAGTTAAACAGCAGGAGTTCTCTGGGTCTTGAGGGAATTTCGACTCAAATCTTTAAAGAATTCCGTAATTTAATTATAAAAGCTATTACTTACTTTGTTAATAGTTCTCTTGCACAAGGTGTATTTCCATCTTGCTTAAAAGACGATGTGGTGATTCCATCATATAAAAAGGGTAGTATCAACAAGATGGCGAATTATAGACCTATTTCATTGATTTCCTCTATTGGTAAACTTTTAGAGTATGCTATAACAATAGAACGTTTAAACTCGTTTTTACAGAAACATAACATAGTTTCAGACAATCAACACGAATTTAGACATGGAAAGTCAACTATTACTGCTACACTATCCATGTATACTTACGTTATTCAGGAATTAGAGGAAAAAAGGGCCGGTGGGTGTCTTTTGCGATCCAAGCAAAGTATTCGACTGTGTTCAGCATGGTTTCTTGTTGGACAAATTGGAGTTGCTTGGGGTGCGAGATGTCGCTTGCCCCTTACTTGGCTGACAGAAGACAGTTTGTTAGAATCCCTGTGTCAGAACAAAACAGAAGACAGGTGTTTCAGTCGAATTCAATTACTGTGGGAGTGCCGTAGGGAGGAGTCTTATCACCCTTGCTGTTCACCTTGTTTATTAATGATATAGGTAACTTTATTGAGGGTAATTTTTTGACCATTTATGCTGATGATACGGCTGTTTTTGTAAGTGAAGGTGATAAAACTATAAAGAATTCTACAAATCAAGTACTGTGTCGTCTTAATGATTGGTGTGTTGGTAGTAAACTCTTTCTTAATACTTTAGAAACTAATTATGTTGCATTTTCCGCAACACCTCAACCGTTAACACAAGAATTTCACCTACAAATTGGTGATTCCATCATCGAAAAACAAACAAATATTAAATCGTTAGGCATTGTTTTCTCGGGAGATTTAAAGTGGAAACAACATATTGAACTTATAACTTCAGCCATAAGTAAGTCTATCTTTAAACTTCGGCACTTGAAAAATGTAATTAGCACGCAAATTTTAAAATTAATTTATACAAATGAATCACGAATATGGTATGGCATTATAATGTGGGGTTCCAGTGGAGACATTCAAAAATTCTCCTCGTTCAGAAGAGAGCTCTTCGAGTGATGGTTGGAGCAGCGCCACGGACATCGTGTAGGGAGATCTTTAAGGGGCTTCATCTGTTGACAGTGGTAGCACTTTATATTCATAAAGCGGGGATCTTTGTACATAAATATAAAAATCAACTTATACTAGAAAATAATACACCCCATAATTATTATACCAGAAAAAAATTATATTGAGATGCCCATACACAGATCTTCGTTAACGAATAAAAATATTTTATGTACTAGTATTAAAGTCTATAATCACTTGCCATCCAGCATAAGGTCACAACCGATGTACACTTTTAAAAGAATGTTGAAGAAGTTCCTTTTACCCAAACCTTTCTACTCATTAGAGGAATTTTATAGGAATACCTTCTGGTTTTCTATTTCTGCTGAAACTATAATAGCATATAATATAATTATACATAGAGTTTATGCTTTATAGCATCTAGCATTCTTACTGTTCACTGCTTTTTTTTCTCTTTTTTACTGATGTTTTCTTGAATTGTATATGTTTCTTTTGGAAATAAATAGTATTATTATTATTATTTTTATTTTATACTCCACACCCTAAATAAGGATGGGGTTGATATATCCCAGCCGGGGCATTTCGTTGCCAGCGATGAGATTTGACGATGGGATTGTGTATTTTGTAAACTGATATTTTAAAGTACAACAAGGCGATGCAGTATTATTGTTCGTGGTGCAAGGTCTTACGCACTATATGACATGCTTCTAAAATGACGACTTTGAAGCCAACTTAAGAGGTGTTTGAGGTAGTTGGAGCATTTCAAGGCGCTGTGCAGGTCCTCGGGATTTTCCGGTAGCGCCAATGATGATTGGTATGACGGTGACTTTCATTTGGAGCCAGGTGTCCTTCACATCTTGCACCAGCGGTAAATATTTCTGTATTTTTTCTGTGTGTTTAGTGTTATTATTATTATTATTATTTATTATTATTATTATTATTATTTAGTATGATTATTTAGTAATTGTGTGATACTACAATTCATCAGTCAATTACTAAGTATTAGATAATCGTAAAAAGCTAAATAAAGTTTTATAGAATATTGTTGTTATAAGATATATATAATCAAATAGGTATTTTACACGTCAACTTCCTAAAACGTAATAGTTAGTGATCCTAAATTTACCATCTATTGGGGATATTATGATTAACAACGCGCAATTAAACACAACGTCACGATTGAAAACTTGACAGCGGACAAGTGAACCTTATAAAATAACACGCATGTTATTTGCACTACGTTGTATGGAATAAAATAAGCTGAATTAAAGTTTAATGAAATGGTGAATGAAGAGGAGTTAATTATTAGAAATGCAGAATGATTTCAAGGATTTCCTGGCTTTGGATTTATTGGGAAACACTTGTGCTGCTTATTGATAACTAGAGATGGTGATTTTTGTTGGCACGCGTGGCGCAATTGTTCAGATGAACTCGGCATTAGCCGGTAACTTATATAATTACATGTATTAGTAGTATATAAATCGATTCACATACTTTGCCTGGAGAGTTTGCACCAATATTACACATAAAAAGGATTCTTCTTCTAATCAAAGAAATATTTCATTGCCGCTATTTAAAGAGTCATTTCCTTCAGTTAATACGTATTTCTTTCAGTAGAATAACACAATTTTTAATTGAAGGAAATATGGTTTGACTGAAAAAAATGGTTCTTTTAAAATAGTCGAACAGCACATTTCTTTAACTTAAAGAATCTTTTCCGTGTAGCGTTACGCGTGCCAACAAAAGTCACCATCACTATTGATAACACTAACTATGAAGCAGGCATTCAAAAAGTACATGGACAAAAAGGTCATTTGTTATTTTGTAGTGTATGCGTAGTTGTATGTGTAAAAATTTAGTTGGAAACTGTTGGATCTTAATTTAATATTTTCAGTTTGTTATTGCCATTCAAAGCTTAACATATGATTCTTATATACTAATACAAATATCTAATAATGCAAGGTAACAAGTGGAATAAATATAATATAAGTGGGAAAAACTGATTTTTCTTTTAAAAATTTCTCCAGGAAATTTTTACAGGTAGAATCAGTTTTCCCATTTATATTATATTTATTTCCTGTAACACTTGCATTATTAGTATATTGTATTAGTACATTATTTCCCGTTGATACGGTTAGCAAGATAACTTGTTCGATTATAATATATCGACAACACAGGTTTTGGAATTCAGCATAGTCCCAATAGCTCAATTTGGTTTAGAGCAGCCGTCCGGAGACGGTGGGTGCATGGTGCCAAATCCTGCCTTAGGATTAATTTTCTTTGAAAAATTTCTCCCAGAAATTTGTTACAGTCTAAATCAGTTTTTCCCATTATATACTATTATAGATCTTTGCTGCAGTTAAATATCAGATCTCAAACGAGCTGTCTGTTCAACCCACGTATCATAACATACTTCTAACCGTCATCTTCTTCAACACTACCACATTGTCACGTGCAATGAAGAATCACCTATCTCTTTGAAATCGCAACGCTATTGTGTTGCTTGTCGTAACATCGAGTATTCCTTGTCCTTCTAACCGAACTACGTCGAGAGTTACACACTACCGGTATTAAAGGTAACAAAAGGGTGCCACCGTGTAATACCTGAAGTTTCCAGCTTCAATATGAAAATGGGATCTGTTTCCAGGCGACGATCTAAAGCGTCGAGCAGTTACCTAGGGAAGCGGGTCTATCTAAATGCAGGACGTGCTCGTTAGCAAAAATTGACGATGTTCAAATGTAAGCATGTTTACGATCGCCAGCCTATGCATAAATTTGGGCCTAGTAATGTCGTATTTATGGATTGAGGGATTTATCAGAGGAAGATGATCCGACTTACAGATTTGAATAAAACGTGCAACGGTTAATTCAAATTTTAAGTAAGCTGTTCGGTAGCCAGTCAAGGCACTCTTATTGATGATTTTGTATAATTAGTGTATATAGGGTGTGCACGAATTGTCGTAAAAATATATCTGGCAATATGCCTCATTTGATTTCTCAATCAAAGACTTAATGTAAATGATATAATGTTCCTATGTTTTTATATACCACTTGAAAGAAAAACCACATTTAGTATTACAGTTAACAGTAGGGTACCTACCACAAACTATTAATTATAATTTTAACTTTCGAAAACTTTCCAACCTTCTTAGCAGTATCGATGAATGAAATTTCAGTTTTAAATTCTGCGCATCGATGTGAATGTATTTCTTTTGTAATTGATGTATGTCATAAATAATAAATATTGAAAAGTGTTAATTAATTATTTTTATAACACTTTGGCTACCGCGCGCGAACTGTCAGTCTAAATATTGAAAATCTTGATACAAATACTTAAACGTATCGAAACAAAACAAAGGGTGACCTGCGGGAATCCGAAGATCCCTACCTATAATCGCTCGAAATGGTAATTCTCTCGTAGCCGTCACACGTTTTAGGAAATGAGGGTTAATTTATCGTACAGCGGTGTGAAATAAATAACACGTCACGGTAATTTAAAATCATTTTATGCTAGAATGGGAGGGTTAATGATTCGCCGTTGTGACGTGGGAGGTAGATACAGCGGATGTTCTTATTTGAATGTCCACTCACTGATGAGTGGCGGTACGCGTACAGAGGTTAAAGACATAGCTAGAGGGTCAAATTGGCCGCGACGCGAAACGATATTAGAGATAATGAGTCGATCGAATGTGGGAATTTTAGTAATGTTGCAAGAACAAATAGTTAGCATAATATTAGATAGTTAGTAGGGTAGCACGCTTATAAATGATATTTTATGCTCTTTAGTGTCGAAATGTGTTAAACTATAAATATTAAAAATATAAATTTATTTAATTAACTTGGTTAGAATAATTACGAATAATTATATTAGTATAGAATAGTACTGCTGTTGTTTGGTTGTTTTAGTCATCATCATTCCTGTTCAATTCTGAATGCTGAAAAGGAGCAGCTACGTGAACGGCAAGCTATCGGAATTGAGAGCGTGGGCTGCTTCTTCGCACCAGAAGATAAAAGAATTTGTGGCTATCAGTAATAAGGTCGGACTTCTTCCAGATGCCTCCAGATAAGGTTTTTGCCAGGGTTTTCCATTACTCCCGTCGCCAATTGATTTAATATAAGTATGATTATATATAATCAGTGTCTTGGCGAATGCTGGAATAACGAAAGTCGTTCAATGGGCCATTTAATAATAACTGATAGCTGACTGATTACAGTAGACTCGCGATATGTGAACTAATCACATTTACATTTTTTTATATATTTTTCAAAAGTAATACCGTATGTCGCGAGGCTACGTATTAATATTTGTTTATTAAATCATAGGGAAATTATTAGTTAGATAGGATCAATTTAATGTTATGAACCAATTAGTTATAGAATAGGTAGCTGGTAGTACTTTTTAGGTGAGCACGGGTTAGATGATTGTAAATTCGTTTTAATAAATATTAAGAGGTAAACGGCTCAATTGTTATCGCTAGCGAGGAAGCAACTTCAATATAACGCTATGCTAACCGACCACTAAATACCGTTAATTTCTCTAAGTTTAGGAATACTGATCAAAAGTTACCAAAATAACCATCCCGAAGGATGAAAACTCGGAGTAAAAACATACATAAATACATTACTAAATATACAGTAAACTTGCATTAACAATGAAAAAAATTTACAATTTAATTAAGGCAATATTTAGCACTAATGCTAATTTCCCATTCTAAATAGCTATCTTTAACAAATTCAAAAAGTTCGCCTGTAAAGTAGGCAACTGAACACGCCACTGACTTTTCAAATTACTTCTTCATTTGGTTTCCACACCTGTTCTAAATGACTTATAATAGATTCCATATCTTGGAATACCATAAGCAAAGTACATGCTTTCATCATGAAATTTTCATTGAAATAACCCTTCTTATTTATAATAGTAGCGTATAAAGACGTACTAGAGTGACACATGATATGCTAATTGATTTGTCAATTTTATCTCTCATTGATAGACGCCGAGTGAGAACAGCATGTTTTCACATACACAACTCAGTAATCATTTAATAAACTCTCGAACAAAAGTAAATTATAATAAATCTTGAAATTAACTATTATTCAATATTTTTAATATTTTTTCATTATCATAAAAGCATGGCGCAAAATATAATTGACATTAATCAGAGGATTTGTACCCTGTCATGTCGGTTATAAGAGAAAAGTATGCGTAATATTAGAGTTGCCTAAACATTTCTATATTTCACAAAGTAAAACATCCAACTTCAGCGCATTTACAAAAGCTAAGACATTAGACTTCCGCCTAATTGTAAGTTAACCATAGAAATCTTTATTGCAAAGGTGGATATCTATATATACAAAAACTTTTGATGAGTTCACCAAAAGTTATTTTGATTTTAATTAAGCAGTAAGAATATTAAACTTAGTAGAATGTGATATTGCTATTATGAAGTATTCTTGCGGCAAGGGCAGACTAATATTATTTAATAAATTACTGTAAGTTCTGGATTGGTGAGAATTATGATATTTGGTATTCGAGAAATAGAACTCTTTTTGCTGGTTTCTCGAATAGGCAAATTATTAACTAAATTTGGTTTAGGATAAATATGAAAGTACATCCTTACTTACTGTTACTTGTTTCACTTGACTTTACAAAGCTTTTAATACCAATAATCATGATACTTTACTGGCAATACTTCACTTTTATGCATTTGCCCAATTAATGCTCTATACAGCTACTAAAAAGTTTTTTTGTTCGGAAGGAGACAGTCGGTGATACTTGGAGGTGCTGTCTCATTGCAACTTCGACATTTGAAAAGGGCGTTCCACAAGTTCGCTAATTAGTCCTGCATTGTTTTCCATTTATATACGTTTATATTAATAATATCGCAAATGTTTCTATAGTATATCTTAGTATGTAGATGATATTTTTCAGTTAATTTATCATTTGATCCTCTTCAATTTTGGAAAGCAGTTCGGACGGTCTATGGACGATTAAGACATTTTATCACAATTTTGTAGCAATTATGGTCACATTTAAAACATCTTCAAATGCTCGATGATGTTATTTGGAATACAGAAGATGGATGATTGCGTAATAACCAATTCTATCTTACGTTGAATTGTACCCGGTTACCCTTAGTTAACATGTGCAAAACCCTGGGACTACATCTGGATAATTCTTTTAGATTTAAAAAACATCTCTCAGTGTTTATTCAACGAGCTTATTCAGGTTTAAAAATGATTTCCTCACATAGATCTTACTTTAACACGGAAATCAAATTTTTATATAAAAATTTAAATATATGTTATTACACTGGATTGTGAAAAATAAAATTAATCATTGTTATTATTAATTCAAAGATAAGATTGAAAACACTACCAAAATTCATTGAAACAGATGCATTTTAGTACACTTTAGTAAATCGAGTTAATGTAATATTCTTTGGGTATGTATTTAGCAAAGATGCACACTTTAAAACATCTAATCACAAACTTCCGGTTTAAACAGCAAAACCATCATCATTAGGATGAACCAGTTTCCAGGAGTATTTCCAAGTTTTGTAAGTCATAAAGTACGTTGCAGAAGTTCACCCATGCACTAATTTCTGGATTCTGGATTGTTGGTTGGGAAGGGTGGCTAGCCAGGGCGCATTTAGCCACTCTAAACGGGCCCACTGTGCTACTCCCTAGGCGGGGTCACTCACCCGCAGCCTATTCGAGCCAACCCAAGCGAAGAATGAACTCGAGCAGTGTAGCATATGAGGGCCAGAACTCCTCCAGGATGGAACCTCTAAGATGGGCAAGCGCCAGTGAGTTACATAGGATGTGATCCGGTTTCTTGTCCTCTAGGTAACATGCACGGCAGAGTGGGCTGCTGGTCAGTCCTATGCAGTGCATGTGTTTATTAAGTTTGCAGTGACCAATTAATATTAATATTTCAAAAGCAGTATTCATATAGTCGCGAGGCTACTGTATTATATTTTTGTTATTAAAAATCATAGGGAAATTATTTAGTTAGAGTAGGATAATTCAATTGTTATGAACCCATATAGTACTTAGAATAGGTAGCCTCGTGTAGTACCTTTTCAGGTGGAGCACGGGGTTAGGATGATTTGCAATAATTTAGTTTTCATAAATAAAGTGACCAATTAATAGCTATACAATTTGACGCAGTTTACTGCCAGAAAGCTGCAGACAGTATTTTGCTGTCCTGGACGACAGCCTGGGAATGGCTTTGCGTGCCTGACAGCAGGTGGTTATGGATGCCCATCTCTCTTCGTATCGAATAGTGGTCCATTGGTTTATTAGGGAATTGAGTGTAGCCGAAGAAATGGGAAGAACAGGCTTCGGTTCCATGTAAGGAGAACACGAAATCCGTCTGCCAACCTATCGGCAGCCTCGTTTCCCAGACTACCTTTATGATCTTTAACCCATCTGAGTATCAAATCATTATCAACAGCGATCGCTTCTAAGGCATTGTAACACTGAATTACTAGGCCTGAAGCGATCTTATAACTGCTGAGGGCTTTAAGGGCTGCTACCTAATGCACATACCTCTAACGTTCATCTGACCGCAAGCCAACCTTATTGATACAAATCCAACGTAATTCAATTAAAAATTAAACTGTGTCCGTTTTCAACTATTATTTTTCTTGACAAAATGGTCATACATTTTCTGCTAGAGAATCCAAATTTGCAATAAAAAAAAATGGGCGTTTCCATTTGAGAATTAGAAGTTGACTCCAGCCCCACCTACTAGGATGTGGGGTGAGAGGCGAGAATGTCATCAAAGAATATGCCTTCAAGAAAATAACTTTCATTCACAACGCGTTTTGATCCGCTCCATAATTTTGGTGATATCATATTCATCTGGCACATTCTTATTTATAAATTCTTTTATTATATTCTATAACGATTTTTTTTTTTGCGATACACGTTAAGCTTAACAAGAAAATATAAAGGAAAATAACGAGACATTTACGCAATTAGATCTTTATTTACCTTTTAAAAATCGATATCCTACAGAGGCTTATTCTACTGGCCTACGTATTGCTTTACATGAAATATTCTTTAGCTGTTATATAACCCGCGGGTGGGATTTTTATTTGGTGGAGCGTGGAATATTTAGGGAGATTACGTTTAATTCAGTTTAATTAAACGCGGGCGTAGCCATTTTTTTGGAAAGAATAATTTAATTAAACCTATAATATCGCTCATTTATACATCCCAAACTTTTTAAGTAAACTGAATGATCAAACATTAACCATGTAAAAATAAAAATGAAACTACACAATTTAATTTCCTCTTAATTAAAGTCGAAATAAATATAAAGGGCCACCACACATTTTAATTTCGTTTTCCATCGGTCACCAGACGTCCAGAATTCGATTTTCGTTCCAGACCAATAAACAGACGAAAAACAACAACTTGGAGGTAACAAGTCTCGAAGAATGCAATTTAGGGCCCGTCCAGTATAGGTGACGTATGATCAGGTTGCATTACTCGTGTATACCAAACTACTATGCGGACAAACTAAACGGATTAGGAAAGTTCAACATTGGACAGGAGTAGAGATCTGATGTGAAAAGCAGTCCAGATGGCCAGCTTTTTTCGCTTCATTCTGGGAAGAATTGGATGTGATGTATTTGATTACATTCTTGTTGTCAAGGCAGACACGTACTTTCGTACAAATTCAAGTACGTACTACAAGATTGCATAGGAAAAATTTTAATCATAGTTTCTTGACTGCATTACTACTACAGCAGTAAGTATTACTACTCTAAATTTGTGAAATGGCGTAAATTACAACCATAATTTTAGTACTTATACTGTATTAGAATTTTAAATGAAGACAAGTTTCACAAAGAATATCGTTTGTTGACAGATTTTAGTCTGCAAATGTTTCGAGTACAAATATTAAAGTAATTGAATGTAATTGCAGATTAGTGATATAATGTGAAACGTAAAATGATGTTGGACTCTTTATTACGTTGTTCGTAATAAATAGTCCAACAATCGTCAGGTGTTTAAAATAAAGTACAGAATTACTTATATACCGAGTGTCCAGCCTATGATGCAATGGTCCATAGCCGATTTATTATTGTTTTTTTTTTGGAAAAATGTTTCGAATAAATGTTGCCTCGAATCATATTCTACACATTTTAAAGTTTTAGTAATGGCGGACTTCCGGTTGTACCGGAAGTAGTTACTAACCTTATTATTTTAAATGGAACACCCTGTATATTATTGCATTTTTGGATTTCTTGTTAAATTTAAATAACGGTACGTTAGGCATACATTGGGGCTAAGTTGTACCGTTTCCGAATTACATGACGTTTTTCGAAAAAAAAATGACGTTTGCAATGTCTGCGGTGTTTGGAAATATCTCCGGAAATACGAAAGTTAGAAAAACGTGGTTTTCAGTTTTCGCTTAATCATGAAACAGCACACGTCTTTTATTTAAAATTGTTGCGTTTAAATTACAGAATTGTTAAATAGGGCTCTGTAATTTTCGAACTTTAAAATCATGGATAATTTGATTTTTTTAAATTGAATGGTATAGCAATTTTTTACATAAATGGATGTAAAATTCAGTTTTCTTTCGATTTTATATGAGTGTCATTGTGTTTCTCTTCAAAGGCTTTGGAGATATTCGCGATTTTTCAGTTTTTCATGATAGATACGTATTGCGAAGCGCCGGCCACCTTCCCCTCGCATTTCACCAGGTTTGGGACCGGCTGCAGTAACAATGGCATGCTTAGAAAGTAGCCAAGAGAACACAATAGGACCATTGGAAGCAAACAAAACTTGAAATTAAAAAAAATATAGAATTTACTGAAGCGCGTTGGAAATGAACATAGCAAAGATGAAAGAAAACACATTACTGGTATATTCATAAATCAGAACATTTTTCGAACTACATTACTCTGTTCAATGAATGGCGTACATACACATCGAGCGTCTTGCTCGCAACAGGTTACACTCAAACTTTTATGCTGATTTTGTTTCAATTTCGCCTTTCTTTTCACCCCTTAAATTTAGTTTTATTTTCTTTTGGATGTATTTGGTGGTGGCCCAGTTTGTATATTCTATTAGTTTTGTACTATTGGTTTAACTTTTATTTTATTAGTTTAGCTCCTTATTTATTTATTTGTTATTTCTTTTTCTTTATATGACTGATTTTATAATCATTTTTGATTTTATAAATCAATAAATTACTATTACTACTACTACTATTACTATAAATGTTAGTGCCGTCATTATATAGAGAATTTGTACAAATGTGCAAAATGCGATCCGTGTTAGGCGCTACATAATTGAAATCGCTTTTACAAACACTTTTGAATATTTCTGAGCATTTCTGGTGTGACTACTTGAAACGCTTTTAAAATACGGTGGCGCATATCATCAGGTGTTGTTGGTGGCGTCTCATAAACTAACACAAATTATATTCTTGTCCGTTTTCACAAACAACACTAAGTAGTCAAATTTTAACATGTTTCTACTTTTGAATTTGTGCATTGTCTCATTTTATTTATTTTGTTTTGTTGTAAATGTTTGTGAATAGTATTTCTATATATGAGGTAGCTTTTAAATTCTTACTGACGTATTGTGTCCAGAGGATGGCATAAGCCGAAACCGGTCGACAATTATATTTTTACTAATAAAAGGATTGGAAAGAACGCATTTTCTGGTTTTGTTACTATTTATTCCATAACACCACCAATCCAAAACTCCCAATAACTAAACATATAAGTGTTTATTTTATTGGTGCTTAATGACGGCTCTTTGTGCTACCGCTCTCTTGCTGCGTACTGATGTGGCAGGCATCCCGTTTTTCGCGAGGGTATTTTAAGTTGCATAGATTTTGTCATGATTTTCCGTTCGGCTTAGTCAATTTACCCAGAGAATTTTCATAAATTTAGATTTTATTTTGTTTAGATTAAGTTAAAGAGTTTATTATTTGATTTAATTTGTTTAGTGTTAAGCTTTTTACATTAATTCTATTCAATTGTTTGTCTTTTGGTTGCTCATGTTCTAACGCCTATTTTATTCAATGCTTATTCTCTTAGATTTTGTCGGTGAATTGTGCGCTTGCGTTGTTCGGATTCTTACGACCGCGCTGTAGAATTTTGTCAGGCAGTTCCTTGGTCGATTGTTAGCGTGTGTAGACGTATTTCTGTAAATCATTGTTGCCATTTTGTAATCCATTTTGATTATAGTAAATTTCGTTTTGCGTTTTTTCAAAATTTTATCCGTTGAGCTGTCCATTGTAATTTTCTTTTTCATTTTAAAAATTCATTTTTGCAAATTCATTTAATTCAGTCACTACACAGCAGTACGCACGTTCTCCCACGCTTTTATTCGGCTTTCCGCAAATCAGGGATGTTGCGCTGTCCCCATGACACCCGCGAACACTTTTCACTTGTTCGTTATAGTTTGGACGAAACATATGTCACCCACATATACATACAACTTACAACTAAAAAATATACCTACAGTTCTACATAGTTTATATTTTCACATAAATAAAATGAATTCAATTTTCTTTTATTAACGAAATAAATGATAAATAAAATAAATAAAAGTTAAAATAAAATGCATACCAGGCATATCATTACAACACGGATACTTACAGCTATATGTGCATATTAGAGTACCTATGTGTTTCACAGTAGCATATCCCTTATATTAAGGGCGCACCTAGTTTATACGTAAAGAATAAAAAGAGATGTCTACAATATAGACGAAAAAAATATTGAAGGATAACGCCTACCCTATTTATTGTCGAACTTAATAATAGCCAGCTGCCATGAATTGATTATGAATAGTATTACTATGTCTCTTGTACTTTCACAGCTGACATCGAACGAGCACCTATGCTTGCTACAGCTCTGAAGTGTCTCATTATTTACCGGAGAAAAAAAATCAAATGGAGCCTTCATTTTAATTAGATATTTTTTTTAAACTGTTCTTTTAGTTCAATATAGCTTGCTTATAATAATCATAACATTACCCAAAGTGAGTAATGATATTAATCTTAAAATACGTAATAACGAACAATACGGTATCACAGCGTTGCATTGACTACATTCTTATATCACGTGACCACCAATCCTTCAGCACTACGAACGAAAAGTTAAAGGGAAAACATGCGATAACACACCAACACTAAAGCCCAACATAAGCCAATTAATGAATTTTCCCCTATTTGCTGTCTGTTTTTTATGATAAGGGCCAAAAAAAACATCAAACGGTTCCCAAAAATTAGTAATAAAATCCAGTGCGATTCCGCGCTACGTGACCCTCATTGTTTTAATGAAATTACAGCACTTCTTTTTCTGTTTCTGGGCGATTCGACGAGTATTAGATGGGGGAATATAAGTCTGTTGTTCGTAATTCGGCGTGAGATATGCTGGTAATTATCTCATAGAATTTCAGAGAATATGCGTATATAAATCAGGAGATTAGTATAAAATCTTGTCAAAGCGAAAACAAAGCGACCACATCAAAAAGGGGTTTGCTTTTTAGACGATTGTATTATTATGGTTTTGAATGTATGTTTATTGTGCGTTCCTTTTAACAATCAAGAAACGCAAGAAATATAATTTTCTGTGCTTTATGGTTGTATTTTGTATTATTAGGAAGGATAATGTGACGCAGTACTAAAGGATAAAGTTATCATTTTTAATTAATGCCACTTCTACCTTTCTATTACAATGATAAAAACTAAACAATGAAATTAAGAGTTTAAAATGTTAAGATTTGAATCATTCGCTTCTCATAGTTTATCATTACTTGTAATTGAGTTACCTTGCGTATATTAAGAAATTCCAAATGCACTGTTGAAAATATATTCGAAACTTTTGCCCTCTGAATTTGTTATACATCATTCCTGCGTAAAAACGCTTTTTTTGAGAGATAAGAAAAAGATAAATTATTAAAAGAAATGTAAGTAGTATTCTTCCCTCCCATAATTAGCTTCTCGCAAAGATTGGTTACGTCACCTTTTCTTTAAATAATATCTGTTATAATTTCGGAAAAGCCAAGGGCCTGCATGGCCTGTAGCGCTGTTATATATATATATATATAATTTCGGAAATATTCCTAAAAATTGAAAAAAGCGCTGACCTCTGAATTCGACAATTGGGTAGAAAAAAGAATTTGCGTAGTGTTTCTCCCATGGCACTCTTTCAGTCTGTAGAGTTTCATTGACATCAGAATTTGACAGTTGCCGGCGGTCTCTTATAAGTAATAAGAAATGAAAAGCTAAACTCATAAAAAAAATTATGTATAATATATGTATACAGTGAGGACGCGTGGGTTGGAACAAATTCATTTAAAATTCAGGTGTTTGTTTCTTTGAAAAAACGTTGGGGTACTTCAGTTTTTGTTTTCAGCTGTTTTTTTTTTTTACCGTAAAGTTGAATTTCATGGATTAATTGTACTAGAGTCTGTGGAGGATGGCGCAAAGTGATCAGTTCCCCGCCATGGTATTCCGCACATGTTCAATGAGGTTTAAATTCGCTGAACGGGGTGGTTACTGCAAAACATTAACACATGCTTCTTGGAGAAAGTCTATAGTTCGACGTGCGTTGCCTTGCTGAAAAAGAACATGCAGACGGCCATCTAGATAAGGTAGACAAGGGTTTTTTAGGACATAATCAACATAACGCGCGGCCGTTATATTGCATCGAATAAGGAGAAGTAGTGATCGACTACTATGGGCAATAGCCCCCCAAACCATTACTCGAATAGCCATTTGTACATGCCTCTCAACAGCAAACACAATATCACGTTGCTCTCCACGCCGCATTTCATCAATTTAGGCGACAAAAATTATTGCTTGGTGTTTGTATTGTATACTTTAAATAGGCTTGTATGCATTTTTACAGTTGTAAGTCCTCTTTGGAGTCCATTGATTGTTGATTGCTATGGTAAATAGTGATTTGGATGTAATGAAATGAATCACTAATTAGGTATAAGATGCGTTGTAATCTTATACCTAAATTGTGTACACAACAATATAATAACAGTTATTATCAAACGAGTTCCTTGATGGACGAAATAAATCAATAAACGCTAATTCAAATCTCAAAATATAAGTTATTAACAAAATGGCAGCAATGAGATAAAAAAGTACAAACTACTAGCTTACGTCTTCTCGAACTGAGTGAAACTCGCACCGCTGCGTACAGAAGTCGCACAAGAGATCCGTCCACCGACGGGAAGAAATCTCAAAACATAATAACATAAACAAAACTAGTGAACGCAAAACATACAATGAATGAAATTAATTTAAAACAACTGAACACTAAACAAAATAAATCATACAATCAGTTCAATAACTAAACCTTATACAAAATAAAATATTTGAACTTGCGAAAACTCGCCCGAAACATTGACAAAGACAGATCGGAGTAAATATGGAAACATCTGTGCAATTTAAAAAAAATACTCTCGCGAATTACAAGGTGTCCACAGCAGTATGTTTCGATAGCAAAGTTATCATCATCAGCAGAAACACTGAACTCTAATTACAATGTTGTTTAACGTTTACTTAATGGGATTAGTTATCCTAAAGGAATATAAATCAAGTAAAGGGTCAATACATCGTAACGTATAAAAATACAAAAAAAACTTATTATCTAAGGTGATGGGTCCCAAACCTCTTCGTCAGAGGTTTATTCCCCAGTTACTGTCACTGATTCTTAGAAGAACTTTTCGTCATAGACTGGGCCACCAGGAATAGCATTTCCATTACTTCCTGGCTATGTGGCATTGATCTCCTTTTTTGGTTTTGCCTCATACTAGTAATTAAGGATGCAGAAGTGAGCAGTAATCTATTGAGAACATCTAAATTACACTGCTCTCTGAAGAATTTCCCTGGCGAAAATTCATCCGTTATCAATGCATAACCCAATAGACAACATGCCTTTCCGTCACCGTTGCAACGATGAGATCAATAATTGCGTATGGGTAGGAGTCATGGGATACCACGATTTATTAATTCCACGTAACGTTTTGGCAGTCTCATATCCATATTTAGCAAATTTCTCCAAGTCGACTTGACGACCCCTTGAAATTAACTCTAAAATTACTTTTAACCGTTTTATGAGGTTGTAGTCGACACCCGTAATTTCTGCTGCCATCTATAGATTGGCGAAAAATCGTCTACTTGTGTTTCCATCGTTGGTGTTTCCAAATCCAGCTTTGGGCACATCAATGATCAAGCTTGTTTTTTCTCGAAATGTCGCCTTCTTATTTTTAACAATTTCCACTTTTTTTATGTGCTTCTGCCCACCTTTTCTTAAATTGGGATTTCAAATAAGAGAAACTATGTTTCAATTTCTTCAATTGCTCGTCAAACTTGCGATAAAATATATCGTCCAATATAATTTAATTTTTCTTCAAAATTCGGCAAGTCTGGCTCTTGCATTACATTGAAAAGTAATCTACGAGTTACTACTCGAGCCCGAGATCCTAAAACAAAAGAAAAACTGTATGCAGTAAAATAATATAAATCGCTTCAATTTTGCATTATTTTGTTCAGAGCCTCAAAAACACGTTTTCATGGGAAATAACGGTCAATTTTTGTGTGGCACGCTTATACCCATACTATTCTCTACTTTCTTCTTTGAATCCAAAAAATCTACTGGGATGAACCCTGAAGTATAACAAAAACCTTTTTGAAAGGCAAAATCAAAATCAAAATAGCGCAACTTGATGTACAATATTCTAACTGTAAAAGTGTTATTAAATTCTACATAAAACTAATTAATATAGATGTACTCTTACCTGCTACATTCAAATCCATTAGAATTTTCTTCAGAAAGAACACATGTAGAATAACTGCTTTCAACGCTCGCCGAAAACACAATTCGTACACTTGCGACAACTATTCCGAAATTTCGACTGATGCTACGGAGTGCGCTTTTTGCAATTGGTAAAGGAAGGCTGCCTTCTTATTGTATACCTATAGTAGTAGTTTATTCTTACTTGGCTTGAGTTTTAGGAAATCGATTTTTTTGCGGTCTAAACGTCGTATTCTTCTACACCCATCGTGCGGACCTAGACAGAATCGCGATTCATTGCTCAAGACGACATTATGCCATTTTGTCTCCCAATGCTGCTGTTCTCTACACCAGTTCAAACATTAGTCCACCATTTATTGATAAATTAAAACGATACATGAAAAAACATCCTTAAACCCCATGCTCCACTCAAGGGTATACATCGGGCTTACTAGCTCTAATTTGTCTCTTGTTCTAACATGTCATTGGTCCTATTTTAATTAACTAGTACTATTGCTATTGCGGACTAGTGACGGTGGTATTGATAATATTGCGCCCGTGGAGCGACTTTATAGATCTCTCAGTATTCACCTACATTGAAAGAACCTAAAAAGGTTATTTTGGCAGATATGAACATGCATTTAGTAAAAATTATATATAATAAGTGAAGTTAACTGTTCTTTCAGTGTATGACATTAGTCCGCAGTCTAAGGAAGCACTAATCGTAAACGGTATGGAAAAAGTCTCGAATGCGGCGATATAGTTTACGCAGGTCCTAGCTTCTTCTCCAAATCATTGGTCGGCGATTTGCAAAACGGTCTCGTAGCGTTGGTTGTCTAAAGCGCCTATCTTCACGTTCCGTGGAACGCCTTGGTCGACCAGTTGGTCTTCTTTTTATTCCTTCATCTTCTTCTGTCAGCATACGACACTCACGAATTACCGTCATTTACCGTCACAGCGGCCAATTTTGCGATAGGACAAATCAATATCACAATAGGCAACAATTCTACTCCTGTCAAAGTCACTAATGCGGTGATAATTTTGACTCTTCGAACTCTAGGCAGTTCGACAGACACATATTGACAGCGAGTAATAAAAATAAATCTGTTTGGGAAGTTATACGAAACAATAGTAACTGTAATTCTAAAACTAAAAAAATGCCTCATTGTTTTACGGATCCTTACGAACTTTGCAGTGCTTTTAATGACAAATTTCTCAATCAATCACCAGTAATATAATGCGATCCCAATTTCACACATGCATCGTCTGACATTGTTGGCAAACCAAACAATTGTTTTTTTTTTATATCGTCAGTTGTTGAGAGTGATGTGCAGTCTGTTATAAACCGTCTGAAAAATTCTAACACTTTTCGTCATGACTATATTTCTAGCTCTTTGGTTAAACAGTTCTCAAAACATATTCTATCACCTTTGTCTTACTTAATTAACTTTTCATTTAACAGGGGAAGTTTTCCCATTTCTCTGAAACTTGCCGAGGTCATTCCCATATATAAAAAAGGAGATGTAAATAATTTGGACAACTTTTGTTCCATTAGTATACTTTCGACCTTTTCTAAAATCTATGAATAGATTATGAATCAAAAACTAATAAGCTGTTTTAATAAGCATAATTTATTTTCCACTTGTCAACGTGGTTTTTTTTGCCTAAACATTCTATAAATACTGTTTTATTTCAATTTATTAACCAGATTTCTGGTGATATTGATGTGGGCTATTTTACGTTAACTATGTTTATCGACCTGTCTAAAGCCTTCGATAGTGTTGATCACAAAATATTACTACATAAGTTTGAGTGTTATGGAATAAGGGGAATTGCACTATCATGGTGTGAAAGTTATTTGTGTAACAGAAAACAAAGAGTTATTGTAAATAATTATCATTCCAAAATATCTGATGTCAGAAGAGGTGTACCACAGGAATCAATCTTTGGCCCTACTTTGTTTTTAATTTATATAAATGACTTATCGCATTACATAACTAATTCTGACAATATCATTCTTTACGCTGATGACATCACTCTTCTGTTTAGAAGCACTAGTTTTCATAACTTAATTGAAAATGTAAATGTTGTATACTCTAAATTGTGCCAATGGCTTTCTTATAACAATTTAACTATTAACTCGGAAAAACCTAATGCCTACTCTTCCGTAATTGCTCGAGATATAATATTAATGATTTTCTTTTGAATATGAATAAAATCAATCTTATTAAATCAGCAAAATTGCTTGGTGCTTTTATCGACGAAAACTTAAAATGGAACTATCATGTAGGTTACCTTTCTAAGGAACTATCGAAAATTTGTTATGCTATTTACAATTTAAAGAAATCTTCTACTCTAAAATGATATATGGAATAATCCATTGGGGAGGCGGATCAAATGTTGATCGCATAAAGATCTTACAAAAACGAATACTTAGAATAATTTATGATTTAGAGTATAGAGAATCTTGTAAACAAACCTTCAAAGAAAATATGCTACTAACTTTTTATGATTGCTACATCTACGAATTACTATATTTTGTTTTCAAACATAAATCTGAATTGTCTACAAATCTTCCATCAACGTATGATATCAGAAATTTCCTAAATTTATTACCCCCGTCTCATAGAACGGCTCTCTAACAAAAAAAAACATCACCTACTTGGGATGTAAGCTGTTCAATAAGCTACCAAGTAATATTAACTCTATAAATAATTTCAAATGTTTCACTATACAAGTTAAAAAATATTTATTAAGCATAAACTGCTACTCACTTAATGAATTTCTTACTTTCTACCTGTCTTGTCTTATCTTTAAATTTATTCAAACTCTTTCTGTCTTTGTTATGACGTTATTTTGTACGTTTCTTCTGTAGCGTAGTTGAAATAAAGACTATTATTATTATTATTATTTGTTACGTTTAACACTGGTAGAAGGACGCGCAATAACTAAACATTTCTGTGCTAATCAGCTCTCATAAACAGATTTCTTCACAAAGAAACTAAAAGATATTTTTTTTCGCACAAAATTATCCAAGATAAAAAGCTCACATTTTTACCACAGCTTGCTTTGAATATAGTCATTCTGATACCAAAAAATCAAGTTGAATAAATTATTACTTCCGGGTGAAACACTTCAAGTGTCAGGGAGTATATTTTGTTTTTCCTAAATAAAGTGTCACTAATTCAGAGATTTTACTTCAGTTGAGCTACTAAAAGCTACAAAATTGAATTCTGTGGAATCTTTCAAATAATTTATTCGGATAGGATTGATGAAGTTACGTGTGACAACCCCACTATTTTGTTATGCATTTTAAATTTGCCGCTTATATATGCGTAAAAATAAGTTTTGACATTGTTATACTTGGCTAACCTATCGCACAAAAAGGAGAAATTCCATCTTTTGACAATCAAAAAAAGAATTCCATATGTTGCAACAGTTACATTGGCCGCTATATAATAATAATCAAATAATATAAAATGGCAATGACGAGAAAAATTCCAAGACCGAAGCTACTCAAAAGAATTTATTGCTTTTCATTGCCAAAAACACAGAAAATTCTTTCGCTTCACGACTATGTACATTATTTATTTCTCTGGACAAAGCAAACAGTTCCGGCAGAAATACTCCTCGAATGCCCACAAAATTCCTTCGTTTTTAACCCCCACTTTTTGCACGTTTCCATTCCTCTTCTCTACCATCGCATCGCTCTTCCGTCAGTCCGACCCCCACACTTATGAAATTTTCTTGGCGATCGTCACGGGAAAACTTGTTGGTCGAGAGCACATTCATTAGGGAGCATTGCGCTGGGTTTTCGATATATACGTATTGGCGCTGTAATCCCGCTCGTCAAGTTTCGATCTAAACTGTTTAGGGGCTGTTAACTTGTCGGGATATTGAAATAAATGACGTCCGAGTCCGATAAAATTGGTATTTTTACTACGGTCGCTGTGGCATTGCGTCGCGTCGCTGCGTTGAAACGAGCATTTCGTTCGAGGCAATTTCGATACCCTGAAGGAATTGGTGGGTGATGTAGGAGTCCTTAAGAAGTTAGGGCAGAATGTTTTGGTGCAGGTAATGAATATGAAATGTAATTAGTTCAATTTAAAAGATATCATTTACAAGAGGAGACTAATTAAAATTTATCGCCGTTTATCTGTAATACTTGCTTTTTCTAAAGTTGAGGAGAATGTTGTGTGTGATCATCTACTTTCCTTTTTGTTTATAATAATATTAATAATGTTTAATGATCTCTAACATGTACAATCCTAAAAAAAGGACACACAATAAAGTAATGCATTATAAAAATTACAGTTATATGAATATTATTGCTGAGATAACTAAATTTATCTTCAGCATCAAATCAAATGCGGTTGGTTCTGACAACGTGGGCATTTACATGATTAAGCTCTGTTGTCCATATATACTGCCGTATATTACGCATATTGTTAATTCTTGTATTCTTGAGAGTTATGTGCCTTCAGTTTGGAAGGAATCCCGAGTTCTCCCGTTGCCAAAGAAAAGTGGGGTCAACGAGTGTGGCTACCTTAGGCCGATTAGCATCTTGTGTGGTATGTCAAAAATATTGGAAAAGTTTTGCGTAATCAACTATATAATTACTTAAACAGCAACAATGTATTACCAGAAGTGCAGTCTGGTTTTCGTTCTGGATATAGTTGTACGACAGCATTGGCAGGTGTTACGGACGATATAATTTGGGCGACGGATGAGGGTAGAGTAACTGCGTTGGTACTTCTTGATTTCAGCAAGGCCTTTGACACAGTAAATCATTACCTTTTAACTCTCATATTAAAACACATCGGTTTTGGTTCCTGTGCTCTGGCCCTGCTGGTGAACTATCTCAGTGGGCGAAGTCAGAGGGTTGTATATGGTGGTGGGGTTTCGGATAGCTTGCCGGTAACTTTGGGCGTGCCACAGGGGTCAATATTGGGACCAATTTTGTTCTCCATCTATTCTGCATTTTTATTTAAGGGGACTAAAATCTTGTAGTATCCATATTTACGCAGATGATGTCCAAGTATATAGATCTTTTCTCCTCGATGATTAGCAACACTCCGTTAAGCAATTGAATGAAGACCTGAATACTATATATTCAGTGGCGGACAAACATTTCCTGAGACTCAATCCGGATAAATCTCTACTGCTATTGTTTGGTAGTAAAAGTGCATGTGCTGATTTGAGACACAAAATTACTATTAAAATTAGTAACCGAACTATTCCCGTGGTAAGCAGTGCAGTAAGCTTGGGTCTTTCCTTAGATAATAGTTTTCGATATCGAACCCAGATAATTAACTATATTAGGCAGGCTTATACCTGCTTAAAGAAAATTTACCCTCATAGATGGTCTTTAAGTCGAAACCTTAAGGCAGGATTATGTGAGCATTTTGTACTATCTCGATTTAACTATTGCGCTCCAATATACCACCCAGCCATTGATTCCTTGACTGTTCGGCGTATACAGAAGGTTCAAAACTCGTGCTTGCGCTTGATTTATGGTGTTAGAAAGTTCCAAAGAATTTCACATAAACTTCGAGATGCGGGTTGGCTTAATATGGAAAATAGAAGGCAATTGCAAACTAGGTGCTTTTACCATAATATTATTATTAATAAGACGCTTTCGTATCGCTAGAGTAAAATTCGTTTTCGCTACGAGAGTCATGAGTTGGGCACTCATTTCAGAGACAGGATATCTCCTCCTAAACACAGAACTTCCTTGTTTGAGAGGTACTTTTCATATCATATTTACAAGTGTTACAATGATTTGGATGATGATCTTAAAACACTGAATCCAACAATGTTCAGGGCTTCATACAGGCGTTACTTACTTGCAGGTCAAGGGTAGCATTGTGATTTAAACGTTGATCATACTGCGGTGGGCACATTGCAGAATAAATTTTAGCTTTTAGTCATTGATTGTATAACATAGATCTATCATACGCATTTATCTTTAGTGTAGAATTTAATGATATTTTAGGCATGTTCTTTTCTTTTTTTTTTCATTTATATAACCAAGGTTTAGATGGTAGAGCAGGGGAGGATCGTCTTTACGTCCGCCCACTGAATCTCGCCTAGAGATTGTAGCAAGTTACTGTTTGAGAGACCTTTGCTTGTTGATTTTGGCGTCATGTATTGAATTCATATAATTTCCTTTTTATGTTTGCTTTATGTACTTTTTTTTTTCTTGCTTTGCTACAATAAAGACATTTATTATTATTATTATAAAGAAATAATTAGTCACAGAAACAAAATGTAATCGATTAAGATCGAGTTATAGTTAAGCCAACAAAAAATATCGGTTATATTTCTATAGTTAACGATACTAAAAAGGTAAATGAAGATAATGCACTTTTAACTAAATTGAGAAACAACTTACTTGCAGCTAATTTCACCATTGACGATCTTCATGATAAAGCCGAGTCGAAATGAAAGATAAATTATTACAATATTATAAGAACAAATGTGAAAATCAAATATTAATTACTGAGAACTTGCATAAAACTATTCCAAAACTCTCCGGCAAAATCAAAAAGATTAATGTAGTATATGTACAGATACAAACCGAGATTGTGCAATAAGCTTTGTCGGGTGTGCAAGCAGAGAGTAAATCTATATTCAGAAATAGCTGACAAATTACTGAAGTTGGACGTACAGAATGCTGAAGTGGGTTTGAAGAGTATCGCATATCGCATTGCACCTAATTGGTCGCGATCAGACCAACAGGACTTTTAAACTTTCAAAATTGGAAGATCTTTTATTCAAATAAATTACTTTAGCAGCAAAAACATATTTTTAGGAGATATGATATTAAGTACTTAGGATTTTCTTAAAGAAAATAGTTTATACAAAGTCGATACAGTTACAGTAGATTTACGTCAAAATTGAATTACAAAACTGTAAATCATCACGTCATGATGCTCTAAACATATAATAGCGAAGTTTTCTAGCCTATAGCAGCAAATGCGTTAAACATATTCTACAAGTACAGAAATTGCCGTAAAGATGGCGGTTCTCCTATTTCACTACATTAACTTTCCATACTCGATATAAGTTTTCCACATGGCAATCTAGCTGTCAAATATTTATCTATTACTTACCAGATAAATATTTATTAGAAGCTGTTATCACAACAGTAGCCCGATACCATACAGCCCTTGATTTGGGTAAGCATTAGAAATGTTCATATTTTGTTCGTCTTTTATGTATTAAATTCTAATTAAACACACTCTACCAGGGCATTTTCATCTCGACGATATTTTTCTTTTTCTTAAAAAAAAATCAAACATACTGAACTTTTCTTTGTAATTTTACTTTTAAACAAGTAAAAGTTCTATGGAATTTATCACTACCTTAGAAATGTGAGTATTCCAGACTACATGAAAGAAAATCTTAGAAAAGTTACCCACATTTCGAAATTTTACTATGAATATTTCAGATTACGTGAAAAACATTCGAAAAATTACTTATAGTTAGAAATATTACTTTTAAAAGTAAAACAGCTGTATGATTTTAGGGGCACAAATTTGCCCCAAAACCTTACAGGAATTTTTTAGTTTGCAGACGTGGTAATTACCATATGTTTAAAACGATTCCAAATTGTTTCGAATATATTCAAAACTCTAAGAGGGACTTCAAGAGCATAGGTTGACGAACACCTGCAAACTTGGCGAACTAATCGTATTGTAACTCTTCTCAGAATGTTAGTTTGGTTGCGCAGGATCCTTCTTTAGACGAGTCTTGCGCAACGGTAGAGATATTCTCGAATTCTTGAAGATTATGGTTCTGAATGTTCAAAGTCTTAGAAATAAAACAGTGTGTTGAAATGTCTATGAATGACGAAGCCATTTTGAGCTGTTTGCTTAACTGAACTAATAGAAACCAACAGATAATATGAATTTGCACAATTACGATTTAGCTAGTAGTTATTGTCGAAGTGATGCTAACGATGGTGGAGCTGTTATCTATGTAAGACGTAACATCCACTTTAGATCTACAACCATCAACTTGACAACTTTGACGCAATATATTATTGAAAAAATTTATAATCACGGACAAGTGGATGTGATTTACATGGACTTTTCTAGTGCTTTCGACACTATCGACCATCGAATTTTACTTCGAAAACTTGATAAACTTGGAATGGTCCCATCATTCCTGACTCTTATTAACTCATACTTGACCTCTCAAAATAATTATGTTTTTTATAATGGTGATCGTTCCAGGGAATTTAATTCATTTGCCGGGGTTCCACAAGGCTCTAACTTGGGCCCTCTCTTATTTAACATATACTTAAATGAGTTGTTAGAACAATTTACTTGACCTACACTTGCATACGCTGATGACGTGAAGATTTACGCAGCGGTTGAGGATTATGATGATATCCAACAGCTACAATATAATTTGCCGGCAAAATATCCTCAAGTTGAACATTGCAAAGTGTCAGTCAGTTTCATATACACGTAGAAGGAATGCACTCCCATCCGAATACTACATTGATGAAATTAGACTATCAAAACCGGACACAGTCAAAGATCTTGGCATAACGTTTGATAGCTGCTTAACATTTGTTCCGCATATAAATAGTATTGTTCAGAAGTCATCTGCACTACTTGGGTTCATTATATGAAATACGAAACATTTTACTAGTTTACAATTATTCAAATCAGTATACTTCTCTTTCGTCGTCAGCTGCCTGGAATATTGCTCACCTGTATGGTCTCATCATTATGTGTGCCATCAACTTTCACTTGAGCGAGTACAGCAAAGATTTTTAAAATATGTCATTTATAAATTAGACAGACAGTATCCTCCTAGAGCATATGACTACCTAAATTTTTGTTCTTTGAAAGAGTGCCGGGATAGGCAAGAAGCGCAATTTATTCGGAAGCTAGTGAAGGACGACATAGATTTGCTGTCGAAGTTGGACTTTTACGTACCTCAGTTCCGCTTCCGTAATTCCGTCACCTTTAAACTAGCCACTCCCAAAACCAACCTGCTATATACTGCACCTCTATTCGACATGTGTAAATTGACAAACATTTACTATAATAATGTATTCTCTGACTGCAAACTTCTTCAAATAAATCTTATTATTATTATTTAGGAATGTTAAACTAGACGCTAACTGTCAAAGCAAAGATTTCAAATTTTGCTAAACTGAATTTTACTTAATTCAAAAACAATTCTGATTATATGTCTTTATCGCTCTCCTACAGGAAATTTTGACTACTTTCATGGCTGTTGAAACAATGGTATGAAAAAGATCACACTAAGTTTATTTTGCGAGGAAGTTGAGAACACTGAAAAATACACAATTTTTAGTGCAAAAAGTATGTTTTATTACTTTTTTATTATTTGACAATTTTTTTTTGAAACTATTTATTGAAAAACATACTCGTTTGTTCTTAGTTTTTAAGTTCTTTAAGTTACATGGTGTTTAAAACTTTAAGGACGAAGTTTGTATTTCATCGAAACTTTGTAAAATTAGCGAAAAATTTTAAAATATTTCTTGTTGTCGAATCTTGTTTGCCTCATCCGATTTTATTTTTTAATTCTAATCCAACGTTCTTAATTTAAACTTCGTTTTACCAAACTTTTTTAAATATTAATTAATTTCACATTAATACAAACTAAGAGACGGAGAAAATGCGTACCATTAGATATTGTTTATAAAGCTGCTCAAATTAAATAAAAAGATCTAATGTTATAAATAAATTGGCCAAAAAAAAAACTTTTACCGCGTCACCATTTCTAACCTGAAAGGTTTCTCCTACGTTGTGTGTACTAAATTAAATAACACAGAAATATTCTATTGCCATGAAAACAAACACAAACACACAGAAACTGTATTTAAGAAACATAAAATCTTTTATTGCTCATACAAAATATGAGGTATAGGATTTAGTGTAGTCCATAATTCGTAGCAGAAATAAAAAACCAGTTTTTCCGTGACGATAACAATGAAATAATATAAACATGCTAGCAAATGTATGTACCTTAGAAAGCGCTAGGTGTATGTAAGAATAGTTAGATCTAAAAGATTAACTTGATGATAACTACAAACGTTGTTAAAGTATATTTTATTATAATAAAAAACGTTTCATATATTTTTTTTGTGATTAACCTGATTAATAAACAGCGACAAATCATTCCTTTTCTAACAACTTCTCCCGATATTTTACCCGGAATATCATCAGCATTGTCTGTAATCCTCTCTAAAGGTTGCAAAGTACTCATTTAATTTTTTTCCACTCACAATGCCGAAGAAAATAATTTTCCTTTCGACTTAATACCAGCCATTTTTATTCCTTGGTATTATACCAGACACCTTGGAGCGAAAAAATTACGATAATCAATTAGGAGACGGACTTCATCGCTCGAATGAATAAAGGGACGGGGTGTGAGGGGATTGCACCCTCTGCCACCGCCGGTAATAACGTAAACGTCTTTAAACGCCCAGATCTTGGATGAAGTTAAATTTTTCATTCTTTTACACTTCGCCGTCGCTTGTCAACTTTTGTTAATGGGGCCGCGTGAATATGGCCATTAAGAACGAGATCTCTTCATTTATTTTACTCAAATACTGGTTCATCCTGCAGGAGAGCTGTGATAAATGGAAAATTTTGAAGTAGAAGGAGATCGGTTGATCTAGTTGTATAAATAATAAGGGGAATGTATATTTTTCTAACCATGTAATTGTGCGAGTTTCTCGGCGCTGCTGACAGCATACTAAGCATTTAAATTTATTTTGCAAAAAATGCTGTAGAGTAGTGCTAACAAGGGAACACCGGCGGGTGTCCCCCTCCGATTTCGATGAAACTTAACAGATCGAAAGAATACCTTAAAATAAGAGACACGTATTTTTTTTTATCGGCGTATCTGCACGATTTTGGGGTACAGCCCCCTCCAAAGTTTGGACGATTTTTCAATTTTTGCAAATATTTCCTAAATTATAACAGATATTAAATTTTCTTCTTAACATAATTTGCAGCATATTGCATGGCCCTAAGGGTGGCGTCGTCCGTATTCGCAAAAAGTTAATAACGGGGGACGGGGTACCCCGTACTCCCCATGTTTTTCACATTTTTTCTTTTTCTTATTCATCAAAAGAAGGCCGATTTTACATAAAATACGATGATGTATAACAAGCTTAGAAAATCAATTATTGTAAAAATAGAAAAATAATAATAAAGCTTCAAAATTAATAAACTTGTCTATTGATATAAATCAAATGAACTATAACAGAAATAAGTACGAAATTATATACCAATAATCGCATTACAGTATGTCATGTATTTAAACATTTATAAGCATTATAATGTTTTTCTAAATCTGTTCTATTGTTTCCGAAATGTTATAATCGTTACAAACACATTACTTATATTTATGCTCCATTGAATACTTTGCACGAAATAAATTAAAAAAATATATATGTATGTATTATTTAATCCTTCGTCCTGTGTAGCAAATTTGTTCATATATACGCACTAAAGGATTATGATATTCTAAGAATGAATAACATTTTATTAAGGAAATATATAAAACGCAGTCACTAACTGCAGTTGATAAAACGATTTATATTGCTACCACCGATAAAGTTTTGTATAGTATATAGTATAAGTTAGTAGGCATAGAAAGGTTTGACCATAGCTTGTCGAGTAGATACAATTCCAAATTAAGAAATATTTAAGTAAGGAGAGCAGCGGAGTAACGATAACAAATAATTGTTGTTAATGTACTATATTATTATTACCATTATTTTTATTATTAATCCTCCAAATTTATTTCCATTGTTTTCTATGTAAAAGCGATCTTTTTTTGATGAATAATGAATAAACTTATTATTAAAAAAATGCGGGGTATGGGGTACCCCGTCCCCCGTTATTAGCTTTTTATGAAGATATCTACCTTGAAACCATGTATTATGCTGGAAATTATGTTATGGATAAAAACTTATTTCTGTTATAGTTCATTTGATTTATATCAATAGACAAGTTTATTAATTTTGAAGCTTTATTATTATTTTTCTATTTTTACAATAATTGATTTTCTTGTTATACATCATCGTATTTTATGTAAAATCGGCCTTCTTTTGATAAATAAGAAGAAAAAAAAATGTAAAAGACATGGGGTGTACGGGGTACCCCGTCCCCCGTTATTAACTTTTAGCGAATACGGACGACGCCACCCTTAGGGCCATGCAATATGCTGCAAATTATGTTAAGAAGAAAATTTAATATCTGTTATAATTTAGGAAATATTTGCAAAAATTGAAAAATCGTCCAAACTTTGGAGGGGGCTGTACCTCAAAATCGTGCGGATACGCCGATAAAAAAAAAACACGTGTCTCTTATTTTAAGGTACTCTTTCGATCTGTTAAGTTTCATCGAAATCGGAGGGGGACACCCGCCGGTGTTCCCTTGTAAGGTGTGTGAGAATGTAAATTTATAATATTGTAGAAATACAGACATATTATGTGACGGTTCCGTCTCATAGGAATCCGATTATGGATGTAAAGGGGTTTGGATCAAAATAATATTACTCTTGAACAAAAATCTTTGAATAATACTGTCTATCTAACATAAGTTGGTGTTTGGGCTACTTCATCGTTTGGTGGATTGTTTAGATCCAACGTTTCGGAAGTGTTTCTACTGCCATCATCAGGGTATCAGGGCTATGGAGATATATAAATTACCTATGCGTTTGTTCTGTATTGTAGAGTATACTGCTGTTGTTTATTTATTATTATTATCATCAGAATTCAAATGTGTATTTCATACGAAGATATAATAAAAAATATGACATTTCCATAAAAAAGTAAATACGTAATTGTAAAAAATACCGAAAATAGGTGGTTTTCCTTATATTTTCTCAAACTTGCTAACCTCTTTGCGTAAATACTCAATGAGTGTGAAGAAATTACTTTTATTTTTGTTTTTAGATCAGTATTACGTCACTAGTCCATCTTTCTGCTATTGGAATACGTAAATTCAAAACGTGCAAAGAACAGAATTATCGTTCGATCTCTATTTTGAGCACATTTTCAAAAATCATAGTAATGCTGATGGCTATCAGACTCACTAATTCTTTTGAAAGTACAACCTACTAAATGAGAATCTGTTTAGCCTTAGAAAGGGGCGTAATATTACATCGGCAATACTCTAGTTCCTAGATGTTTTGCATAATAAGATTGAAGAAGGGCAGTCGTGTATAGGCTGCTTCTGAGATATGTATTATAAAAGCTATTGATTTGGTGAATCATGACATTTTGCTTAAAAAATAAGAGCGCTGCAGTATCAGAGGCATACCACTTCAATAGCTTTCCAACTATTTGTAGGGTAGATCACACTTTGTGGACGTGGATGGTTGGCAACTGAAAATTCAAAAACAAACCGCGGTGTTCCGCAAGGCAGCGTCTTTGGTCCGCTTTTATATATAATTTACATAAATGATTTTCCAATAACGAATTCGATAACGTAGGCGGATGACAATTCTTTGCTAATTTCTACTAATGATGTTAATCAAATTCGCGTTGAACTTAATACTAATATGACTTCTGTAATTAGCTATTTTATGTACCTACAATAGTTTGCATCCTCAGAAAAACTGTTTTTGTTGAATTTAAACGCGCCCGTGTTGATAGAGACCCTTGAAGCTAAATTGCGTACAGCCCTCTAAGGGACTCTTCGAAGTAGCGTGGGTATTCAGTCACTGAGAATATTTTATTTTGCATATGTAGAGTTCAGGTTGCGCTACGGAATAATATTTTGGCCCGCAACGAGTATTTTTATTACAAAAAAATAATTAGGTGCATCGTGGGTGCAACTGGTTATTCTATGCCTTCGAAAACTATAATTCTTTGGCTCTGTCATATGTATAACACAAGAAATGCTGATGTTCCGGAGATTCTGCCACACAGATTAACCTTCATTAAAAAAACTCACCATTACTTAGTCATAAAAACTTTTAATAAGCTATCTAATAAATATAAACGCCTATCATAGCAATTTTATAAGACTCATATAAAACACATGTTACTCGCTAAATGAATATATGGATGATCCTGAGATCTAAATTTACTTTTATTCTGTTAGTGGTGTTCGTATATTTGAGAATTTGCAATTTTACATTACTGTGATTCATCTTGTTTAAATTTTTTAATGTGTTATTATGTATTTTTATGACGTATCCTATGTTCATATATAGTCAACAGAACCAAAATATTTTATAATTAACTAGTATAATTAGTTACAAAAACATTGATGTAAAATAGATATTTTATTTTTGGGCCTCCGTCCAGAAAACACTCATTTTACAGTAGTTCAAAGTTTTCCTGTCTAGATAGACAAAAATGTCACTAAAGGTTGGCCACAATAGATTCCACATGACAGACGTGTAATAAATTGTCATTAAGCTACTGTTCAACCATGCTAAGATGAACTGGTGACTTCATTGCGCTTATTATTGATAAATAGATATTAAATTAGAAGAAAATTACAGAAAAAGATTTATTCTCGGAAACGTTAAAATACTAAGTGTATGTGTGCCAACTTGTACTCTCAACTCCCTAGTGTCAAAAGTTCTTTTCTCCTTTCAATTCAAAATTAAGATTTGTCGGCCCAAAAAACATTGTGAATCACACTGCCAGAAACTCTTTTGCGAGTATTCGTAGTTATACTCATACCGTATTCATACTCGCAAAACTGTAGTTTTTGGCCTGGTGACACAAATAACTATTTTCTTGAACACATCTAGGAAACAACATAGAATCAAACATAATGATGGTAATATTTAATTATAATAGTGAGTATAAAAATGTTAAATTCGTGTAATTTTATTTTATTCTTTGAAAGTATGTTGCCCCCACATAAAGTTGTAATTTTTGGATTTGTGACTGCTAAGTATCTTAAAGAGAATCGTGATGCCCCCCAAAGCGAGCATAAAAGAATTCTCAATTTTTTTTCTTTGATTTAGTTAGGGTATACCGAGTATCATCAAAAAAATATATTATAATCACTAGCAACAACTGTTATTATGTATGTCGCGGTTACAACTCAAAACAATAAAGCAATTTCTGGATGAATAATTGAATGAGAATTTAAGATAGATATGAGCTTTCTATCTTAAATTTTCATGTGATTATTCATTCACATATTAAGTATGTATATATACGAATTTTTCATATAATAATCAAGTAGACTAGTACCACTGATGATTTTTGGTAAGGCGAAACACGTATGTATGCTAATCTCGACCGAATTATACACATTTTTATTTAACCTAATTAACATTAATTAATTAATTTTTTGTGTTTGTTAATTAACACATGTTCAGTGGCTTACCGTCGTCCAACAATTATTCTTATTTTTTATAGATAAATATTGTAATTATAGATCGACACTTTAGCGAAAAACTTCATAATAATAAAGAGATTTCCATCTTAAATTTTCATTCAATAATTCGTCCACACCTATAAGAATTTTCCATATAATACATTAGGTTGACCCGTAGCACTGATGATTCTTGGTAATATGAAGCACATGTATATGCTAATTTCGACTGAGTGCTACACACTTTTAATTTGAACCAGTAAGTCAATTGTTTTTGATTACAAGATGTAAATTTCATAAAGTTGAATATTATATTAAAGCTCGCACAAAAGAACATAATTAGCTAAATTTATGCAAAAACTTACAGAAAACTGTGTATTGACAGAATGTGAGGCTTTGGAAGCAAAGCGATGGTAAATTATTGGCTTTTTGTATGCTGTCTCTTATTTCTTTTACCAATTAAATGATACCAGCAATTCCAGTATCGTAGTACCCTACATTAATCTGTACAAATCTTTGACTAGTTCATAAATTTGGATTCATTTTTGACTTGCTAAAACTTGTCTGTTATTTTGCGTTCAGAGATTGGCAATCACAGAGAATATGGTAAGCATTCTCTGTCATTACAATACACAGTCCACAGTTGGTATCTCCAGTGTTAACCCAAATTTTCTGCTGTCAATTCCTGTTACACTGTGAAGATGATTTCTACTGAGCTGAAGTAGTGCTTCAGTAGTTTTTTTTTTGTCTTTCTTTGTGTTTCTCGTTAACACAACTTCTTACCTGCTCAAATGAAAATTGGCCAGCAGGCATATGGAGGAAATCTCAGATTTTTTTTAATAGAACTGAAATGTTCAAATATTTTAAATTTTATGAAAAGCATTTTTTTTCTTATTTTTCCGAATCAGAAAAACTGGACTTAAAGCTATGTATGCTTGTATTTCTTGCTTCATATAGCTATAAATATATTTGGTATTATAATAAAATTAACCTGAAGTCAAAAGCAAGGATCATATTCTGAAATTAATAATTGAAGGCAGATTACATCGTAGATACATTAATTGCTTGACTTACTAAGCCTTATCTGAATCAAAACCTTCTTAGTTCACCCTGACTCATTGGCAAACTACATTCACCATCCCAATCTTGTTTTAGCAATCACAGGCGAAGTATCTCAAACTAAACGGTAATATTATTAGCTGAATTCGATTGGTCCTACCTGCGCTCAAACACGTGATCAAAGTGTAAAGTTTGAAGAGTCGGTTCATCTTTCCACTACGACACGTTGCTACTTCCCCCAGGAGATGCTAGCCTATTACACAAACGTGAGGGTGTCGCACAAAGATTGCACTACAATTCGAAAACACCGCGAACACAAAAACTCCGCTTAAAACTCCGAACAAAGTTGCCAGTTTTTGAACTACGAGCGCAAACACGTCGGAACACCGCGTCAACCGTAGGGGTGGAAACAACCCCAGTCGCGCGCTGGACAATTGGGAACTGCCGGCAGCTAAGGGAGATCGCTCGCATAACGGAACTTGGAAAAGCGTCTGCGCCAAAAGCGCGACTACGAGATGGAAAGACGACAGACGCCAAGAAATTAGCTTCGTGTTACTCTGGGAAGTACAAGCAGGAATTAACAGCAGAAAAAAAACTGGTATTAAATTGGAATATTTAATTTATTTGCGTTATTTAATTTTTTCTGTTGGTTCCGTTGGTACTATCACCCTAGAAGGAGGATAGTTAAAGAAATTGGAGGACTTAGGTCGGAATGTCAACCGCTCCAACATCTTAATTTCCTCCAACCCTAAACCAGCCCAAACTTCTCTGTGTATACGTTTCGTTGTTGTGCCTACCGCTGGTGTATGGAATGTTTTTGGGGTGAAGCTAAAGTTCATCTAAAGTTTCGACGGTGAAACCTTTCCCCTACGTTCGGAAGACTGTGTGGCGAGGGAAAACTTCCACAGTTTACTCTCCCTCCAACGTTGGTGGAGTGTAAAACTGTAGGGAACAAGTAAGGTGTATACGATCTTGAATAATAGACTTATTTCTTACGCGATGATAAATCTGCTTCTTTAGAAGGGTGTGGGAGCGGGGAAGTTATTGTAATAAAGAAAAAGGTACCAGCAAAATAAAGACGAGGTAACTTTTGTTTATGGTGAGGTACTCAAGGTAATTATATTTATGTGTAACTTGGCAACATTATTAAATGAGAATGTTTATAACATACATACGTATAAAAAGCATAAAACATAAAAGTTGCTTGAAGTAGTTGAGTTACCGTACAGATTGTTCGTTGCATGTAGAATCGATGTTAGTAGTCGGCTCAGTTAGTTCCAAGATAGTCTGGGAATGCCTAGGGAAACTAAATGAGCTAGGCAAAAGAAATAAAGTGACCCTCCTGTGGGTTCCGGGTCACACAGGAGTGGAAGGAAACGAAATAACGGATAACCTCGCAAAAAAAGGGGCTGGAATGCCTTTCGTAGGGCCTGAACCCTTTTGCGGGTTAAGTAGCAGTACAATACTGAAAAACTAAAAATAGAAATGGAGCAGAGAAAATCCAGTTACTGAAGAATCTCCAGGGAATGATGCAGAGTAAAATTCTTCTGGGAACTTATAACCAGAAGAGGTCTACAGAATGCATCAACCTGAGTAAGAACAATGTTCGCATATTAACAGGAATACTTTCAGGCCATTGTAGACTGAAAGGACACCTGACTAAGCTTGGATTGGAAAAGATCCTGAATGCAGATTTTGTGGGGGAACAGGATGAAAACACCCATCCACCTCCTCTCAACTGCGCAGCACTGTGCAACCCGAGGCATTGTACCTGGAGCATGTGAAATCGAAGAGGGAGACTTACCTAAACTGGGGCCCTCCGATATCCTACACTTTTTAAAAGGAATAGGATTGGAGGCCAACTGTAAAGCAGCAAGAATGGGGGACACAATAGATCCTTTAGGTCGCAGTGTAACACCACCCTTCACCTACATACATACATACATACATACATAGTAGTCGGCTAGAGTTGGAGTGTGCTATCGGGTCACCACTTCGTCAGTTGTATGAGAGCCACATTAGAGTGCGGTCGATATTTGTATATTTTTACATATTATTTTTAATACATGACATGGCAACCCAAATCTCAACCTTTACCGGATGCAGTTCAGTTTCTCTGAATTCGGGGGAGGTTTCAGTCGACCATGTACGATAATTCTGCGAATTTACAAAACCGTTAACGTGAAACCATTCCTCGTCACTGAAAAATGTGATGTCCAGCATCTCGCTATTACACCGGGTGTCCAGCCTAAGATGCAACGGTCCATAGAAGATTTATTATTGTTTTTTTGGAAAAATGTTTCAAATAAATGTAGAATCATATTCTACACATTTTAAAATTAGTTTCAGTAATGGCGGACTTCCGGTTGTACCGGAAGTAGATACTAACTTTATTATTTTAAATGGAACACCCTGTATATTATTGCACTTTTGGATTCCTTGCTAAATTTAAATAACAATACGTTAAGCATACATTGGGGCTAAGTTGTACCGTTTCCGAATTACATGACGTCTTTCGAAAAAAATGACATTTGCAATGTCTTCGGTGTTTGGAAATATCTCCGGAAATACGCAAGTTAGAAAGATGCGGTTTTCAGTTTTCGCTTAATCATGAAACAGCACACGTCTTTGTTTTAAAATTGTTGCGTTTAAATTACAAAATTATTAAATAGAGCTCTGTAATTTTCGGACTCTAAAATCATGGATAACTTGATTTTTTTTAAATTGAATGGTATAGCAATTTTTACATAAATGGATGTAAAATTTAATTTTCTTTCGATTTTATACGAGTGTCATTGCGTCTATCTCCAAAGGTTTTGGAGATATTCGCGATTTTTCAGTTTTTCATGATAGATACGTACTGCGAAGCGCCGGCCACCTTCCCCTCGTATTTCACCAGGCTTGCAACTGGCAGCAGTAATACTGGCATGTTTAAAAAGTGGCCAACAGAATAGAATAAGACCACTGAAAACAAACAAAACTTGAAATTACAAAAAAAAAGAAAACAACATTGCGAACCGTTTCGAGAAAGTGATGTTTTCAGACGAAGCCACCTTCCACAAAAATGGATTTGTGAAACGTCACAATTGTCGTTATTATGACACACAAGATCCCCATCGATTTATTGCAGCACATAGTCAGTACAGAAGGTCAGTGAACGTGTGGGCAGATATCATTGGACAACATATCATAGACCTATTCTTTATATTAAATTTCTTCGGAATAATTTGGGCGTTGTGTGATAAAATATTTCGTTAGCTACTCGTCAGCTGATGTGGTTCCAACACGATGGTGCTCCATCTCCCAATACTGTCGAATGTCGTCAGTTTTTGGATGTGTCTTTTTCAGACCGGCTGGATTGGACGTGGAGGACAGATGACAGATGGCCTCCGAAATCCCCAGATCTTACAAGCTGCGATTCCTTTTTATGGGGTTTCATTAAAAATCAAGTTTATGAGACGCCACTAACAACACCTGACGACATGCGCCATTGTATTTTTAAAAGCGTTTCAAGTCACACCAGAAATGCTCAGAAATGTTCAAAAGCGTTTGCAAAAGCGATTTCAATGTAGCGCCTAAAACGGATCGCATTTTTAATATTTGTACAAATTCTCTGTATAACGACGGCACTAACATTTAAAGTGTAACCTGTCGCGAGCAAGACGCTCGATCTGTATGTACACCATTCATTAGACGGAGCAATGTAGTTTGAAAAATGTTCCGATTTATGGATGTACCAGTAATGTTGTGTTTTCTTTTATCTATGCTATGTTCATTTCCAACGCGCTTCAGTAAATTCTACATTTTTTTAATTTCAAGTTTTCATTATTATTATTACTGCAGTTAGTCCCAACCCTGGTGAAATGTGAGGGGAAGGTGGCCAGCGCTTCGCAATACGTATCTATCATGAAAAACTAAAAAATCGCGAATATCTCCAAAACCTTTGGAGATAGACACAATGACACTCGTATAAAATCGAAAGAAAATTAAATTTTACATCTATTTATGTAAAAATTGCTATACCATTCAATTTAAAAAAATCAAGTTATCCATGATTTTAGAGTTCGAAAATTACAGAGCCCTATTTAATAATTCTGTAATTTAAACGTAACAATTTTAAAATAAAAAACGTGTGCTGTTTCATGATTAAGCGAAAACTGAAAACCGTATCTTTCTAACTTTCGTATTTTCGGAGATATTTTCAAACACCGCAGACATTGCAAACGTCATTTTTTTTTTCGAAAAACGTCATGTAAATTCGGAAACGGTACAACTTAGCCCCAATGTATGCCTAGCGTATTGTTATTTAAATTTAACAAGGAATCCAAAAGTGCAATAATATACAGGGTGTTCCATTTAAAATAATAAAGTTAGTATCTACTTCCGGTACAACCGGAAGTCCGCCATTACTGAAACTAATTTTAAAATGTGTAGAATATGATTCCAGGCAACATTTATTTGAAACATTTTTCCAAAAAAAAACAATAATAAATCTGCTATGGACCGTTGCATCTTAGCCTGGACACCCGGTATAAATGTTCGTTGAACCAGTCACACGTCTTTCATAATCAACCGGTAACAGTTCTTGAACAACTGGAACCTTATGTGGATGCATTTGTTTATATAATAATTTTTTTTAGTGCCTTTCGATGGGAACCATTTGATACCCCTAAAAAAATATGTACTTAGTTACATATGGTAAATACTGATTAATATGAAATATCTGTTTGTTGCGATAATTGTCGTATAGGTTTCTTCGGGCTTCTAAGCATTCTGACTCGTATGTCTTCCAAAGTGTTATTGCTAAGAAAACTGTATTTCTTCCAGAGGATTTTCCTTTGGACACACTACTCGTCTGGCTGAAACGTTGCACAATACGACGAACATGCTATCGAAAAGTTTGACCAAATTCTACACCTTCATTTGGAAACTGTAGAATGTACTTATCGTAGCTAATTTGCAATGAATATTCCAAATATTCCCATCTTCTCTACGAAATCCTCCACAAGTATGCTTCCAAAAGAAAGCTATCCAGCTCAATCGTAAACATTGAAACATTGTAGACAACGTTTTTAGAAAAAAACGTTTTTGTTTACAACAAAGGTATAAGCAAACATAAAATATCAAAGGAGGACAAAAATATAAACAAATAAAACGACAATAATGTCAGCGACAAAAAATTCCATTGCATTAGTTGCATTATGGGTAAAGGTCTAACTAGAGAGTATTTTTGATCAATCAAATATAGAACCAGCACGCTTCAATCCTTGTTGCTCTCACTGTATGACATTGCTCTAACGAACATCAAAATATAAGACACAACGCTTGTATCAAAAGGTGAATGTGTAGGCAGGTCTTTTAGGGGACCACACGCTGGCCACTAGGTCACCCGATCTAGCCCCAAATAATTCTTTGTTATGGAGTTATGCCAGGTCCTCAACTTATGGTTTTAAAAATTCAAAAAAGAGATCATCCTATTGAAAAGTTACGTGAAATGATTATAGATTGCATACGAAACATCAACCGAAAGATTATGCAATTCTGTATAAATTTTGTTAATCGGTTAGAGTATTGCACATTTCAGCTTGGAAATCATTTTGACAATTTAGTTTTATTCTTTTATTTATGCGAGAATATTTATTTATTTTTAGAACTGTTTTCATTTCCATAAAAATGGCAATTATGCATTGCATTACTGCAGTGTAGTTTAATACTCGCGTACCATTATTTGCATTTAATAGCATTGCAGCATGTCATTATGAGCGTCGTTTACCCCAGAACAGAGTGCGTCTTTAGTGTATTGCATATGCGTTCGAATAACATCACTTGACCCTAAGATGGTCGAATATACTGTATGACTACAGCATGGCGGTTACCGGAAAACGATGTGGAAATCTATTACAAATAGATATGCATGTCAAACTTTAAAATTTCTTCCAAATAATCTGGACTAGCACCTTTACAAGTGTCAAGGTTAGGTATTGTGTTTTGTACTGTGTGTTCTGCAACATGCATAATAGAAATAGTGCTAAGTCTTGGTTTCTACTACCTTACAGGGGTGGGATGGGTGGCTTTGAGCGTAGTCCGACGTACGCTCAAATGCTGTTGATTCCCAAACTCGCACGGCTTGGTTGACACCGGTGTCTTTGATTATACGTTACCCTCCCATCTCAACGTAATATTTGATTCGATCTGTAGGTGTCTTGATAGAGATCAATTTTATTTTCTAAAGGAACATTATCAAGAATAGTACCATTGAGATATTTGACAACTGCAGAAGTCTTTCATACCACCTGCATCGTGTTACTTGAAGACCTTCCCTTGGACGTACGACAAACAATGTGGTTCCAACATGACGGTTGTCCAGCACATTATCGAGAATAGCACGAGAAGTATTAGATCGAGCCTGTAATCGTCGATAGACCGGAAGAGGTGGTCCAGTGTCTTCGCCTGCAAGATCGCCAGATCTTACTTCCCCTGGCTTCTTTCTGTGGCGCCACTTAAAGTCTGAAGTTTATACAGAAGTGCCAACCACGAGGGAAAACATGATAATAATAATAATAATATAATATTTATTCAGAAAAGTTTAAGTAGTTGCAATGATTTACATATACCTTCAAAATAAGTGAATAAATATGAAAAAATTCGCAGAAGGTTAAAAACCTTGTTCGCGAAAAAAATATAAACAAATATTGTAGAAGGTTATTATTGTCGAGGTAAGTATCCTCCATCCTTATGTTGAGGCCGGCAGTAGCTCGCAGCCAGTTTGTAGTTTGGAATTACAGTTGTTTGGATGGAATCGCACGTCAGCCAATGTTCGGAAATCAACAGTATATCCATGAAATGTCCTAATAGCATAACCCCTATCGCAGCTATTTTATTGGTTAGACAGCATACGTTTTGATGTGAAATGATTGAGCGAATCACCAACGCTTGTTCAAGGATTACGCCGGAAACACTTGTCAGTTGTGTGCAATCATTCCAATTGCAAATCAATAAATAAATGTATCAAAGTGGAAGGGCACATTTTCGAACACAGTTTCTGAAATGGGTATGATAAAGTATATTATTATTATATTATATTATATTCTTCGTTGTCGAATTGGTTTTTGATGTTATGAATCGTAATACTTTTCTTAGACTTAAGGTTGATATTGAATTTAGTACCTATTAAAATGTATTTAGGGATTTTACTAGTGACAAGGTTGGTTACACAAAAAGAAGAAGATCAAGAGGGTGTGTTCCACTTTGTATGTAACGGTTTTATATAGTCTTTGTTATAGTTTTAATATATGTTTTGGTGTATTACAATAAATTGTATATCACAGTGTCGTGTATTCTTCACAAAATAAATAAAACAACATTTGAAATATTATTATTTTTTCTAGACGTTCACAATCATGTTTTTGCGATTACAGCGCAATATATTATGAATCGAAAAAGTTTCAAACAAAAACTACATACTTGATGACGTAAAATCCGAATCTGCAATTCAAAATGGCGGTTCCCATTGAGGATTTCAAAATTGTCCCCCTCCCACACTTTGGGGGGTGAGGTTGGGGATCGAGTTCGGCACCATTCAGTGAGCCCCCTACATTATAACAAATCTTATTAAGATCTTTTTTGATTTGATGCAGTGCTTTAGAGATATTCCGTTGCCTCAAGATAAAAAACTCATCTAGTTATACTGTTTGGCTTGTTCGTCGACATGAATGTGGAAATTTAGTCAAAGAAGCATTGAAAACATTGATTTTGCCACGTCTCATCTCTGTGAAAAAGGTGTTCTCTCAAAAGCAATTGGCTTTTGTGTTTTTCTAACTTAGATCCACGTATTGGAATGAAAAACGAATGCAATCATCACATTAATATTTTTTTTCTCTATATGTGTAGTTATTGTAAGTAGAATATTTACAATAAATTACTTTTCTCATAAAACTATTTTATTATTATTTAGACTATTTGGAGACAACCCTTTAATATTAATACGGCCCCCTAGGAAATCGCGACCCAAAGGTTGAGAGACAATGTTCTGTAAAATGTCGTTATTTCATTAATCACCTTGAGCAAGAACCAAGGAAAGAAGGTGCTCTTTGTAATTTGGGAAAGGTTTGCGAGGGGCCTTTTTTTAAAGAAGTTAGAATACAATTTTTTCCTTAGTTAGTGCCGTTTTAACCCTAAACCTACCAAGGTGTGCTTTTGAGGCACAATTGATTTTGAAATTGCTGGAACTTTGTAAGTTAACTGCCCACAGACTGGAGGATTTTTGTATTCCCAAAATAAACTATTTAACACAGAATGCCATAAAAAAATTTTAAAAATATTTTTCCTATTTTACTGAAAAAATTAAACATAATTTACCGACACGTCCTACCAAGGTGTGTCTTTGAGGCACATACTGTTATTATACTATAAAATGCATTGCTACGTTATTTAAAACTAGGTATGTGGGTAAATCCCCCGTAATAAGATATGCTTTATATTTCGGGACTTTCCCCTTGTATGTAAGAACTTCCAGTTGCATATGAAGGGGAATTCCCTAAATGCGTTTTGCTAAAACAGTCAGCTTACAAACTGCATTGCTATCAGTGTATTTGTAACTTTCCTAACGAACGCATTGGCCGTTTTAGGTGTCTATTGGTTAATTTTATTTCTTTTACCTAGTGGAGAGTATAGTATAGACCAGGTAAGCAAAATAAAGTTTTGATTGACCCAGTAAAAATAGATTTGTTGTTTATGCTTATTTGGTTTTGAAATTTATGCAGAAAGTATGACCGATTGGTTGACTGACCGACACCGGCCACTAACTGAAAAGGAGTTGCTCGATGCATTGTACGAAAGTGATGAGGATTTGGGAAGGAATGTAAATGATGGTGAAGATGAAGAAGAGCCAAATGACGAAACCTCTTCTAGTGAAGCGAATTATCAGAAACTGGCGATGAAGAAAGCGATGAACAAGAAGGAGTGACGATAGTGATGCTAATGATGAACCGCCCGGCCATTCGCAAACTTTTATTGGAAAAGATGGTACCGAGTGGAATGCCACGCCGATTGCCAACGGAAAAACATATGCACACAACATAATTACAACAGCTTTGAACAAAGTGAAACTTCCATCTGGAGTGCATGTGATACTCCTTGTGACGCATTCAATTGTGTTTTGATGATACGGTTATTGGTATTGTGGTTACTTTCACTAATAAGGAGGCTGTCGTATTCTTGGCGATTTGTGAAACCAGTTGACGACGTTGAAATCCGTGCTTTCTTGGGCCTTTTGATTACTGCTGGAAGAAATAACAAGGAATGGTGGACTATAATGAGCTATGGAATCCTTTATATGGAAATCCTGTTTATCGAGCGTGTATGTCACGAAATAGATTTACTCAATTACTAAGATTTATTCGTTTTGACGATAAAGCGACCAGAACCCTCCGAAGGCAAAAGGACAAGTTGGCACCAATTAGAGACCTGTGGGACCGTGTTAATACAAACTTGCTGAAATATTATCTTCCTGGCAGTAATCTAACCCGATGAACAACTGGTGCCTTTTAAAGGTCGTGTATCTTTCCGACAGTACCTGCAAGCAAGCCAGATAAGTACGGTATGAAATTTGGTGGATATGCGATAGTGGAACTAGTTATCCGTTACGTGTATACCGTACTTAGGAAAAGAAGGTCTCAACAGAACAGAAAACTTAGCGCAAAGGTGGTTGAAGACCTTTGTGAACCTTTTCTGAGAACTAAAAGGAATATTACGTCCGACAACTTCTTCACCAGCTACGAGCTTGCATCCAGTTTGCTTACAAAGCCTAACTTGTGTAGGAACGCTCAGAAAAAATAAGCGCTGCATACCACCAAATTTTTACCTCACAGGCGACGGAATATTGAAAGCAACTTGTTTGGTTTTCAGAAGACAATGACTTTGGTATCTTATGTACCTAAGAAAAATAGCTGTGTCATATTATTATCTACAATGCACAACGACTCCACCATTGATGAGGAAAAAAAATAAATCATAATCAAGTACTACAATTCCACGAAAGGAGGGGTGGATACACTTGATCAGATGGTACATACATATTCAGTGAAACGCAAAACTAATAGGTGGCCTTTGGTCTATTTTTTCAATATAATTGATGTGTGTGGAGTAGCTTCATTTGTCATTTGGAGAAATATCCATCCTGACTGGCATATTTCCAAAAAACGAAGACTTCGCAAAATTTTCTTACGAGAAATTACAACAGAATTAGTACTGGGGCAAAGTAACGTCGTAGTTTGAGTGGCTTGCATAAAAGTCATACTTCATTGATCAAACTACGTTGAATCAAGTACCAACCACAGGGGAGTCTTCGGCTCGAGAAGTAAGAAAACGAAAACGGTACTATATTTGCCCATCAAAGAAAAGCAGAATGTCAACACAGTTATGTGATAAGTGTAAGCAAACGGTTTGTGGTGAACATTCAGAGAAAATACTCACGTGCACAAAATTGCAACTACATAAATAACTTTCAAATATTTTACTATCTTGTACTGTTTTTAAATTATATCTTCTGACACACAATATTCTTTCTATATGTTTTAATCTTACTGTATACCTACTACATGAAATAAATAATGCATATTTTGCTATTATTTACATCAACAATGTGTACAAATAGATGTGTACCTGTGAGGCACACCTTGGTAGGACACGTTACGATAAAACGTTGGTAGGACTAGGGTTAAATAAGTTTTTGAGGAACATAAAATAGCTATGAATAATGGAGTGGGGAAATCTGTGTTAGGAGTTAAAAATAAATTTCTTAATATTAAATTTAAGATAGTTCGTAATTAAAGCTATTAAGTAATAACCTTATTTATCATTATTCCCGTCCGACACGCTCTCACACCAACATTTTCTCACTCAGACGGTCGCAAAATCCATTTATTACGAATCATTGAATGGTACATTGAATCAGGAACGGCACTGCGCTTAAAAATCCATTTTATTTTTATGAGTTCACTTCTACCAGACATTTACGACTGGTATGATATACGCGGGGTTGTTGAAATATTGAAGAGGGAGGAATTGCAGTGAGCGAACGAGCTGACTTCACACCACGTGCCAGTGAGTAAGGCGATAAGATGCGAATCTGGGCGTTTAATATTTTAAATCCTGTCCGGAAGTTTGCGGCAAGATTGAGAGCGTCGAAGTTAAATGTAGGTATTGAATAGGTAGGTATGCCCGTATTTACGTAATATTGCGAATGAAATGCGGTCGGTATATGAATTGAAGTGTTAGATTTGTATGTTTTAGAATAAGCCGTATTACCTTAGATGGTATTAGAAAGTTGTGTGACATACAATATCTTCAAATGCAGATTTAAATATGCTTTATATATCATTCTATGCATGATTCTTCTTTATCAATTTGATGGATGTGGACCACTATACAATTAATTGAGAAATAAAATATCAAGGCTGATGTCAATATGTAAATAATAATAATAATAATAATAATAATAGCCTTTATTTCATAATGAGTCACTAATACATTACTGCATAATAACACAAAATGAACTAGCGTCAAAAAGCAAGACAAAAAAAGAATTGTGAAGTTAAGGTTCTCTCATAAAAAATTTTTCCATATTATATGGCTCTAAATCTGTTAGAAACTGTTTCAACTGTTTCTTAAAACTATCAATCGATGTCAAGGTTTTTATATAATTCGGTAAACTGTTGAATAATTTTATACACATATATAAAGGATGTTTTTCTGTTACAGACAGTCTGTGAATGGGATAATTTATATCTAATGGATCTTGTTGTATAATATTGCTGCTTTTCAACATTAAAGTAAGCCCTATTGGTAAAAAAAAAATATTAACGATACGTATATATACAGTCCATAAACAGTAAATATGCCTTCAGAGCGAAACACTCCACGACACGACTGATAAAAAGACATTCCCTTTATAATTCGTAGTATCCTCTTTTGAGCTATAAATAACTGCTGAATTTTTCTGTTACTTCCCCAATACATAATTCCATACCTGATAATCGATTCAAAATTCGCGTGATATACTACTTTCAAAGTTTCTTGGTCAGTATAGTGTTTGAGAATTCTAACTGCATAACAAATAGAATTCAGTTTTTTTAATAAATAATTTATGTGTTCTGACCAATCTAAATGTTCATCTATATATAAACCTAGAAATTTAATACTCTCACTAATTTGTATTTGTTGATTGTCTAGCTCAATTGTAGATGGTTTATCTAATTTATTTTGTTTTGTTCTAAAGATAATCGTTGCAGTTTTATCCTTATTTACAATCAGCTTATTATTGGACAACCAATGGTTACTAATTTTATAAAGACTACTACTAATATGTTGTATGTCTTGAAAACATTTTTAGCTCCAGCAATCATATTAGTATCATCTGCATAGCTACATATCTGTACTAGGATCTGTAGATATTGCAAAGAGATCATTTAGGAATATTACAAATAATACCGGACCAAGGATACTACCCTGTGCTATTCCCATGCTATTAGGTAATACACTTGATGTGTAATTCTTGCCATTCTTTTTTATATCAACACGTTGACTTCTACCAGATAAATAAGAACGAAGTAATTGGAGCGGCCGTCCTCTAATACCGTAACTCTCCATCTTTAAAATCAAAAGTTCCCTGTCTACACAGTCATACGCCCACTTACATAAACCAATCGATTTTAAGGAGATTTATTTGAACTTAATGACGTTCTTGACTTCTACAAAGTTATGTATTAGCCTATGTTAAAACTAACAATAAGTAAAGAGAAATATATCTAAAGCTTCAATGTATACAAAGAAAAATATTTTTGCTCACAAACCAATATAGTATTTACTACAATAGTGTGGCCCAGTCTAGTAATGCTTCACTTAAATTCTACTAACGAAAATGTAGTCTTATACACCGAAAAACCGATATATTTAAACCAACCAAATATATTTTGTTAAGCACATTTTCTTTGAAACACGCATGCCCTTTGTTGTTTCAAATATATGCAACAAATGTACACTATTGACTGAAACAAAATATTTGGTTAGAAAATGTAATATATTCAAACAAATTATTTAGTTCAGTATGGTCTTAACACAATAATATAGTTCAATTTTGTAAAAATGCTGGTTTGGTTTAATTGCTTTCATAATGTTGGGTCAACATCGGTACTTTGTTAACTCAAACAAATTTGCAAAGATTGCAAGCTTTTTACAGTATGAAATTAACAAATTAATGTATTTCTGCTAATAACTGTAATAATTAAGAGGATTTTTTCCCAAGAAAAATTTTTTCCTCACGCAGGATTCGAACCTACATACTCTCGCTTACCGGACGAACGCTCTACCAATTAAGCTAGAGAGGAGCATATAGATTCAAGCGATAAATCGACGATTTAAGAAGCACGTCGGCCTGCCAAGGTCTTGGACATACCTCAAAATTTACGAATTGCTCTTTCTGAAGCAGAAAAAGCTAATGTTAAGGCGCGCATCGGCCTGTCGACATAGCAGTAATAATTATGTCCATCAACTGCCGACATCCCTCATTTTAGAGATTAATTAAGAAAACAATTAATTGGTATAAAAAGCAATCATATTATTTTGTTACTTCTAATTTATTAATCCAACAAACGCATTAATTTCACTTAAACAATAAGTACTCTTCAATTAACAAAGTTAATTAATTATATATAAAATAAATTATTAATAATAAATTAATGTTATTAAGAAATAAGGATTACGCTAACCACAATTGTAGTTACTTTAATGCAATTTTTATGTTCAAATTACTTTTTTTCCAAAACTAGCCCACACTTTTGTAAACAGGTTCTGTGATCTAAGCATTATTATTAAAGATGGCGGGTCTCCTATATCACTATATATAACACGGTTATAAAAAGTTGATTTGGTGCATTTACCGGAAAAAACATTGTATAGCGGCAAAGGAGAATTTGCAAACATCACATACAGAACAAAATAAATTAATGAGATCAGAACTTCTCAAATTAAGGACCTTTTATTCGTTAATCCAACAGTCCAACTGTACGCAAAATTCTATTGAAAATTCACTATTGCATTTGCGGCAAGCAGTATTGTAGTAATACTTTATTGAATAGTGAAATTTTGTGGTAGGATTTGATATTAAATTTGATTAAAAATAAAAGAGCTGCTGTAACAGATATGGCAAGTTATTCTGACAAAGTTATTGTTTAAAATAAAAAAGGAAGGCAGTAACCTCAATTAAATATTTAGCAAAGTGAAACACAGCATATATTTTACTTAAAACAAAAATATTGTTACTATAAAAAATATATATTTCAAATAAACAAATAAGTCTAATTGTTTCAACAAAATGTTTTGTTCTTCTGTGTATTATTTTTATTTGAGTCAATAAAATTTATTGTTTGAAGTAAATATTCCATTTGATCAATTTTGCAAAATTTTATATGAACTAAACATATATATTTCATTATTTCAATGAAATAATCAGTTATTTTAAGTGTTACATACTGCTGTGTACTGATGGTCCAAGCATATAAGTAAAAAGAAATTAAAAATGACAAAATTAATTTAGCTAGCTCAGTAAAAATGAATTTAAAAGGGCGCCAGAGATTCTTAAATCTCAGAGAAAATTCTCTAAAAATTAATAGTGGGCTGTTGCAAAAATGACTTTCATTAAAATTCCCAAAAATTGAAATGGCAGATTCAAAAATAAAAGAACTAGTGATATTTAAAATGATATTAACAATCATTAAATTTATTTAAAAAAAAAAAAGAAAAAAAAAACATTTGATACAATTAACAGGATAAAAACCGTGAATATAAGATTCTGGCATAAAACAAACCTGCATAAGATTCTACAATTTAAAAAGGACAATGCAAATCCTTTAGCAAACAAAATGGTGAATTCGTTCTAGAAGGACTTTCTATACCACAAAAAATCCACGTGGTTTTAAAAATTCAAAGCAAACTAAAATTTAATTCAAATGACGTAATAAAACAAGCAAAATCAAAAATGAAATACAAAACAAGCTCTTAGCTTCACTTCACCTACCCCGAGGTGATAAAATTAAATTAATTTGAAAATTACTAATAAAAACGGAAAATTTAAACTCTAAACGCGCTTACTTCTAAAACGAATATTATTAAAAAGCCTTACATGTAATGTGCACAAATACATAAACACAAATTAAACGAATTACTAGATAGACGATTTTAAATTCAAACAACGAACTACATTTTAACTGAAAAGGATTACCATTAACGGTAACCAGAAACTAACCACATCTAAACGCGGGCTCGTCTATCTGATAACTCTCCAGGACCTCACGGGTAACATCGCATATATGTGAAATTTACAAACTCGTGCGTTCAACGCACAGCGCAACGCTAAGAAAAAACTAGCAAATAAACTATACAATACTAGTACACGCAAAATGTACAAATAAATGAAATTTTATATATACAACTGTCCAAATAAAATAATTCTAACAATTAAAACAAAATTCTTAACAAAAATAAGAATAGTGGAAACTCTAACATTGTTTTGACAAGGCTGATTAGGAATAAATAAAAATACACATTTAGATTTCCGAAACCCGGGGTGCCAAACCACAGCAATACGTTTGACCCAATGAAACTTTTTATTTGAGCAAAATATTTTATTTATTTAATTCTATTAAAGATATTGCATTTTCAGGATCTGACATTTCAAATAAGTTTGTAATCGTCAAAATGTCAAAAACTATGAGAGCTATTATTTTTCATGGCTACTTGTTAAAAAAATGTTTTGCAATATAAATAAATAATAAATATAAATACGAACATAATTTATACATAAAATAAAATTGATAATTTGTTGCAGTTATTTTTATTTGAGCAATGAAAGTTACAAAAGAACAGATATTACAATATAAGAATACAAGACAGGTAATAATATGTGAAAAAGTGAATTACATTATGAAAGCATCTACTATATTCCACATGACATATGCACATATCAATAACATAATATAACTAAATATTATACTACGACAGTATTGTAATTTCAAACATATTTAACACTTGCCCTAGATTGAGAGAATACATTATGTGACCTCAACAGTGCTTCTTAAAGTTTGAAACCGAAACCTTGACAGCACTTTTTAGTATTCGCTTCTTGTATTTTTCTGAATTTATATATTACTTTTAATACTTACAATTAAAAATAGTTAAATGTTAAAATATAAAATTGGATTGTACAATAAATATTTTCTTCTGTAGAACTTAAGATACAAACATTAAATCACCAACGAATTCCACATTAAAATCTACTAAAATAAACGATGTAGCTGTCCAAATTGTAATAAAGTTATATCGTTTATTTTAATAAATTTTAATATGGAGTTTGTTAGTGCTTCAATGTTTGCGTCTTACAAGTTCTATACAAATTTTTTATTTATTGTACCATTCAATTAATTATATATTTCAACATTTGACTAACCTTAATACTGGGACAATGGCAGGCAAAAGAGTTCCTAAAGGAGCAGAGGCCTGAACTCACGAGAGATCTACTGAATAAAGACAGGAAGACTGTCAAAATGATTGTAGGTCTGCTGACTGGTCACTGTAGACCGAATAGACACATATATAACATAGGCCTGGCAGATGATGCAACCTGCAGATACTGCCAAGAGAAGGAAGAAACACCAGTTCATGTGCTGTGCCAATGTGAAGGCCTGGCGAGGACAAGGTTTCTAGTAATGGGGGAGGAGAACCCCACAGCTAGAAGCTACTTAAAGAAGCCGCTCTCAAAGTTGATAGGCCTAATTAAGAGGGCAAAATTAGAGAGCGTCCTCTAGGAAAAAAGGGGATCACAATAGATCTGAAAAGGTCGCGGTGAAACAGGTCGATAGGCCACCCCAATCCTAATCTAATCTAATCTAATCCTTAATATGCTTTCAATTGTAAGTATTATTTTAAAGAAATTTCCTTATCTCTAACTTGTTTCAATATTTAAATAATTAACTTAATTTCTAATTCATTTGAATAATTTAATTTGTTGATTTTAATTTTTAATAATTTTTTGTAATGTACACTTCTCATGATTGGATTGTTTCAAGTAGCTTACCTAAGGACGTCGTCTTTTGGACGAAAGCGGTAGCTTTTATTAAAAAGAATTTGAAAGAAAGTAGACCCGTACTTCAATCCCTTATTTTCTAAAACATTAGGTAGCTGACCCTTCTTATCTAAAAAAAATGATTCCTCCTCCTGAAGCAGTTTCACTTTGGACTTATCCAACTCTTTAACAAACCCTTCAATTGGTTTTAGAAAACAGTATTTCCGGTTGAGGAGATCACCCTGCATTCACAAAAATGTTATCCCATCAGTGGTTAATATATGCTCTTTCTGACGTTCTCTTGTAACTAGATCATTTCTAATGTAAGCAAAATGAACAGTGTTTTTTTTTTTACAAAATTAATTATGGATATAAGTTCTAAATTTATTAGTTATATCTCTGCAAAGTGTACTTGGATCGGAGTTTTTAGAAAATCACATCGCTTCTTCTCATTTTCTTATTTTTACACAGAACCAAAATATATGACACCCGGAATTTACTACAATAAGTTCATTTTCGAAATATATGGCACAATCTTCTCCTGTGCTGATATCGCTAGAAATTAAAATTTAGTACGTTTCTCCAGGCCATCGGTAGCATAAATATCTATAATAGACACGCGAGAGATATTTAATATTGCATGTTAATGAATATCTAAGTAGGTATACCACCTACAAAGTTTATTTCGGCGCCTAGTTTCGAATTTTTTACCTCGCACCACTCTGACCATCTCCCTACTGCTTGGTAGGGCCATGTGTTGGCTGATAAATCGTCGCAGTTTCGCCAAACCACATAATTTAATCAGCCATTGCCGGGCAGTAATTTTATTCCCGGCCGTTATTTCCCCAGGTTCATTACCATTGAACGCGAGATGACGGGGGAATGTATTTTATGATTTATAAAGCCCCTCCACTAAATTCGGCCGTTTCGCGTATAAAGACGAAAGTCTCCAGCAATAATGTTAAACTCGGTTGACGGCAAGGAGCGGCAAAAACAGCAGAGGGGAGAATCTGGGGAAGACGTAGGCATTGTTTCTTTTTTAGGCTAGCTTTCTGTTTAGTCGAAGACATAGGGGCATACTGGATTATCATAATATGCGATGAGAGGTAATGCTTGAAACTGGATTTATGAGTATTCCAGTGAATATAATAAATAGCTTATATTATTGCATATAGAAAAGCTTTTGTTATTAATAATTTTTTTTTTTTTTGATGTTCATGGTAATGGGCCCTTTGGGTAATAAAACTCTTAACCATTTTGTTTTATTTGTTTCAGCTTTTTCGAAGAGCAACAGCATTATTTGGGTCGGGTGAAAAAAAAATTGCCGTTTGCAGTTGGCACAGCAGGAATAATCTGAACATTAATTCGAACAAAGCCACGGTAATATCGTTCACCAAGAAGAAGAGTGAGACCCTTGATGGAACTACCTACTATTCAAGGTGCATTTGCAGATGATATAAAACATCTAGGCGTTTTACTTAATAAAACCATCCTGGAATCCTCATTTGAAATAGGTGGGAAGTCATGGAGGCTATTTCCAAAGACAGTCCATGTGATGGTACGTTCAACCAACAACAAGCCAAAGTCGCATCAAAACTTATGTCCATACAAAAAAACTGCAAGTATGACAATCACAGCGGCAATGTTTTCCTCCTCGTCATTGACATTAGAAGCTCTTCTGGACCTACTACCTTGCGCATTCTCGTGGAAAAGAAAGCCAGACTAACAGCATTTCGCCTATGGCAAATAGCAAATCATTCCCCACATACTAACCTCTATGACCTACAAGCTGTTGAAATCGGTTACTTCCGACGAATTGCTGAGAATGCCTTCTAACATCATGTATATTCGACCAGTGAGCGATGTATACTTCATTATGGTTTCCAAATAGAGAGGAATGGGGATGCAACGATAAAATACTGATGCAGGCAGATACAGGCGAGAAGGCTATGTGCTTGCGCAGATATATTTTGTCGCAATGCAAGAGTGACAAGATATGACAATCTTAGCTAACGAACAATGATTTTTCAGGCTAAAATCTACGCCATTGATTGAATTTCTCCGCAATACTTTTTTCCTGAAAGGTATCTGCTTCTTCATTTCCAAACCAAGTATATCATCACCCATTCCCAATGCATTTAGAGTATATTTACAGTTTCGAGTTGGGCCTCTTGGCTGTCACTGAAAATGTCTATTACATCGTGTTTGCAGTTTTTATCCATAAACTTTTCTAGCACACATAGAAAAGGAGAAATTCCGCATAAAACAATTTCCTGCAAATACAATACACCTTCAATCTTCTATTGGCATAGCATCTATTATAGCTAAACAGCAAATCTAACTCTGGTCAAATCTGAAATTACTGCAATACTGAAATAATTGCCCTGAGTTGGTGCATACGAAGGAATGTATCTCACGCAATCAAGTCAAAACTGAGAAACTAGTTTAGTTTGGGGTAAAAATGTCACGGTAACTGTTTCTGTCTTTACAGGTCACTGTATATCCAGAAAGCACTAACACAGAATCTGGTTCTTCGAAGAGACTGAATGCCGGCTTGGAAGGTGAGGGGAGAGTTGAGCATATTTCCTGGCACTGCCTACAAAAGTTAGAGTATGTAACCTTTGCCAAGGTTGATTCTTCTCTAGAAACCTGAAACAAACACATTCAGCAAGATATTGAGCAATCCTCCCAAGAGCCCAAGCTTGTTGGATGAACTTTAAGGCAACGTCTGTTCTGCAATTGATCCTAATGGACGCAATGGAAGGATAATTAATCGAACTATGCGGATTCTATCTCTCATTGAACTAACTAAACTAACTAAACTAAATTAACTAAACAAACTAGGGGAAAAAGAGAATTATTGCATGCCTTGTTATTCAACAAACAGAAATCAAAATAGTGCTCATATTATGGGACTAAAACTATGTAATGCTTTACCTCACATATTTAAAAACTTTTTAGTTTTTGCACGAAAGCTCGTTAAAAAAAATATAATTTTCATACATTAACTTAGATATTTGTTTGTTCTCTTATTGCATGACCAGATGCGATACTGGTAGTGGTAAAAATGATTGAAATATCAGCACTAAAGTAAAAGTTGCGCCATCTGCTATATATTTCCTTTACAAAGTAGATGTTTAGTTCATGCTATGAAAATTGGTAGCTGAAAACACAGCTTCTATTGAACGAATATTAATTTCTATTTCTCTGTTTCCATACTATTTTGTAAACTTGTGTAATATCTATCGATATGGGAACGAAATTATGAAAAATACATCACTGTAAAAAAAACATTTTACATAAATTATATATCGAATTTGGAATTCGGCTTTTGAAAAAATATTTTCACGAAGTAAATTAAATTAAGTGGTGTAATTATAATTAAAAAAAATTGAAATTATTTTATGGGTTTCTATCTTTGCATTTCTACGTCATTTTAGACCTTGTTTGTTTGTGACCTAAAGTAAAGCGATGCTGGTGTTGGAACTATGTTGTTTTTATGCTCTTGAGGTAAAACTTGATGGGGTAAATGTTAAGGAAAATTTCAAAAGTATATAGAGTGGTGAAAATTAAAGACTGTACCTAATTTAAATTATATTATTGAAAAGTATAGTATACCTATATATCTAACATTTGCATGAGTTCTAAAAAAATCTTGTTTTTTATTTCTTTTCTTTGATTAACACTGCTGTCAATTCAAAATTATAAAAATTATTTTCTGCATGTAACGAACCATTTTCTATGGGCGATATATTGGCACATTTATAACTTGATCGCTCCCCTGAAGTTCTTTATCAAAGATATATACTGTATTTATCAATCAATAATTTAAAAATAATATACATAATTGATTACATTACTATTATCATTTTTGTTTCACTAAACAATAAAGCACTGATTATAAGTAAAAAGACGTTTCATAAGTCTGATTCAATAACACTCTTTTTAAACTAGTATTCCAGCCTTAAAATGCTTTCTAATAGACTAGCTTTTTAATACTCTATTTTAATTAAAGCTTTTTATGCATAATTCGCAAACACACTTTAGTCATGTACTTCTGCCGCAGACTTGCATTTTTATTCGGATACTCTCTAGAACCTCTACTCACTCTAGATCCACTAGATGGCGCAATATTACGGAATCAACTACTTTTACAACTATACGTACTCTTCAAATACCTACTGAGTAATAACAGTTCATGGTTCAGTCACTTATGTCGGTAGAAGTTCTGTGGTCTTCTATCTCAGTTTGTCACACTGCAAATCCATTTCGCTTTTCGCAATTGCCGTATAGCGCATAGACAAATATTTGAAATTAATATTAATACAAATAGCAATTGAAATTTATCGGAGCAGAGTAGAGCTCGCCAACGAAGCGCTAAAAAAAGAATGGAGACCTACTTCAGCGTTTTCAAGTGCGGTTGCTATTAAATTAAACTGGCAAGTGCTTATCAGTCTGCGTTTAATGAAATTGTTATTTGGTTAGGGTTATTAAGGTTAACATAATTTGATGCTGGTTATTAAAATTATTAGATTATCACACAGGATTGTGAAGCGAACAAAATTATATTGTTTTTGGACGTAATTATAAGAAATTAGTTGCAAAATTAACTCAGTCATGTCAAATTGTTATTTTTTCAGGTTAAATTTCTTGTAATTCTACCATTATAATATTTTAAAATATAAGTGAAATACTGTAGAATAAATGTTGTAATGTATATATGTATAGATGAAATATCACAAAACCATTTATTCCTGCTCAAAATCCTCTTGAAATTACAAATGTGATAAAATTACGAATACTCTGAAAATGCCGCTGTGAACTACTTATATAATTTGATCATCCTATTATGAGTTACGTGCATTTGAATATATCTTCCTTCTAAACCTGGTAGTCTGATATGTGCATCACCTACAAATCGAAATAACGCATCTGAGAGTGGTAATTAAGATTCCAGTTTCAAGAGGAAGGAAGATAATTATTCTTCATACAAGGCTAGAAAGAGGATAGATCGAACAGCCGCTATTATCTGCTAATAATCTGGACATATCATTCAGGCAGAAAAAGAAGATCCCTGCAAAATGTAATAATAAGAAGAATATTAAAGATTTTTTAAAAGCAATGATATATATCACACTGAGAAAATGGGTTAAGTAAAGTGTTTACTTGATAAAAAATCATTTACAATAGACAAAGTTTTACTTGCAACTATTCTCCTCAATTAATACCTACAAGTAAACCCAGTTTCCTGAATGCAAGTTCTTGCTGTAAATAGTGCTCTTATTAACGGCTGTTATACAGTGTACCTAATAAATTCTTGTGCAATAATCGTAATCAAACTGTTGATATGTGGTAAGTAACGTATTACTTGTGTCTATTAGTACTGTATCTAACTACAGCATATACTTAGTACAAGAACAATAATACTAATTGCTATTAAACTCATGTATTTTCATAAATAAATAGCAACTTGCCACAACTATGATTATTTGAGTTTTGCTGCACCTCGTGTATTTTCGGGGAACCTTGGCAGTCTTGTCAGTAATGTGCACAAATATATAATAATAATTAACAAAAGAATTACTAGATAGACGATTTTTTAACACTACAACGAACTACATCTTAACTGAAAAGATTACCATTAACGGTATCCGAAAACCAAGCAACAAAACGCGGGCTCGTCTATCTGATAACTCTTCCGGGCCTCAAGGTAACATCCGCATATATATGAAATTTACAAACTCGTGCGTTCAACGCACAGCGCAACGCTAAGGAAAAACTAGCAAATAAACTATACAATACAGGAGTACGCAAAATGTACAAATAAATGAGATTAAATATACAGCACTGTCCAAAAAAATTATGCAAACAATTAAATCAAAATTCTTAACAAAACTTATGGAAACTCTATCATTGTTTTGACAAGGCTGATATGGAATAAATAAAAATACACATTTAAATTTCCGAAACCCGGGGTGCCAAACCATAGCAATATGTAGATCATCTTTTGATATTCACCCTTTATAATCATAAACAATATATTAGAATGTATTAAACATTTAAGAGTATCGGTAAGTTGTATAAAGATTCTATTCAATCAGTTGGGGTAATTGTTATCTTTCTAAAGCTTGTTTTGAAACGTCTGTTCAGGTTATTCGGACATTTACTTGTTCTTTGTTGTTATTATGTAGCTTAAACATTACATTACATTCGTATCAGGTAGTCACTGTGTTTGTCCTATACAAAATAAAACTATTACTAATAATACTGCTTTTTTTTTGTTAAGTAATAAATATTATGCACCATCTTCAGCAAATTAAATGCGAATTTAAACTCCACAAATCTTCGATTATTAATGCAATCGAAGCTACAGCACACTGAAATAGTAATTAAACATTATTTGCAAACAATTTTGAATTACGCATTGCTCGGTACGCAGTACTTATAATTTCGGTTGCTTAAATAATCGAAGATTTGTGGAGCTTTTTTTTTGTACTTTATCAGTTATTCGCACAGAGTACATAGTAAGCTATTTAATAAATATTTACTAAATCTCCTCGTTTCGTACCTACACTAACCATCATTGAACAACAAATTTAAAGTAAGTATATTGCATATTTGTAGCAAACCATTACCTTTTATATATCAGGTATTTAGTGAACGTGCATTAGTGATACCGTTTCCTTATCACAAGTAGCTTGTATTAAATATGAAGGTGTTATAGCCATTATAGAATAGTTCACTCATAGCAATACATCTACTTGACACGGGCAAATCTTTTACTTACCGCAACTGCATATATTCTTTGGCTTAACTACTTCAGTTCAATTATCACCAGTAACTTCATAAGTTACCGGTATGAAACAGACCGTAAGTTAGATTGCTTCTTGCTAGTATCAGTGTTTAGGATCTCTTTTTTACTAGTGCTAAGTAATTTGTGCTTTTGTCCCCTATTCAGCTGAACTTTTTACTTATGATAATTATATTTTTATTTAAGATTATTAAATATGTTTCTTAGCGCACGAGAATCATTATACGCAAAAGCAATTATTAGAGGTGATGAACACAAAAGAATATTTAAAGAATTATTTGTTACGTTCAGTTTTATTTTTCTTGTACGCGTAGCGTATAGCTAGGGTTAACGCCTTCTCGCTGTCCGTCTTCTGTATATGGACTCTATGTTTATCATTGTATACTCCTATCTCAGGATCACTCGGTCCGTATCGCCTGATAGATGTCGCATGTTGTGCCGTTTTCGGTCATCCTTTTTTGTGGGCTGTTATCGGGTATGTCATCTGAGGTCTTTCGGAATTTTCCGTAGGCCCTCTCTCTGCAAGTAATTGTCGAAGCGAGCGAACGCGACTGCGGGTTGTTTTATTCTGAAGTGCCTTTTGGAAGGTTTTTATCGCTCTTGCGGATTTGATAATCTACTCGTATTAACGCTTTTGTGGTAAAATTTATCGTCTTAGACGCCGTTTTCGTATTTCGACGAAATTGTTACGGATTGTGGTTTTGTCGAGTTCCACGTTTCTTTTTGCTTTGCGTCAGCTGTGCCCTATTTGACCCCCAAATAGGGTTGTGGTACGGGACACCAGCGACCACACGAGCCACCACGTGTCGATACCCCGTACACCGGCAAGGAATTTCCGGCGGCTTTGCAGCGATATACGCCGTTTGATTCAGTGAGTGCCCCGCTGCCAGCTGAGGGACACCCAGGAGCGTCAGGTTATCGTATGGCCTAGCCCCGAGGTAGAACCAACGTCGCCCTCGTGAGGTAGGATCGTTTTAATTTGTTCTTCACGCCAGACGCGTGGAAGCCGCTCCGGCCTGGGGACTCAGAACTTTTATTTTTTTTCCTCTTCCTTTCCCTGTGACGGCCGTGTACCGAGTTTATTTTCTTATTACGCTTAATTTTTGCCGTATGTAGTTCAGCTCTTAAAGTGATAGTCTCCCTGTAAACTTGTGTATTAACTTTTTTTTTTACTTTCATTTCAATGTTGAACGTACAATATACCGTAGAGATCGCTCTACCTGTCCCCTCAGGACAAATAGTTGTTATTTTATAATTTTATTTATATTTTCGGCCTTCAGCCTTTCAGAGTGGCATTACCCCGTGGGGGTTGCCCCTTTCTAAACGTACGTGATCAGTTTGTGTGCGATTACGGGTTGTCCGAACCCTTTTCTTGTAATATCTTTACTGATTGCTGTAAACCGATCAAGATCTTGGTGGGGTGGTATATGAGATCATATTATATTAACCGTATTTTGTTTATTTTTAACTTTGGGGTTGTCCAAAAAGGGACCCGCCGCCTCCTGTTGCGCTATACATCTAAAAGTCATATTGTTTCTAGTAAAAAGTCACTTTCAAGTGTTAACGTTTTTAATTAAATTTTGATTCGTTACAATTTAAATCTTGTGTTTTTTGTAAACTGTGGCGTGTGCCACGGAGGGTTGTTTGATACCTCCGCACTTACCCACGAGGTGCGCTCTGGGGACTCCCACACCCCGGGGATTGGCCTGGGGCTCCGTGTTGTTTATTTTAACGTGGGTGGCGCTCTACCAGTCGCCCCAACACCTGCCGAAGTGTATTATCGGAACCGGCACGACCATCTGCATCCACCGTGGTGGTAAGTGAGGACGTTTACCCAGGTAGGTCCACGTTTTCGGGTACCACCCTGGACTCTAAGTTCGCTACCCGTCTCTGGTACTACTTTATTTTCGTTATTTTGCGCTTGACAAGACTGGTGGTAGCATATTATATGAATAATAATACCAAAGTAGCATGGCACAATTTTACGTTTACCACCGTACTATTGCCTTTTATATACAACTGAATTGATATAAAAGGTTCAGCTGGAAAATACCATAAGGCGATCAAATTCAACACCGCAATTTAATCAAAGCACTGTAACACATAAAAAATGCTATGGAACGCACAAGTGCTGTAGCGTGAGAAATCCCATTAAACATGCAATAGCAAAAGAAACGTATAAACACATGTACATTATAATAGAACTTTTAATTATTAGTTTGCAATGCATTTACACGAACACCGATTTGTAAAAAACGATTCACTCACAGACGATGATTTATGTAACCCGGTGTAGGTATAATACTGCCACGGACTTCTTTTGTGTGATATGACTACAATTTTATTGTGTATTCCAAACTAGTTAGCTCAGTGTTATATTGTCACGTTGGGGCGTAACTGGGGGTAATTCAGAGGTGTTACTTAGATAATAAGTCATGCAAATGTCACGTGGTGCGTGACGGGGTGTAGCTCAGAGATAGTATATATATGTAATCGCACCTACCTTGGGTTACAGGGACATGAATCAACCAAAAGACTAGTACACTAGACAGCTGTTTATTAAGAGAGACTCCACGAGGAATACCTCGTGGAGTCTCCTATCGGAGAACCTCCTCGCGGAGTGTCTCCTTTACCGAGAGTCCTACTTACTGTAATTACAATAATTATATAGCTTAGCGCTATCCCCACTCTTGAAGGCCGATTCGTGGCATCCACCCCAAATGTCACGTGGTGCGCGACGGGGGTGTAGCTCAGAGGTAACATATATATAATAATTGCACCTACCTTGGGTTACAGGGACATGAATCAACCAAAAGACTAGTACACTAGACAGCTGTTTATTAAGAGAGACTCCACGAGGAATACCTCGTGGAGTCTCCTATCGGAGAACCTCCTCGCGGAGTGTCTCCTTTACCGAGAGTCCCATTTACTATTATTACAATAATTATATAGCTTAGCGCTATCCCCACTCTTGAAGGCCGATTCGTGGCAATATATACACCATCGGTCTAGGCCCATCCGGGATAGGAGTAACTATCCATGGGCATACTGGTTAACGCATGGTTCCTACACATATTATGAGAAAAGCATGACGTAATACAGGGTACCTGCGGTGCAATAGTTTGGCAACTTTTTACATGGCGCGCAAGATTAGTGGCATCAAAGATCGTCCACGTTCAGCTCTGTATCTGTCTGCTACTGTAAGAATTCGAAATTCCATCCTGTATAATGCAAGTATTTAAATTTATTTTCTTAATGCGTAGTTGATAAGTACCGTGGCATTTGCAAAACAAGCGCTGCCTCGCCGCCAGACAACAAGCGTTCTTTGTTTTAAGGCCCGCGTAATTAAAATAACATGGTGATACTTTGTATTTTAATCTATTACTTTGTCCAATGAATGTTATCTCCTATCTTGTTCATTGTATATTACAAGACACCGGTCGCCAATTTCCCACGTTACGCTATCAGTAAGTCGTCTAAAAGTCAGAAAATTAACGCCTTCGGTCATACTTGCGCCCTTCTGTGAAGAGAGGACGAACTAGTTATCGGTGCAAAATGACGTCACAACTAGAGTTTATAAAAACCCTTAACATAGCGATTTTGAATTAATTAGTTCGCGATCCTTCAAACTAGCTTCAGGAATAAGCTCGCGTTCTCCCTCGTCGAGTGTCTCTAAATCTTAAAATTAAAACTTCTCATCTTAGTTTTTGCAATCAAAGTACGCTTAAAATTCGAGAACAGGAAGCACAAGCTTTCCTCGAAAGGTGTTTTGATTTGTGATTAAATTCATGAAAATTACCCCCTTTTCTTGGCTTAAAAAGATTGTGTGTGTTGTGCGAAGTTTTGTGCCTAAATTTGGTTTACGTGAAGAATTATCTTTCCCACATCGGCCGGTAAAATGTTCAAAAATTCTGCTTAAGGCTAACCATTGCAAATACATAAAAATCGTAACTCGTTCGCTCTCTCTCTCTCTCTCTCTCTCCCTCAATAAATTAGTATGTTAAATTATTCATTAAGATAATTGTGTTTTGGTTTACTTTTTTTTTGTTGTTCACTTGTTATCCCGTTTAATTTTTGTAGCCTATATAATAATATAAAAGCTTTAATATATAATTGTAAAAGATATAAGTCGTTCTTTTATTTCGTCATTCTAAAAGAAGTTCAGTTTGAACCCTTAGTGAAGTCCCGAGAGGAAGTCAGACTAGTAAAGAGAAAGCCGACGAGAAGGGTAAGTCGACAATCTTTAGGCTAACTAACGGCCCTGCTTCGACTGACGGAGGAAAAACACAGTTGGGAAACATCTTTGGCTAAAATTACTAAAACCATTCGCTACCGAACAAAAAGTTTGTTTCCCAGCAGTGGCTCGCCGGTCAAAAGAGCAGGTGTGGGTTATCTGTGAGACGGAGTTTGGCATTGTCTTATTTGAATTTGGGCTGGCCATCCCCAAAAGTCTCCAGATAAAAAAAAACCCGTTTTCGTTACACTACAAGTATATTATCATATGATTTGGATTTTTTTTATAAATAAATCTTCAGTTTTAGTGTTATCTTGCATGAAAGCAATTAATTGTCAACACAGCCTCTAGATTCATATGCTAACAAGTAAACGGCACCCTTCAAGTAAGGTTTCAGATAATTATCGCGACAGTAAATCCAATAAAATCATTACAGACGTCTAAAGTGATATTCTCATATTTTGAAGTGTACTATACATCCATTTTTGAATGAATAAGTTCCCAAGAACTGGTTCAGAAGTGGATGTACTAATAAATTAGTCGAAATTCCAATCTGACCTAATCTACGAGCAATTTATTGGTTTCGATAGCCGTTTATGGACGAACCATAGATAATAGACTAACTCTATAACACTTCAGCGAAAAATCGCTTAGCAGTTAACGCAGATCGATCCAGAATTACTTTTTTTCTTGTGTTATTTGAGCGAAAACTTTGACCTGAATTCGTTCCTGGTAGATACATCCAGCTAAAATACTATCGCATCCGTGTGTCGCCAACTCCCGCTTATTCCGTAATTTAAACAACCTCCATACATCTGATAAATATGCAAGGCGGGTGGAAGCGATACTGCACCTTGCCTGTCTCCTCCCATTCTTATTCGTCCTAGATTTTTTCTGGCGGGAGTCGGGTTCGTCGCTCGGCCGGGTTTTATTGCCATATACTCTTGCGAATTGCTCCCTATGTGTGCGTGGATCTATATGTCTGTGTGGAAACTAGACGGGCATCGACTGTGCGGCGCCGACGATAGAATTATTACTATTCTGGGGTATTCGCGCGGCTCCTGAGCTAGACTGAGGTGGGACGAAAGGTCGATACTTCGACGCTGAAAACTGTTATTGCTCAGCGCGTCCGACGCTTGTTGTCACCGTGTTGTTGTTACAGCTACTAGTCGCCTTTACTGCCGTTAGCGTCGCTCGTCACACGGATGGATGAGAAATAATAACGACGGAGTTACACGAAATCGCGATGTTCAGCTTTGTTAACTTGTAGCAAGGTGATGTAGTACAGGGTTTTTTTTAAAGCTATTAATAAAAACAGATTATTTGCGCTTTTTTGTGTTAAAACATTATTGCAGATATTTCTTGTTTATTTTGTGAGACGATCTTATAAGGGGATTTAATAATTATAGATTATTGTACCACAAGCAAATTGTGTTTAAAAGGCTGTAACATTATTGATATAATAATAGTATTTTTCTTTTAGTCGTTAAGCATAAACCATTCAGTGTTTGTCAGGTATCCCCGCAGGGCAAAATCTCCCTCCTAATTAATATTACGACGCCGAAAACACCGATTATCATAGCAACAATAACTCTTTATTCCCAATGGTTGTAATCTAATTACATATCAAGAAATTAGCCGAGATAGAACAAAATCTAATATATCAGGTAAAATGTGAACAACTAGATTTAATCCCAAACTTCATTAAGGTTGCCCTACAAAAAGCGCGGGAAATATAAAAAACAGTGCATTTTTGTTTATAATGCATTCGGAAAGTGATTTATTTTGAAGGAAAAGTTTGTTTAATTTGTAACTACGTTTACATAAGGCAAGTAGCGCACACTGAGAAAAAAAATTTACTAACCCTAAGTGAAAATTCAATATTGGCAACTAAAAAATTCATTTGTATATGTGACAAATGACCAAACTGTTTGCAGCAAGTAAAGTCATGTTTCTAACAATGATGACTGGCCCAAAATAACATTAGTTTTCCTGATAAATGAAAAACATCATTTATTCCAAATGTTTTGCATTATTTGGAGTTAATATTAGTTTTGCTGGTATTAGTTACTGTGTGTGCTGTAAATATCCATATTACTTACAGTGAATGCTTTGTCTTACTACTGTTACTTAACTGTATTTACTTATCATAACTAAACTATGATATGTATGGTAGAATAACACGTACTACAAATAAATTATTTATTTGTATAGTTATTGTAACTGATTTTGCCGGGCTTCAATGATTTTCATGAAGTATTGGTCCTCTTCAGATCAAATACAAGAATAAAATCTAGTTAATTATTACAAAGAATACACTGTAGACCGTTTAGAATAAGTTGAGTAATATTTGTTTTATTCACCTCAAAAGGACTAATATTGCATCAGCGGCGATCGTGTTATAATTTTTTATAATATTTAGAATATTATTGAGGTGTGTAAAATTAATATAAAACTGCTACATTAAACAATAACATACTTTATTGTTTTTAGGTATATACATTTATACATGCAGAACATATTACTATATTCTAAAAATGTTAGAAAAGCATTAAATACTCTAACAATAATGCTATCATTTTTATAAAAATATAACTTACGATAACTTATAACTTAGCGTAAAAGATAACTGCAACGCAATCCATACACTATCACCGCAGGTTAATTGTTTCACTTTGTCACTTCGACGAATTAGATAAATAAATGCTAGCAACACCTTTCTAAGACAAATAAACACGTATGAATATTTAATGTACTTATGCGAACCAGGAACAAGCACAACATAACCAATAAACCAACATTCCCTAGAAGTGCTGTCGGTTCCAATCGATTGAACCCGAACACCAACGATACAAAATTTTAGTAGTTGCCCTAACTCACTGACCATTATTCTTCAGTTAGTTTTCATTTATGCCTATTAATGTTATTATTTACACTACAATAGTATACCAAATAACTGCGTTTATTAGTTGTAGATATATTTTGTGATTTGAGTATGAAATAGTTAATGCCTGCTAATATATTTTAGTACTTGAGACTGTATCACAGTGTTAGAAAACTTACTTTACTCACTTTTAATGCATGGCGGATTAATAACGAATAACTATTTAATCGTACTTATTAAAAATTATAGTTGCCATTAATACAAAATGCTAAATATATTGTTCATTTGGACTATTTTTCTCAGTGCATGAAAGCAGAATGTTGAAAGTTGTTGCATAATTTATATGATATTTACCATTTTTGTTGAAAGTATTTATTGTTCTCACAACCTCGTAATGCAAACCAATATCCAACCGCTATAGCCTATTAAGGTATAAACCCATCAACTAATATTTAATATTTTATGCAAAAATAAGAAACAAATACATATTATTAAAGCGTCATCTATAGTTTTACAACGTAATTACTTCCGAGATTATAGTTCAGCCACATTCTGCTGGATGGAGCTAAAATAAATGGTGCTGTATTGAATAAAATAAAAATAAATTATCAATGTTGGTAAATTTAAATAGATCAAATCATTTCTTCTTCTATTTCGCACATATAATGATCACTTTGCGTAACTATTTTATCAAAAAAAAATGTTAGAAATTTTCGCATTTTGTAATCAAATGTGGTGACTTTTTATCCGCGGTTGGTATTGCAGTTTGTGTTTTGACATCTCAGCAATGGATTATTATTTCAAATATTCATATTTTAATTTTTACACATTGAGGGGCATTGAATAAACGTAAATTTACTTTTAGATTTTGCAGTGGCGGACAGAACAATTACGTATGACAAGATTGTATTACCAACATGAAAATATTGAAATTCTCTGCGTGGATAAAAAAATCGGTTTTAAATAATAAATAAAAGTAAATTAAATAGGCAATAGCTAAAGCGCATATTTTTAAAATTTAGCTTTATTTCATTAATCATTTAAATCAATAGTTAATAGCATGATTTTCATTTCGAAAATTACACAAAAATAAAAATCCTATTTTTGATTTTGTAATGTTTATTTATTATATTAGAAAAAAAATAAGGAAATATCAAATATAAGCAGGAATAAATGCATGAAGTAATTATAAAACCAGTTATCTATTGCACCATGTTGAACTATTTGGTGACTATATAGTATTCGAGCATAATTCCCACAAGACCAAATTCTTCTGCAATAGACAGTCCTTGACGTTGTAGATGTAGATGTCATTGTTACTTCAGTACCAATAAATGTACATCAATGTGCTAAATGATTGCACTGCAAATCTATCACTTGTTTCAATACATACTGTGGATCTACAATTCGGTATCCTGGTAAATTGTTTTCATTACTCTCAAACTCAACTTCTATGTCCAACTGGTGGTCCATAATACTAAAGATATGATATTTACCATTTAATTTCAGTATTGCAATGATTTATATAACTATCACTCATAACATGATTTATGATATTCCTTCTCTGTACTGCAAGTAGCGGAAGTAGGCTGCACAGTGTAAAGCTAGTGTATTGCATCACTTGTATATAAAATTTACGCACTTATTACTTACTTTCTTGTTGTTAATTTCAATAAACACAAAAAAAAGAGTCCTTGTCTCAAAGAAGAAAATAAAATAAATTCAATAGCCAGAAACAGGGCCTAAGTTTGAATTATAATTATAACTAAAATCTCCAAAACTATTAAATACTATTGCACGCCGCATCAACATATATATGACAGATATATAGAAAAGAAATATGTAAAATTCAAGTTGAGGTATCACGTGATACTACGAAAAAACAAAATAGAACATGTTGCGCCATCAAGTATTTTCTTAATAAAATTATAGGCTTTTGCGTTTTAATTCATGTTACAAAAGTTGGTGGTTGTAACGCAGCTTTAAATTCAAAAATACATAATTTTACATAACAAAAAACATTAAAAAAGCAAAATACCTATTAAATAATTATCATAGAAGTATCTTAATATCCACATATGTAGGTGATATTCATAAAATTAAAAAAAGATTAAAACAACAAAAGGGAAAGTTAGGAACATCAGTAGCAAAGTACTTAACACTTAAGCAATATAATTTCTTTTATATAATTATTTTTTTTTGCAAAACCCAAGGTAAAAAAGTGAAACAATAAAAAAACAAAACCAAACAAAAAATACCCACAAAAAAAAATAAAAATTAATAAACAAACAACAAACTCGATTCAAAAAAGAGAACAAGCTTCTGAAAATACAAGACGATTGGATATTAAATCTAGCACTATATTACCTAATACAAACCTACCTGAAAATGTTAAAATTACATTAAGTTTGGGATCAGATTTCAGTTTTCATGTAAACATAAACAAACATTAATGAAGACGTAATAGGAAAAAAACGAAATCAAATGTAAAATAGCCAATTTATTAAATAATTACAAAAATATTATAAAACCCTATAAAGTAACCATAAACTTCAAAAAAACAACAAATGTAATGAATGAAAAAATATCTGGAGTTGTTTGATATTATGATATTACTAAGACTTTTGACGGTATTAACAGCCGAATGTATAAAACAAAAAATCATTAATAGCTGAGGCAACTACATAATTTACACATTGCATATTCAATATCATCAATAAATAACTACTTACAAATTGTAAACGCACTATCTATTAATTACACTGTAGGTTACACAGTAAATTTTACGCAAACTCTCATTACAAACGAGCAGAAAAAGTATCTTCATTACCTTAATGCAACACCCATAGGGACGAATTGAGCATTTGCATGAAAAGATAATCGATTTTGCCTTTACTTATACAATGATTATAATAATTGACCAAGGAATTTTCCAGTGTTTTTAGACTTTAATTACTAGGTAATAATGAACGGAGAAAATATAAAACACGGTGAGAAACAAGGGTAATTTTTTTCACAAAGAATATTTGAGCTTAGGTGCGCTGTTCGGATAATCTACAGTACACAAAGGACCTGTACGTGACACAGGCCGCATATAACTGGCTAATATACATATATACAATGTCGCGCAGTGCCTTGGTAAAAAGTACACTACTTTCAGTGCATCCGTATTACAGTGAAGCAAACGTATTCCCAGGAGATTTTGCTAGAGCGAGTTCTGGAGCTGAAGCTGGTATTACCTGTTTGAAAATTTGTTTGGATGTATAAAAGTTATTTCTCTTAATGTGTTCGTCGCCGCCATGTTGTAGACGTAGTTTTGGGGTAAATTTGTTGAAACAAGGGAAAATATATGACGACGGTTCTTCATTATTTCCTTTCGCAGTGGTTGTTGCTTATGTTGCTGTTACGCTGCGTTGCATACATTACTTTTCTGGAATTCAAATAAAGACTCTATATTAATAGGAAAAATGATTACTTTATTTTCCTTGCACCTCTTTTAGCCGACTGCCTTAAAAGGTGAAATAATGAACGTCTATACTGTAATGAAAAGTAGGCAACTTATTTATCAACTGTATAAGTAAAGGAAATTAGGCAACCTAAATAGCATCATCAAAATGGAGGTATAACTACTTATAATGTTGACATTTAGAATTTGTATATATTGGAAAGTGCGATTTTATTATATCTAAATTAACTAATAACCTAAATATCTGTATTTAACTTCTACCCATTTCAAATTATATGTATTTTAAATGAAAACTTACTGTAAAGGTTGTTCTGATTCATTTATCTCAAACCCTCATGTCAATTCTTCATTATTGCTATAGGCGACCAGACGACACGTTTTTTTTCTAAACAATCTGGCTCCACGGATTTGATAAAATCAAGTATTTCTTCCTTATTTTAAAACCGGTTTTAATCTGTATCCTAACTAATTTACCATTATTTGCTGATTAAATATCAGAGGTTATTTATATTTACTTTCTACGGGTAGGATTCCCATAAGCACATCCTTGATGACCAAATTTCCCACCCAGGAAAGGTTTCATTCCCGATTTCCCTGATCATCCGTCATAGTAGACCCGTATCGCCGATTCCAAAAGGATAATTCAAGGTTAGTCCACTCCAAGGGGAATAAAAATAGCTAAATGAAGAAGTGTACTGCATTTCCTTTATCGCAAATATTTATTCTTTACCTGCATCGTGTATTGGTATTCATTCTTGTTTTCTTATTATAATATAGTCTGATAATATTTATGAAACTCCATATTAATCTCTACATAATTGCTTAACATTCTCATAATACTAATATAACTCAATTTGAACGGTAAATACAAAATTTAAATAAGTAAATCAAGTTAAGCAGTTAAGTAGTAATTTGATCCCAATCTGGATTTTTTGACTGTTTTTGCATTTATGTAGTGTAATAAACATCTTATTTTATATAAATTATTTTTTTTATTGGCTTACGAACACGAATCCAAGACAACCGTAAACAAAATAATACATTAAATTACCTAAAACATATACATTAAATGTCAATGTCATCAAAATAAGAAAAACAAATGAACGTGGCAATATGAGATATCAATATCTAAAAATTTCGTATTTTTTGTAATAAAACAAAAAAAACAATACAAAAAATTTTATTTATAAAACTTCATTTTCTAATGTTATACATATCATTAATCGTTAATAATTTTGTTGTAACTAATTTACATCTTGTTTTTTTTTTTTGGTAGGAATAAAGTCAATTAAAATAATTTTTAAAATAGCTCTTATGTTCTGCATATACATGGTGTTTATTAATTTCATATCAATGCCCAGGAGACTCTGTAGACAGAATTTTTAGACACATATTTACGCAAAAACAGTAAATAGTAAACAATATCACTTAAAATTATCTCCCAAAAATTGTAACAGAGCATGTATCAACATTTTGCTTTGCACCAACACCCTGTATACATCTTCATTTTTTTTTTTTCCCATTACTTTTAGATATATTAATTATTAATGCTGAGATTCATTTTTAGTTTAATTCTTATCATTATTATCGATTAAAAATGATAACGATATATCTCTTAATTTTGTAATAATCAAACTGAAAATAAAATCGAGGACCAAAAAAATAAATACAAAATCGTATTTGTATTTATTGAAATTGTAAATGTTGTTAATCGATTTTAATCTGGAAATATGAATACCAATACTGTAAAAATGTATTCATTATCCAAACAGAATAAACAAAAGAAGAGATGTTGCTGCCTGAATAAGCAGCTGAATGTACCATTAATGTGTTTCGAGATAATAAATCTTTGTAAGATCAAGTACAAATGAAAAAATAGGTCTTAGACTGCTACCTGAGGGACTTTTACAAGGATCCAGCTTGAATCCTATTTAATTCAATACGCTGATGATACATGTCTCCGTGGGAGTATCAGTAAAACTCGTCATAAACTTATATCATTTATGATAATATAATCAATGTAAATAGGTTAAAAAACTGGCTAATGCGTAGTTCATTAGATTTGGAACCACACAAATCCAACGCCGTGTTCTCTCACACATCTACAAGCGAAATGCAATTAAGTCAAAATAAATTTTCTATCCGGCAAAATTTGAAATATCTTAGCTTGCATACAAATGATAAATGAAAGTGGGCAAGTCATATCAATGAAATAGCAGCAAAATGCGAGAAAGCTCTTAATTTAATAAGAGGTATTATCAAAGTATCATGCAGTATTGAGATTGTATGTTGAAAGGAAGATAGCTACTCCAATAGCTGCTGTTCAGATAGAGGTACAGGAAACTCCATTGTTCCTGCGTAGAAAGTTTCCTTTATATCTACTCACTAACTTCAAAAAGGTTGTCGTCATTAATGAATAAATTATGCACACTATCTATCAAAGACCTGACTGAATCATATTGGGAAAAGAAGGATTCACACTTTTAGCGGTAGCCAATTACTCGATCTCGCTTATGTGCTCCATCTACCCTTAATTTACCTTATTGAGATTATATATCAACTCCTGTAATTAATTGTCAACATTATTTTTATCAAATAAGTGATGATCAGAGCTTATTTTAATCAATTACCAATAGATTAGAAAACGCTTTAATAATATGTACTGAGGGATCTAAGAACTTCTAGAAGCAACATCTTATCAACATTGACTGACTCAATAAACACTTTAAAAACGATTCAACAACGCAAGTGCCCTTACAATATGCATCCGATCATCATGATAATTTTTAATACCTTAAGTAATCTTAAATTGCATTCAATTCATATAGAATTTTATTAAATTTAAAGCCATACAGGAGTTCCACCAAATCAAATAGCAAACCAACTGGATGTATGTATGTATATATTGCAAGGGTGATATTATACTGCGACCTAAAAGATCTATTGTGTCCCCTGTTCTTGCTGTTTTACAGCTGGCCTTCCAATCATATTCCTTTCAGAAAGTGTAGGATATCAGAAGGCCCCAGGTTAGGTAAGTCTCCCTCTTCGATTTCACGTGCTCCCAGGTGCAACGCCTTTGAGTGCACAGTGCTACGCAATTTGAGAGGGGATGGATACCATCCTGTTCCCTAATCTGCTCCAGTCGTTTTGCTCCTCCCTTTACCCCTTCCTTGTGAGGTACTCTCACTTTGGAAGTGAAAGGCTTCTTATGGAGGTCCTGCTCCAATTCCTGTTTATTAGCGGTGTCGTCCCGCTAATAAATGTCCTTCCTCCATGGTCGATCCCACGAGTAGCTAGGAAAGAAAAGGTCCACCTCCACAGAGCCCCGCATGCAAAGGTAAGGCTAAATACAATGGGTTGCGCCAGGTGCCCCAAAGTTGGACTAGTAGACTAGCCTTCTATTCAACCACGCATCCCGTCGGTCTAGTCCGCCACCTTACGGTTTAGGTTTTTGTTGTGGTTGTCTCCTCTCGGTCCGTGCAGTTAAGGCAAAACTCCCCATCCCTTTCGGGACCTGGTATAACAATTGGGCTTTCGGTAGCCGAAAGCAACAACTGGCATCGTTGTAGAACCCTGTGCAAGCCCTTAGCCACGACACGACAGCTCGGGCGAGGGGGGAATGGTTCACGGCAACGGTCTTCATTCACCCTGCTCCGGCTTTAAGCAGAGAGGGCGAACTTATAGCCGTTAATAATCATCTCGTCTTGAGCGAACCCTGGCAAGATGGCTTTTCCCCTATCCACCACCTCGGGGACGCGCCTGGTAGGTACTTCCAACCTCCAGAAAACCAAGGATAAAGGAAGTATTATTGTTGTTCAGGACTATCCACTTGTGCTTTGTCGGACGAAAATTGTAAATGTTGTCAGGAGAATTATATTATGGAGTGAATGGGATACCCATTGGGAAAATAGTCACACTAGTAAGATGACTTAATGTGCTTACATGCATCCAAACGTGAAGACCATTTCGTAGTACACTGCTCATCCCTTCATGATATTATCGATAGACTATTGCCAGATTGATCAATTTAATTGAGACGCCCTGATTCGAATGTGGAGAAGATCACGTCTGCTCGCATCATATTTTTCTAGGTTGCAGATTTCGCAAAGATTGTATTAACCTTTTATATATTTTTTTAATATCTGAATCCATTCCGCTACCCACTAATATTTTATATTTATTGAGCCTGAATGAAAACGAAACATCTATGATCAACTTATGAGTTTAAAAAAAATATTATATAATTTACAATAACCCATGTGGAATCCATTCTGATTTTCCCTTTGTGGGAAAGCTGTTTATCGTTGGCTTGTATTGTACTAGATCGTTCGTTAGGTCCTACACAGTGAAGCATGTGTCCTTGGTGTAATGTAATACGTGTAAGTTTTAGTATAAGTTTTTGTATATGTACAGTTTTTGCTATGCATTGAGCAGTGTGCAATACCAGCAATACAGTATATGTGAAACAGTGAGAGAGTGCACATCATTTAGTACCTCTCCCGAAAATATATCACAAGAATATTATACTTGGGTTTCCTTTTTTTCTTTACAAGGTAAATCAATTTTGTAGGCGCATGGACTACAATCTCACAGGTTATATACATATTAAAAAAAATGATAAAACTTCCATGTACCTACTTCTGTTTTCATAAATTAGAATAATACAGGTTCATATTCCAGTCTTTATTTTTTTTTTTATTATTCTGCAATCACTAATTCCGTGTAGTTCATCGCAAGATAAGTACTAACAATAGATTATTATTGTCGGCATTATCTTATACACGAAATCACTGTATTATTTATTTGAAGAAAAGAATTGGGCAATTTAAATGCTACTACTTATCGACTTCCTATAACAAATATATTCCGTACTATACCTAACACGTGTAAGATAGTGACAAAATAAATAATCATATCTACTGATGTATTTATTTATACAAATAAAAACATTCATATTATCAGTTTTTAGGCAAATTGCACAAAATGGGTAAACTACACAATATAACCAAGTAACACTGCCAGAAACGTTGAATAAAAGTTTAATTTTGGTTTATCCCAACGAATGGTATAATGAAAAATAGTACTTCGACGCCATAGAGATCGAATAATTACACATATTAATTTCTATTTAGTATAAAGAACGTTAAAATTACCAACAAAAACACAGTTTAGTATACATTAATTATCTTGGTCTATGATAAACTATATTTCAACGTTTATAGCACGGATACTCTACTGTTTACCACCTCAAAACAATACTTGAGATGTTTAAATTAATTTTAGCTAAACTATCTGAGTAATCACATCCTTTCAGTCTTTCATTTAAATATTTACACCTCAAAATATTGAAAATCGATACGTTGTAGGGTACGCCATTTCTGTACTCCCATCGTATTCCACGAAAATAGTCTCGTTGCTGCCCTTACGAACCGGGTACTCCTCCTTAAATTCGAAGGCGGTTATGAAGGCATTGATCACGATTAGCAGTCCGTTCGTGCACAGGATGAAGTCGTTAGCTGGGGTGGCATAGCGGTGATTCTTCCGTTTGGTGATGTCCAAGTTGCCAAGCAACAAGCAAACGATTACCTGCAGTAACTGAAAGACGAAGGAAATTTAGATCAGGTATAGTATAGATTCTCGGCATTCCGTCTGCCCAGACTTGATTGCGGTTTAGATTTAATTACCATTAGAAAATCTGGGTGTCCGAGAGATTCATTGATTGAAATAGAAGCAGTTTGATTTTAGATAATAAATTAAGGCCGCATCACTTGGATATCTGTTTTAATTGAAAGATAAGATGTTTACTGAACTCACAGATGTAATATTAGTTCTTGAATCAATCATACCAATATTATAAATGTTAAATAATCATTTACACTGGATAAAATGATTGAATACATCATCTTCTCACATTAAAATATTAGAGAAACATATTGACTCAACTCGTTAGGATCACAAGGAATATTTACTGGCTTCTGGTAGCTACAAATTAAACCAAAATTGTCAAATATCTAAATTATGTACTTTCGCAATTTATGGCATCATCAGAGAATTACTGTAAGCCAATAAGTCAGTAAAATTAAAGTATAAGGGAGCGAAAAACATGCAAGCTTTATTGAATAAAGGCGGATTCTCGCTCGTACCTTTTCCTCCGCCTTGTGAGACATTTAATAACAGCGCAATAGTCAATATTCGCCATTTTTCCGAGAATTTCATTTCTTTACTTAAGCTTTCAACAGAAGCAAACCACTGTCCTTGATACCGTTATGAAGGTTGACATTTCTACTCAAAAATGATTCATAATTATTAGCAAAAAATGTAATCTTTTCCCACAAGCAACTTATAGATATTCACAGCTAGTTTTGCTTGGAATTGTATATGAACAAGATGGATGAACGTGACAGTGATCTATATTCCTACAAGGTGAAATTTGGAACTCTCTCCTTGCGTTCTTTTTGTTCAATTAGTCTGACGTAATTCCTTTGAAAAACAAAAAAAAAGGTTGTTAGAGAGTCATATCAAAGAAGTCATTCTTCTATATGAGTCCCTTCACGTATACCAGTATGTGTATTAAGCAGACAAATCCAACGTGCTTGCGCTAAACAATTTAGGCTTCAGGATTTCGAACTTTCTTCAGTTAAAGAAAACATTGAATAATGCAGTTCCCTCATCTCTAGTCAGGGTTGTTAAAGCACGAAGCATAGAACCGATCAAAGCAAGCTGGATCACCGCTAAACTTGTAAATAGGCTTGTCATAACAACACTAAGAGGGGAAGTAGTAAAGTCCAGGCTGGGCAAAGGCTGTAGGCAGAGGGGTGGGGAGAGGTATTGCGTCCCCACGCTATGGTCACTATTGGTAGATTAGATCAGACTAGGAGGGATTACTAGAAACCTTGTCCTCGCCAGGTCATCACATTGGCCACAGCACTCTTCCTTCCCTTGGCAGAATTTGCAGATAGCATCATCTAAGCCTATGTTGCACATATGCCTATTGAGTCTACAATGGCCCGTCAGGAGACTTGCTATTAGTAGACAGTCTCCTTATCTTTGCTCAGTAAGTCTTTAGTAAATTCAGGTCACTGCTCCTTTAGAAACTCTTTTGCTTGTCTTTGTCCCGGTGACTTTTGATACCACTCTCTCCATTCATCACTACTGGTAGATAACCTGCTAGTTATCAGCTGTATCAGTTGCAATGCGAATGACATCGTAATTCATATGGACGTGCTGAGGAATATGTGGACAATTTTGAAGGCTATTTGCAAAGCTAGTTCATTAGCTCTCTGTGATGGTAGCACGTTCGACCATCACCTAACGGTCGATAGTGTGGTACTAAGGGCGAGCAATACCTTCCTCTCTACCATTGGCATTAGAGTTCTTCTGAACATACCACTCTCGCACATTGTTGTGGAAAGAGAGGTCAGACAAGCTTCATTTTGTCTTTGGCTAATAAGCTACTGAGATCGGTTACTTTCCACCGCGTGTTAGAAATACCATCAGATATGACGTGTACTCGATCATTGATTGATTCACATTATAACTTCACTACCTCGTTTTCAAACAGAGCGGAATGGAGATGCAACGAAAAACACTGACGCCGACGGACACCTGCTGGTTTAAGAGCCGTTTTAAAATTGAGCAGGTATGGGTGCAAGAATATTTTGTAGCAGTTCTAGAGGCAGATATTATAACCTTGGAGAACACACCACGATCTTCCAGGCTGAAATCTATGTCATTCAGATGTGTGTTAGAGAGATTTTGGATAAAAACTGCCGTTACTAATCAATAAAAGTTTTCAGTGATAGTGAGGTGGTGTTGAAAGCGCTGGAGGCGCATAAATTAATTTCGAAAGGGTTGTGAAGCATTAAACACACTCTAAATGCATTTAGGATGGTTAATAATGGCATATTCCTAAATTGAGAGTTTGGGCATTCATTCTTGGTAATAAGGAAGCAAACACCCTTACGACAAAGGCGATACGGAGCAATTGCAGGGAACAGAACTTGCCATAAGCATAGTACTTACCATAGTTAAATAACAAATCAAATTCTCGGAAAATTAGAAGTTGCTCTAGTACTGGAACAATTGACCTGGTTTAGTGCATGTGAAGGAGTGTACCTCATCTAATCACGTCAGATTTAAGAAACTACTTGAAGTTGACGTAGGAATGTGGAAAGAATTGTCTCTATCTTTAAAAGTCACTGTAGATGTAGAAAGCACTTACACAGAATCGGACACTCCGACGAGATTGAATACTGACTGTGTTTAGAAGAGGTATTTAGACTATGTAGTTTCCTGTAGTAGCTTTAAGTGGAGCAAGGGGTTTAGGATGAATTGTAATTATTTAGGTTTCTATAAATGAAGTGTGTTTAGTTATAGGCATATATTAATACTGCTTCCGTCCAGTGATCTCATATGACATCAGTCCTTCTTGTATGAAAAGCTATTAACCCATTACCGTCTAGCTATAGGAATTGGAGCCACTTGACAGGGATCGTAAAAATTATCGTTATGAAAAAGCGAAGTTTGTTTACATCATTTTTATCACTGTTTATTTTCAAAACAAATATTAGAAAATAGCTGTAGATGAATATTTAAATCTCTGAAGTGTATTGAAGGATGCATGTGTAATTTGAAGTTATATCTAATGCAAATTTTGATCACTCGTTTATAAAATTAGAAATGATGTATATAATTATTTTTTTTTTCCAAAAGTAAAAATATATAAAGTCATGTATTTCCAGAGATATTTAAAATGTGTAAAAATCCATCAGCAGCCGCTGGTAGAACTCCAAGAGCTCCGTTAGTAACAATCCTGTTATCAACACTATCCGATTTGACCAAACAGCACATTATATCGTTGCTGTACCAGGTGATCTCAAGAGAAAAAGATGTGATGGAGGTAACTGCAATAGCAGAGGAAGAAGAACTATGTATGACAAATGCGCAGTGAAGCTTTGTGTTGGATGTCTTAAAAATTTTCATCCAAATTAATGTATATTTGTAACATTTTATTACCATATTATCAGTGTAGTTACTATATTTTTTTTATTTTTTGAAATGAAATACATGTTTACCAGCAAAGCGCCAAGCGCGCCCATTTGATACCACACAGTGAACCTGTGGGACAATTTTCTTTATAAAATATATTTTGTTTTGTGTGGGCATGTAAGAATCAATTTTATGTAAAAATAATCAAAAATTTACAAAAAATTAATTCCGGTGTTAATGGTTTAAAATAAGATAGTTAATATTTAACGAAAAAACAAACAAAATTCACAAAAACAATAAGTTGGACGTTAATGCATGGATTAATCAAAAAAGCACCCAATTTATATGTAACCAAAAAAATAGAAAATTACATTACCACAGAAACACGTCAGTGAACAATCACGCTGTTTATTTTTCAATTTAAACTGCCCCAAAACAACGTGAACAACATCGTCACTCCTATTTTACATGTAATTGCTAAATCAACTTGTTTCCCAGAATGTAATGACGGTGGCAAATAACGGTACCGCTTGTGCAATTTCCATCAAAAAAAAAAAATGCCGCTAAAACTACTAACCTGCAAAAATATCGACGCTCCGATGGACATCAACAGGAACCAGTAAAATCGGTGCAACGGACCAACTTTCAATACGAAATTTAACTGGGACGCGTTGGCCGAAAACAGGGCCATGTTAATCAAACCCTGAGAGATTGTCTTTTTAGTGGCATACTCATTAATGTTTAGAGATCCTATTGTCTGAAACGTCAAAAAAAAGTGTGTTTTAAAGTAATGGTTGGTAATTATTTTAAAATATTCTTACCTTCCTTTCGCTAGGATCTTTTAAAGTAGAACACTCGCAGTCCATTTGAATAGGTAACATTTAACTGTTTCAGTTTCAGTGTTTGCCTCAATACTGAATGCAAATATTATCAATTTCCTATATAATATATATACATTTGTTTCCTATATACATTACATATAATCGGAGATATAGTACTGATACCACCTGATACCTCTCATTGTTTACCTGTTAAGCAACGATATGTACATATATGCACGCGCAAATACCCACTGTATACATGTAGACAAATATCTACCGTAATCAATTGTATACACCGTGTATTATTTGCAATATATCAATAGATACAATACATTTCGATAATCATCAATGTGTAATAGATATAATTATTTAGGGAAAAAAAAGTAAATTGATATTTTGTTGAAATATCATGATATTAGATGTGGAATAACACCAAAACTTTGTTTTTTCGCAACATATGTATTTCGAAACATATTCGGGGATGGAATTGCAAGTGAAGCTTATCCCTTGAAACACGTTTTCGCTTTTAGCCGTTTCGATTTTGACGCCTTTCTGTTTTGCACCAGTAAAATGTATGCTGTTCTGTGGTGTTTGCTAAACAATCTACTCCGATATTCAGTGGGATTGAGTAGCAATACTTGGAAATTGTCTTTCGTATTCGAGGGAATCGAGTATAGAAGATAGTTGCTGGATCCAGTTTGTAGTAATAGTGATAATAGTAAATATTCATATTTAGCCTAGAAAATGTAGTATGATAGCATCGTAATAAAAATGAAGAAAGGAAATTAAACGTTTTTATTCTTTTTTTAATGGGAAATATTGAAAAAAATTAAACAGATGGGCCCTAAATATTATGCAAATGTAAAGAATATAGCCAGGATCTAGACGGTAATGAAGGGGAGGAAATAGAAAACCCAACACACCAAGAGATAAATTCTAAAATTTAAGAATAAAACAAGTACAGACGAAAATAATATTCCTGTAGAAGTCCTAAAATATGTATTTAGCAAGCGAAATGAAGGAATACCATCTTGATAAAACAAATATGGCATGAAGGAACGCTACCACCTCAATGGAGAAATGTTCTGATATACTCAATTTCGAAGAAATGGGATAAAGTCAACTGTGGAAACTACAAAGGCATCTGATGGGAGAATCGTTGGAAATTGGACTGAGTCCTTATCATAATTATTTAGCATAAGAACCTGTGGGTTGGGAGTACCTACCCGACGCGTCCCCGAGGTGGTTGATAGGGAAAAGGCTATCTTGTCAGGCTTCGCTCAAGACGAAATGGTTAGTGGCGGCTATAAGTTCGTCCTCTCTGCTTAAAACCGGAGCAGGATGAATGAAGACCGTTGCCATGAACCACTCCCCCCTCGCGCGAGCTGTCGTGTCGTGGCTAAGGGCTTGCACAGAATTCTACAACAATGTCAGTTGTTGCTTTCGGCTACCGAAAGCCCAACCGTTAAACCAGGTCCCGAAAGGGATGGGGATCTTGGCTTAACTGCACGCACCGAAAGGAGACAACCTCAATAAAAACCTAAATCCTAAGGTGGCGGACTAGGTTGATGGGATGCGTAGCTGGATAGAAGACCAGTCCACTAGTCCAACCTTGGGGCACCTGGCGCACCCCATTGTATTTAGGCTTACCTATGCATGCGGGTCTATGTGGAGGTGGACCTTTTCTTCTCTAGCTACTCGTGGGATCAACCATGGAGGAAGGACGTTTATTAACGGGACGATACCGCTAATACACAGGAATTAGAGCAGGACTTCCATAAGAAGCCTTCCACTTTCAAAGTGAGAGTACCTCGCAAGGCAGGAACGAAGGGAGGAGCAAGGAGCAAGGACTGGAGTAGATTAGGGAACAGGATGGCATCCATCCCCTCTCAAATTGCGAAATCGAAGAGGGAGTCTTACCAAACTCGGGATCTTCTGAGATCCTACACTTTCTGAAAGGAATAGGATTGGAAGGCCAGCTGTAAAACAGCAAGAACAGGGGACACAATAGATCTTTTAGGTCGCAGTGTAATGTCACCCTTGCAATATATACGTATATACATAGTATAAGAATATCAGGAGGGATTTAAAGGTGGGAGGCCAAATCTTTACGTGAAAGATTGTACGAAATCGAAGCTACGAACAAAATCGGAGTCTACACGGCCGGCCCCTCTATGATTTTATGAAAGCGTACGGGTCAATAGTTTCTCTACTAAAGAAATAGGCTAGAGAAGTATATGGAGCAATATAAAAGCTAAACATTACAAGCAAACTGATTTCGCTAAAAAAATGACACTGACGTATACACAGAACACAGTAGTAATAGAATAATAAGTACCGCGCAGTTTCGAGAGGAAAGCATAGTTGGACAAGGGAATCAATTAAAGTTTTCGGTGGTACTGAGGTGTATTTATTATCTACGGTACTGTTTAATTTAGTACTAGAGGCAGTTTTCAGAGACAGTGGAATACAGATACCAAATGAAACAGCAAGTAATTGCCTATGCAGAGGAAGTAGCACTAGTAGCCAGGTTAAGATAAGAACTAAAGAAAATGAAAAAAGTGGGCGAGATTTGTAGAAATAGCTACAACAAATGAAGATATCGTAAATCCAAAATGAATACAAGAAGCTACAATTTTGAAAAAGAAGTCACTTTGATTGCTTGGGGCTAACGATTACAAGAAGACAAAGGAATAAGAAGAAGAATAATAAACAAGGACAGCAATGCAATTGGGTGAACGAATTCCCATTGCCCAATATCTTCATTCACTCCATTACATTGCTTTCCTTGCTAAAGTCAAAAGAATAGTGTTGGGATGAACGTAGTGCTGTGGACGAACACCTTGTTTTCGCGAGAGTTTTTTTTAAGTTGCGCAGATGTTTATGTTTAATCCGATCAGCCTTTATCAATGTTTTGTAAGAGTTTCCACAAAGTAAATTTTGTTTATTTTTAAATAAGATTTAGTTATTGAATTAATTATTTAATTTATTTATTTAAATGTTCAGTTGTTTTAAATTAATTTCACTCTGTAAAATGTTTTGCATTTACTCATGTAGTTCATGTCCTTCTTAGAAGTTTTCTTCGATGATCTTTGTGCGTTGCGCTGCACGCAGCTGTTGTTATATGTATACGACTGTTTAACCTTGTAAGACTCAGTTCTGAGATAGACGTTAAAGCGTAAGTAGACGTAATTTTTAAAAACTTTGAGTAATTTATGAAAAATACCTTCGACGCACCATAACTGCTGCCATTTTGTAATTCATCTGATTTTAAGATTTGTTTCGTTTAATTTGATTTATCTCATCCATCAAGGAACTCGTTTGATAATAATTATTATTATATTCTTGTGTACACAATTTAGATATAAGATCATTTGTTATTTTTGTTCTGGAAGATATATTTAGTTTAAAGTTTATTTTTCGTTTTTTTAAATTTTGCTGATTTGTATTTAATTGTTAATCACCTCGGGTTGGATGAATAGAAGCTTTGTGCTTGTATTTAAATTTTCTATTATTAATTTACGTGATTTGTCCACGTTTAATTTAGTTTGTTTTAATTTTGAAACCACGTGGATTGATTGATATAAAAAGGATTATCTTCCTGAACAAATTTGTTTTTTTTTGCTTTGATAGAGGATTTAGCATTGTCCTTTTGTAAGTTAGAGTCTAATGCAGTTTTTAATTTCGGCCAGAGCCCTGAGTTCATGGTTTTTTTTTTTTCTGCAATTTGTATTTAATGTTTTTTTTTCTTTTTTTTATATAATAAAATTTTCTGATTGTTATTCAACGTCATTCAAAATTCTGTTCTTTTATTTTTGTTAAAGAAAGTCAGATTTCTTTCACCCACTTTTTACTTTTCGTGATTAGTTTTAATTTGCGAGGGTAATCCTGAGTTTAATTGTTTTTTTTTGCGCCCTTTTTATTTTTATCCGCTGAGCTAGTTAATTGAATTTTCATTTTTACTTTTCATTTTGCATTTTTTTTGGTATCTTCAGTACACAGCAGTAGTTTCATTCGCCTGTGTAGCTGTGAGTAAAATATTGCAGTGTGAAGTTAGAGAGAGAATGAAACGAATGCTCAGGGTTGCTTTCTTGACATGAGCGAATGCATTTCATGAAAGGCAGTAGCAAGCAGCTCCGTTCATAAGGACATGGCTTTTAAGGTTAGTTTACATGAAGCTAGTGGAGAAACAATTCAAGTCAGCAAGTAATTTGCTGCAAGTTACTTGCTCTGTGTATACATCTACATGTCTCCTATTTCAGGGAAGACAAGTACCATATAAGTTGTCAAGCAAGCTATTAAGTCAGTTGAGTGAATAAAACCTTGACAGACTGGGACGCATTATTGAGAAGTCCTACAAGTGTGCAAGTACTCTAATAATAATGCAATTTTTTTGGCTTACGCAGAATATCTCACCAGCAAGAAACAGAAACCTAACTGAATTGGAGGGCTATAAATTGGCATTTGGTACTCTCCTGCAACATACAGTTATGGTTTATACAATTGTTCGTATAGGAATATAACTTTCGCAAATATTATGTTTTCTGAAAGAATAAAAAATATGAGGAGTCATTTTGCCCCATTCTGTGATGTTTTAAAAACTAGGAGATGGCAATCTATTTGACGAAACTTGTAACTTTTTAAAATTCATTAAAATAACATTATAAAGATGTGGAAAGGATTTAATTTTTTCTTTTTTATATAAATAATAACAATAAGATTAATTTTTCAACAGGATCTATGTACGTAATTATGAGGCAATATAATGGTGAGTAATTCATGAAAAATACCTTCGACGCACCATAACTTGCGAAAGCAAGATAAACTTTATTGTTTCTTAGACGTCGTTGTTTGAAATTACGATAATATTATTACGATTATCGGGCTGACCCGCTCTATTGCATCTCTAGCAGTAGATGGTACGGTAACCACGGTCTAAATTCATCCACACAACGATAGAAACGAACATAGAATTGGAGCGAGAGACGAGGTTGAGTCGATTGCATTAAACTACCAACTGCTGCCATACACCCAAGTACTACGTGATACCTACGTAAACTACGCAGTTAATGAAATAAAACTACTTCGGCGCTTCTATTAAGCTTTTGCGTTCCGTTGGCCGGAAGAAATGGGAGCAGAGTCGGTGTGGAAATCTAGCAAAAAGCCGAGCAAGCTCGTGTACGTGATGGGCACCGGTTCAGTTCCTTGAATCATTAGTCCTAGAGAAAACAGTCTGTTGCTGATAATTAGATCTACAAATTATTTACGTAATATTTTTTTCGGGCAGTGTGAATAGGTTTATTGGGGGAATTGGTGAATTAGTGAAATAAAAACTTGATTTTGATGTTGAACCAGTACGAAGATTTTGATATTGTTAAACCATTTTCTCTTTGCCCACATCATCATCTTGGATTTATGAATTTGGAAAAATTATGGTTTGATATAAGTTTCAATTCATAGAGAACTTACATAAACAAGCGGATCTGCATCGCAATGAATAGCCAGGTGATACTAAGAGTATTAGCGAACCCCAAGGTGCAAATAAAACTAGTTTGGGATTGAATTCGATAACTGCATAGCTGGACAAATAGCAATAAAATCACTTTACGGTGGGTACCCGGACATTTGGGAATTGCTAGAAGCGAAAATGTCGATGAGTTGACAGAAAAGGGATCATTGGTTTTGGATTAGACTTGTCATAGTAGTCCAAAAAATGCAATCAAGAGCAGGTTAAGACTGAAGAATCGTAACAGGTCTCCAAGCACTGTATACTCAAAAGATACCTACAAAAAAATCGTATCAACACTGGGGATCCCTACTACACACTGTGTAATGAAAAGACAAAGAACGCTTAACACTTTCTGTGTGAATGGAAGGCTCTGAATGCAAGAAGACAGGTAATTTTGGCAAGGCAAAAATGCATCTAGAGGATTATTTCGATCAACCAGAGACCTCTACATATGTATGATTGCGGTGTACCAGGATCTTAGAATGGCTGGTGTAATTTAATGAATAAAAGAAATAGGAATACAAAAAGTCAAGAGCCTGCAGTGTTTCCGGAGACTCCATGTCAGACGGCTTCGACAACAAAAGATATTAATTAAATATTAGAACAATACATCCAGGTAAATGAATGGGAAGACCTGTGTAAAGGAACCATCAAAGGAGAATAGAATATAATAGAAAAGGGCTTATTTATTGTAAGTTATATTACCTCAATAAATGCCAAAATGTAAAGTCAAATAAAAAGTTTTTATATATTACAAAACGCCCGCCAATAAATAAATAAAATGTGAGCTATTGATTAATATTAATAAATACATCTCTGTGTATAAAACAATACGATAAAGAAGGACAAACAAGCAAACTGTAAGTAAGTGTAACATCGATCGATTACAACAGGAGAAAGTCATCCACTTTGAAGCATTCTAATTCCATATGCGTCTGCTTCACACGATATTTGAACCTGGAGAGGGGCAAAGCTTTTAATACTCCGGGCAGCTGGTTGCATAATAAAGCGCTCCAATAGTGAATGAAATGTAGTGTGGTTGATAATCGATGGTATGCTATCCTTAGATATCCTTAGATAGTCTCTGGTGCGGAAGCTTTGCTGTGTTGGACATGCGTCACCACGGTAAGTATAAATAAACATGCGAAGGTGAGAATGTTCTTATTTTTGAAATGTCCACGACACGATTGGTTATAATTTAGACTACGTGAGATTCTGATGCCTTTCTTCTGCAGCTCCCCAAGAGATAACACTATGGCTAAAATATAAATGAAGCAGCTTAAAGTATGCCATTCTTGTAGCAATGTGAGTGGAGACTTGCCGAAGCCTACGTAGCGCGTAAAGTGTCCAGGATACTTTGTTTGACATTGCCCTCAAATGTATTGTTCACTTCAAGTGCGAATCCATTGTTAGGCCCGAGAGTTTTACAGTTTGAGATTGTTTCGATGTCCTAGTCGCATGTAGTAAGGTTTGGACCCTTAAAGGGTTCATTTTTGATGAGTAGGCTGCAAACCAATCCTTCCAGTGTAATTACACTGACTAAGAGAAAAGTGCCATCACCGTATAAACATACACTGTTGAAAATTTTAACACTTTTTTGACTAATTTAATAGTCAGGAGAGGTCCACACGGTTTTCGCGTTATTTTGTCGAGAACTATAGAAGTTTAAATTTGACGAACAAAGATAGTCAAGTATTGTCTATTGCTAAGGGGTTATTTTGTCCAACTAACACGTGGGATTATGATATACTTCTAGTCACATTTTATTTGATCTAGACTAGACAAATTTACTAGCTGTTTAACTAAATGAATGCGATCTATTGGGTGTTTTAACACCATTTTCTAAACACAACGTCTTTTTAATATGCAACTCCTATTTCTTAGTGCTACAATATTCTCTCTTTAAGACGTTTTCTCAATTATAAATATGCAAAACCACTAATTCACAAGTTTTTGGTTTCAACTAAACGTACTAATTTTAAAATGATTTTTTGAGAACCATTATAAAATTAAGTGAATGTTTATGCTATTTGATTCTAGTCTAAACTAATTGCGTAAATAGATGTTCCTAATACATCCTTAAGATGTTGATTTTTTTTATGCTCACTGGAATTAACGTTTAATAACACAAGGTTACACTTTGCAGGTCAGTCACATTTGGTGGTTTGTTTGGATATGTTAATACGCAGAAACAAACTCGAAAACAGACACACGTGCAATGCAGGTGGTGCGTATAATGCAATACTGTATTAGATTAGGTGGGGTTTCTATATTTCTATCCGAGGGAAAAATTCTGATTGGTTGATGCTTCTGAATGTCTAGAGAAAATAATAAATCCTCATATCTGAACAAAGAATTCACACCAAATTCTAGTAATTTCTGTTCTACTAAACACATGTAGTCAATTCGTCTGGCAAAGTTTGTAAAAATCAACACTAAAATATTTGACTAGCGCAAAATTAACGCCAACACCGTAATATTTTCAACAGTGTACTTCAGCATTTGAGGTGTTGTGTGGAAGATTTTTAATATATGAAATAAAAAAAAAATGGGCCAAGAATTGAACCGTGAGCTGTGCCGTATTGGATCTTCACTTCTGATTTTTAGTGGTTCCACTTCCATATGACTTAAACAAATTGACTAGGTTCCCGCGTATGCCATAGTACCTTATTTTGTCCAGTAGTTTGTTTGGGCAAACTGAATCAAAAGGTTTGATCAGGTCTAATAGATTTATTTCTGTGAACTTACGTCTGTCGAGGGCTTAATAAATATGTTGTGTAGCAGCCAATACAGTACTGAGTATATTGTGTCCCTTCCTATAACTGTGCTGTCTGTCGAGAGGATACTGTTTTTGTTTTAAGAAATTAATAAACCTTGACGCGATTATATGTTCAAAGACTTTTGATATAGTTGACAAAATGCTGAGGAGAGGATTAAAAAACTACTAAAACTTGGTAGGCATCGTCTTCGCGCAGTAACAGGGCTCTGTGCACTAAAAGGGATCTATGCTGGAGATATTTACTCTAAACAATGTACATACTAGAGTGACAGATCCCAGGGCAAATTTTGTAATGCGAGGCTTTGCACGCAGATACTTATAGACTTCTGCAAACCCATACTGGAATGGTGGGTATGCTTTAAAAGCTAAAAGAAACGAGAGAGAAGCTTTAAACTATTAGAAAAACGACGGAATGTATTTCATCTAACCTTAGGAGATCCAAGCAAATACTACGAAATATTTGATCACAAAAAAAAAAACCTCTTCACTCTTATTTGGTGTTGCGTTTATGGGATGAAGACAGCATAATAGTATACAATTTCTAAAAAGACTGACTTTTCTCTTGAAAACCTGACAAAATTCTACTTATTTGACGAGCTCTAGGATAAGATTCGATATACATTTGCTCTGAAGAGTTACAATAAACTGGGCCATTCATGAAACTACATAGACGTTATATCTAATGAAATCAACCACTACCATAAAAAAACAGTAGTGAAATAGAGAAATAAGATTTTATGAAAGCGAAACATGAAATGATACATAAATTAAAAGCTGTGGAACGTGCAGAAAACGTATACTATTTCATGTACGATATATTTAACCCTAAATTAATTGAGTTTAAACGCGTAATTGATTGTAAACTCCTCCATATTCAATTAGATTTATTTAACCAGTTTAAAGCCAATTCATTTATTTTCAATTTGCATATTCAAAATAAATTATAACATCAACAATAGTGCTGTAATATGATCAGGTATATCAGAGCGAAATAAAGATAACATTAATAATTCAGTTTAGTACGATGTGTAATTATTGTATTATTAGCATAGCTTAATGAATCGTACAAATGGTATATTACTGGTAGGCACTCCGGAAAGCACTAATGTGGAAGCGTTGAGGTTATTATTAAATTTTACACGATTGTTTGCATAGTATTTTGTGTTTCGTTTTGTGTTTCTTCATTTAGATTTATAATCCTGCAATATCTTCTTATAGTGAAATATATGTGAAAATATTATAAAAAAGCATGTTGTGCATTAATCATTTAATAACACATTGGTACTTAATTTCTGGGAAGAATTCTTAGAATATCTTACAGGATTATGACCTGGAAAAACAAATCTGACTTAATTTGGAAACGTTGCCATAATTTCCATATTCTCCCCCGATATTTTATCAAGCGATTACCAGCTTTGTTTGTCTCCCGATAACTATATGCAGCATAAGTAGCTCAAAGCTCCAGTTGATGTAATAAATGCTGTTTGTCGTATTAGATTGAAATCCATAGAGTTCTAAAATATCGACATACAAGAATTGGTGTTACGTTGACAAAAAATTGATGAGTATGATGGTAATTACTTCGAGGAGTAATAGTGTAGCAACTTACTTGGTTACCTGATAGCAGATGTGAGAGGTTAGACAAACATTAAACAACAAATCATTTATTTTTTATTCTTGGCAAGTTTTAACAAACACTCTGCCATTCATCAATACCAAAAAGCCTGACGTCTCCAACGACGTTCAAGTAGAATCTATTGTTGATGATACTCATCCAGTGTTGTGGCCCACAAAATGGTCACATGCTCTCGCAGTTGTCGTACATTAAACGTTATATTAAAGTAAAAGGAAATATACAAAAAAGGATACATATTTACACATAAGCTTCATATATCTATCAGAAGATGACTATTGCCAATATTTGTTGACAAAAGTCACTTAACAAACTATTAAATATGAAACATTTCTAACGTATAATTATTTAACACAAATCTCAGTTTCAGCATTGTAACACACGTCACACAACATACTATCGAATGCAATGAAATTGGTATATTATAATCAACGTATTTTGACACACCACGCATAGCACATAATTAACCAGTTTGGAATACACACACAATGTTATTGGACACACCACACACAGCATATAATTAGCTAATCTGTAATGCGTACACAGTGTATTTGGACATACAGCACCCAACATATAATTAACCAGTGTCAATTACAGACATAACTTACAACTTATTGCAATATTTTGAATTTTCTTCAATATACAGTTACTTGTATAAGTCTGCATAACAGTTATTTACTTTATAAATCAGTCTTAATAAAATACTGTTGTAAAAATAAACAACACAATAACCTTGCATTTAAAATAAAATCGTATATATTAGAAATAAGCAACAACACTACAAAGACATCGATTCACAATTCAAAGCATTGTTAAGAGGTTTATAAATTGTGAGCCCTCAATTAGCAAACGAAGAAGTGGTCGTCCACGAAAAATAACAAAAATGGAAGAAAAATACATTACGCGTACGGTAAATAAAGAACCGATTTGACACTTAAGACAACTTAAGGCACAATTAGAGGTATCTTTTGGAATAGTGGTTCATCGCTCGACAATATCCAGCTTTACATCGAGTTAAATACTTAGCTTGTGCAGCTGTGAAGAAACCTTTTATTTTGGATATTAACGACAAGAAAAGGTTGAAGTTTGTAAAAGAGTATATAAATAAAATATCAGACTTCTGGAGAAATGTTATATTTTCCGATGAGACTAAGATAAACACATCTCAGAATGACGGCCGGAAATTGGTGCAGCGCCGTTTTGGGGAACGATACCTGCCCAAACATATGCAAGAAACCGTTAAGCATGATCACATCAAGGAGGTCTGCGTTCCGAGAGAACGCACGCACATACGGGTGTCGATAGAAAGTTACCCGATTGCCCGTATAAATCCTTTAGTTGTTTTGGCCGAGTAAGAAAAATACACCCATGTATAAAAACTACATGCGCCCGTAAATCACGTGGAATATTTCAATGCACAGCGAGGACGCATATATACATAACTTCTTTGTTCGACACGAACCACAACGCAGCTGTGTCTTCGCAATATTATACGCATTGGCGGCGCCTTAGATGTAGCTGTTTATTTATATTTGTGCAGCACTCAAATATCTCCGTTCAGGCTTTCATTGGAAAGTAAGAATTACTAAAATAATTTATATTTTGAATACGTTTTAAGTACTGTAACAAGATAAAATATATAATTGTATTACTTATTTAAATAGGTAATTGTGACATTTTCTTTATTTCTTATATTCTATTAAAAAAGAAAGATAAAACAAGCAAGAATAAAGAGTTACTAACTATTTAAAACAATAAAACAATAACTTGGTAAGTCTTTTTATCATTAATTAGAAATAATTTACATATTATTAATATCAAAACATTGTAATTTTAATTAATTAATAATAAATTTGAAAATGATGGTAAGTTTGTTATATCTAGCGGCACGTTAAACTTAAATGATTACCAAAAGAATGTATTAAATCTTAGTAAATCCAATCAACGCCCCCTACCTCAAGACTTTTATTCGAATTATGATGCAACTAGGCCAAAAACAGGGGAAGCTCTTTTCACTAAATTATATTAATTATTGTTACTTTTCATTGTAATTTAATAAGTTTTTAAAATTTGTAACCGCATAATACTTTCTAGATTATCCTTTGTAAATATGAAGTTCTCTTATATGTGAATACAGAACCCTTAAGTAATATTCTCTACTGACTTCGCAAAACTATGTAGATATATATGCAAGCAAAAACTGAAAAATTGAAATGGAGCTACATTAGTACAGGAAGGTCTATTGACACATCTGTCAAAAAGTGTCGACTTGCTTTTTACCTGTCTGCACACAATTTATGCTCGCAAATCTACCTTAACCTCACTGTTATTACTTACTATGTAGAATGTCAAATGGTTCTGCACTTGCTACATCTTGCTTAACGTTCTTTTTAAGCTGCAACGAATGCAAAACAGCGCCCCCTCACCTTTAATTACGTATTAATATTCATGACATATATTTTTTTAAAGAATTTCTAACAAAAGCGTTGTGGATAGAAAAATAAGAGGCGGCTATGTTAGTTAGTATATATAGCATGTCAGTGTATTAGTCATTGTGACAGTATTGATTTGGACATGAAGAGGCACTTGACATTTCTGTTCCTCCTTTAAATAAAAATTTCAGAAGGGAAAATGATTTATCTTCAAGCACCAATAAACGTACAATGACGTACAAAAGAACTCCACCAAACATAAAAAAAGAGAAGACGACATAAAAAATCAACTCTCCCCTAATCCTATTCCCTTTTTTTATTAAGTTACATGAATATTAAATGTTTTCAACGCCTCGGGAAAAAAAAAGCTTTTCCCGCAACACCAGCGACCTCTCTCCCTTTTCCGAGCATTCCACTCTCTTCAACTGCGACCTCCCCACATAACTCCTAATTTGGATCCTGTTTCGCATAATCGTAACGAGATTTTAGTGTCGAGCAGTCTGCAGGTTGGCTGCCTAAGGAGTGTCTGCCACGAACATACGGCTTTGCAGCGTTTATTAAAGGAAGGGTGGGAGGCGTGAAGTGGCTATTAGGTGTTAATGTAAGGGGCCGCCGACGTCATTTACTCTCTTGGCTATTACTATTCTTGGAGTAATTAATGTATTCGAGATTTCTGCTATTGTCGGGGTAATTTGCAATTCTTACAAACGGTTGGGGGTGTTGCTTGGGAGAGTAAGCGGTGTTATTAAAAACTATTAAGCTATGAAACATCCGGAAATTCTTTAGTATATTTCAAGTATTCATAAGTAATGTTACTTATTTTCTACAGTTCATTTTCATTGATTGTAACTGGAGAAATTTGTGGATATTCTTGAGAGGAATACCAGGCTAAGCGAGAGTAAAATGTGGGAATGAATATATTGACATGAATTGATTCTAAAAATATAATGGTTAGAGCAGAACTGTGGGGAGAAAAAAAAATTACAGATGAAGACTAGGATAAAATGGAGGTTATGAAAAACAAATGGCTGTGCTTCAATTCTAAGGAGGAAAAAGGAAAATTTTAATAGCAGTTAAAGAGCATCAGAATGCGGCATAATGACTTGAGCTAGACAGATATAAAAAGAAAAGAGTGGTGTGGAAGGATAGAGTGAACAAAAGAGTATATGTAGGAAATACAAAATACTAGCTAAGAAGTGCGAAGGTACTCTACATTAAGCTAAAGAGATCTTCAGGAGACTTTAGAAAATCTGCATGGAATTCGATTTTTTTTTTTGATAATAAATTACTAAGCTGATATCGACAAATTTTCCACCAAAAAATATGCTAAAAAGTAATTGTTATGCTAGGCGTCTTATTTGGTACCTTTGAATCAGCATTTGGAAAAGATCACTCACAAGACTATGCTTTGGGCACGCCGAAGAATATGTGGGAAATCTTGGGGGCCATCTCCCAAGCTAGTCCATTAGCTCTACGTGATGGTAGTACATCCAACCATAACCTATGGAGCAATAGCTTGCTGGCCAAACGCGCAACAAGCGAGAACCACAGCAAAACGTGCTTCTACTCAAAGGATCGCATATGTGACGATCACGGGAGCAATGTCTTTTCCCTCATCATTGGCAGTAGAAGTCCTTCTGGACCTACCACCCTTACATATTGTAGTGGAGAGGGAGGACAGACTAACCGTACTTCACCTATAGCAAACAGCGAATCAATCGCCATACACTCTGTCAGTGTGGCCAACAATTTCCTCCCAGAGTAAGGTTTTTGCCATGGCTTTTTATATAAGTATATTATATATAATCAGTGTCCTTGGCGAATACTGGGAGATAACGAAAGTCGTTCCATGGGCGCATTTGATAATAACTAATAGCTGACCGATTTACAGTAGACTCACGATTATGTGAACTAATCACATTTCACATATTTCATCACTTCACAAAAGTAGTATTCATATCGTCGCGAGGCTACTGTATTATATTTTTGTTATTAAGAATCATAGGGAAATTATCTAGTTAGAGTAGGAACATTTCAATTGTTATGGAATCCGTATAGTACTTAGAATAGGTAGCCCCGTGTAGAACCTTTTTTAGGTGGAGCACGGAGTTGGGATGATTTGTAATAATTTAGTTTTCATAAATAAAGTGTGGCCAACAAGCTGTTAGAATAAGTACTTCCTGGCATATAATCAATCATTGATCGATGCATACTTCACTATCTTCTTTCCAAATAGAGAGGGATAGAGATGAAACGAAAAAAAAAAAAAAGCTGGCAGACGCTTGCTGGTTTGCAGGGTATTGGACAGGAATATTTTGCTGCAGTTCGAAAGTCACAAGATATTACAATCTTGAACAAAATACAACGATATTTCAGGCTGAAGTGTATGCCGTTGGAATGTAAGCTAGAGAGGTTCTGGACAAAAACTATAAACACAAAGCAATAAAAAAATTAACTGAGAGGCGATACTGAAAACACTAGAGGTGCATGAATTCAACTGGAAACTGATCTGGAGCTCTGAGTACATTGGGAATGGCTAATAATCTGTCCCTAACCTGGGTACCTGGGGCACCCATTCATCCACGGGTATGAGGAAGGATACATCCTTGCAGCCCAAAGCAGCTAGATAGCAAACCAAATTCTGGGCAAATCAGAAAATGCTTCAATACTCGAACAACTATTCTGGTTTGGTGCATGCAAAAGAGTGTATTCACTTAGATGTGCCAGAACCAAGGAACTGCAAGGTAATTGTCTCTGTCTTTACAAGTCACTGTAAAACATAAATCATTCAGATGGCCTTACATACACTACAAGACTCAGGTATGAAGGTTTACCCTTCCCTAGAAGGCCTGAAAACGATTTCATTTACCAAGATGGTGAGCTACCTTAAGGGCATGAACCTGTCGGATGAACTTTAGGATAACATCCGTTCTACAGTAAACACTAGTGGTCGCAGTGGACGATACGATCATAATCAAACCATGTGGTTGCTATCTCTCAATAATTAACTTGGTCAACCTGGTCAACTTGGTCAACTTGATTAACTTGGCTAACTTGGCTAATTGGCTAACTTGACTAACTCGGCTGACTTAGCTGACTTGACTGACCTGGCTGACCCGGCTAAAGATCGACCAAAACTTCGCTAAAACCGGGCTACAACTTGACAAACACTTGACTAATACTCGACTAAATCGTGGCTAAAACGTGTTTTAAACTTTGCCAAAACTTGGTCAAATCTTGGCTGATACTTGGCTAATGCTTAACGAAAACTTGGCCGATTTGGTTGAATTGGCTAACTTGGCTAACTAGCTCTAACTAACCAACACCGCCACTATAAATTAAGGTTAAGAGTTTGAATTCATATCCTCGCAGTAAATTTGAATGAGAATATGCTACTTAGCAGCATTTAGCAGATGTAATTATAAAATACCCCCAATGAATGAAGTCATTGTTTAAATACGCCACAAGGTTTTTTCTCGTTATGTTTTCCATTTCTCCTCACTCCTTCTATCAATGCTTCTATATTATCGCTTTTTTCTTTTTCTGTTGACCTCCCCTCCTCTACTCATTTTCACTTTTCCGTTTCTTTTCTTCATCTCTTTTTCCCTTCTTGCCTACTTCTCTTCTTCCCTTCTTCTTTTCTTCTTTTCTTTTACCTTTCTCCTTTTTATTTTTATTCTTGCAAATATTTATTTTTAGTTTTTACTTAATTAGCATACAAAATGCCAGTTTCTGGACCACTTGTTTATCCTGTATTTTATTTGTTGTCTATGTCTTGAAAGGTATTCACTCCTTCAGCAGCTGTTGTACTTAGATATTCATACCCTGAACTGTAAACCAAATTGATACCAAATACCTTGCAGCATCTTCAGTGACTAAATATTTAGTTTTGCTACAATTTCATTTTAAGCACTTTTCTCAAGGTTTTCCACTACGTATCTGAGGTTCCATGTAAGGTATATCGCCTTTGCCTGTTACTATGATTACATGACCAACCGAGAAAGTGAGCAAAGAGCGACCGTTTTCAAGCACTCCCATTATCACTGGCCATCCTTTCATTCTGAAGGCAATAGTATAAATTCCTGCCAATCACTCTCGACGGGTATATTTATAATAGGTGGTCAACTGCAAGTAAGAGTGTTAAACTTATAGCGGGTTCACTTAACTATGGCCGTCTGAAAGATATTTAAACACCCGCATAAACCCATAAACGTTTAATGGCTTTATTAGGATTATTGTCGTCTCAAAAAGTAATTGATATTATAGAATTACATTGTGATTAAAATTTCAATTTAAATATCAGTTTTATTCTAAACAGTAAAAATCATGAAATAAATTTATTTAATACCAATCTAAAAAAATAAATTAATTCCAAGATTACAATTTAGCAATTCAAATTCAATCATTCTTATTGCAAAAAAATTGAAAAAGGAATTAAATTAAATTGGAATTAATCTTTGAAAAACGTTATCTTTGAACGATAAGAATGAACTGTGTACATTGATGATCAAAACTTTCGTAGAAACCAATGACCAGTGACAACAATGTAAAAAACTAATTCCATAATACTTCAAAATTAAATACTACGCCTTTTTATGCTTTTCGCTTTATCTATCGGTAGCTCGCGTGTATTCCTTTGTTATACTTAAATGCTACCTGAGATCTCTCTCTAACACTGCATACAGAATTTTTGTGAAGTACCTACTGGTTCGGACCATATCTCATTTGTACAAAATACTGTATAGATGCTATTTAACGATAAGTAAATCAAAAATGAAAAGTTTTATCTTATTGGTCGGTTGTAATAGCAAACTCACAGCTTACGAAAGAGATATTCCCAGTCCATATAAAATATCATTTCGTGTTAACAATGTTTCGACCGCAAAACTATTCCCCCTAACATCTTTCCCACGGAACTTTGCTGAATAAATTGGACGAGATAATCAGTTGGACGCTAAACGAATCCTCACCAGTGCCATTGTCTCTGGGGATAAAGTTTGCGGAAGCGAATATGCTGACATATTCTAATCAACTTTATATTTCCTATTTAAAAGGGATCTCTGGAAACTACGGCGAACTGCCTTATACCGACTTATATATAGACCGCACATCGGCAACGTCGCCTGTTTTACTACCGACGGAAAAAAGTTCGTAGCTCTCCCCTGAAATCCCCGGGCTGAAGTTTCCGAATTAGTACTTCATTAGTTACATTATAAATGTATGTATGCATGGAGCTGCTGCCGTTGAACCGACGAATCTGGGGGAGGGGGGGCTGAGTCGATGCCCTAGCTAGGAAAGCCCATTTCGGCCGCGGTTCCGCGTTTGCCGTTCGCTCGAGATTTATGCTCGTTAGTATGCTAAAGAGGACGATCTCCATTTTTAATTTGTAATTCTGTTACACAGGAATAATATTAAAACAAAAAAAAAAGAATGGGAGAAAAAATTAAATTTTGTTTGAAACCGAGGGAAGATAAAAATGAATACTACGGGTTTTTGTTTATTGGACGTTGGTTTAGAAGCAGGAAATGAAAAAGAAATTCGATTAATTTGGGCTACATGACCAGTCATAATTTAAATTATATCTTTCGAGCCAGCCAAACTACCAATACTTTAAATTTAATTAAATCTACTAAAATATGAATTTATTCTAAAATGTGTATTAGTTTATGTCGGGTGTGCAAAGATAGGAAAGTGAGATTTTCTGTATATATATAGTATATCACTGCGCATCATATAAAATTATTTACAAATATACAGAGTGTTGTAAATTCCCGTAGCCACTTTCAACTTTTTTAATTTAAATGGATTGCTATACCTTGTTAGTAGATATTTTGATAGCCACCTAAAATATCTTTGCAATGATATGTGGGTATATGCACTTCCGACAATTAGTTTTAAATACATCGCAAATTTTGTCAAAATTTTTACGATTACAGCTTCTGAGATTTTAAGCTTTATCCCAAAAACTGATATATTGTCGCATGTTATTCTTTTGTTCTCAATAGGGGGGCTAACGCTTTATATGTTTCGGGGTGATGTAACGTAAAAATATATACAGGGTGTTAAATATGTAGTGTCACATTTATCAAAATTCAAACGCTTTTTTTAGATTTTTTTGAATGGAACCTATATTTTTTTTGGGGTTGATGATTACAACCGTGTAAGCAAAAAACAATTGAAAATCGCATTTACGAGATATAATAAATGACTTTATTTCCTTAAATGGATCACCAATTGATAGAAAACTAGGTTTTGCATAATAATAGTATAATCCTAAAATGAAAAATAAAAGAGTTACGACCAATACAATGATCGATTCGATATAACAGTCAAAACTTTGTTGTTTGGCAAAGTAGAAATCGAAGCAAACTTCGGTTGCTTTTAAGACATAACGGCATTATTTTAACAGTTCTGCGAAGCTTGTTGTGTACTGGTTGTGTACGTTTTGAAAAAAGGCTTTATTGATTCTAATTGCTGTTTATTTTGTTTTATCTCTAAATTCGTTTATTGCCGTGTCACTTTTTGTTTATTATTTATTTACTTACAAGTCAAGTTGGAGAAATATGAAGTATATCATATTTAAAGCAAATATGCCTCAAGTATTTGTGTATATGTAATATAAATAAAGCAGATCAATCGTATTATTGTAATTTAGTGTGTATTTATAAAACATGTCATAGTAATAGAATTGAGCAAATTTTCCTTGGGGACAAAATCGGACAAAGCGGGCGAACAAACGGGCCACCTTGCGATGCATTCGCATTCCATATTTAGATAAAATAAAAAAAAATTACATTTTATAAGAAAAATAGGCGCTGTTGTTACTGACTTGCAATTCTACGGTTCATCTGCTTCATTGGAGTACATGAGTTGGAGCGCACGTTCAGAATACGTACCTGCCGCGCCGTAAAATTTGCCCAGCTCTAGTTATAAATCCTCTTTTACCAATGCCTCGTAGGCCACAACACCGCTTTAGTTTCAATGTTTGGTGTGGCATTTAAAAAAATAAAATAGTTGGTGTATACTTTTATCAAGGTTCACTTACTGGTAGAATAGTATGTTGACATTCTACGATCGGTAATGGATGATTTCTCAGATAATTTAAACTTAGAAGAGTGGAACTTTTTCATTTTCAACAGGACGGGGATCCAGCGTATAATTGGGCATTAACAGCAGATGTGGTAACAGAAATTTGTGGGAATAAATGATGGTGACAAAATATACAGAATAGTCCATTTAAAAAACGAAGGTACCTATTATATCTCGTAAACGCGATTTTCAATTGTTTTTCCGATTACACGATTGTAATCAGCCTACAAAACCCTACATTTTTGGTAATTTAACCAACATTGTAGCTGCAATATTAAAAAAGTTAGGAATAGTGCGCCTATAACTTTGAGCAGCCTGTAGATTATAAAATTTTGTGAAGCATGCAGAGTTCATTCAAATTATTTTTGAGTTACATCATAGTGCTTTTGTTTTTCTTTTCTTTTTTCGACGATTTAGCTGTTTCCTCCAAATTTCTATTTCTCGTGAAAAGCATTTTTATTATATTATAGTGCTTTAAGTTCCCAGTTAAAGGCGATTGCTTAGCCATGATGTTTCTTCCTTGACCACAGAACTATCAGAGCGCTTAGTTTATCCCGACGCTTTTATTTCCTCTAAAAGGTAAAGCTAATGGATTATCTCCTTCATATATTATAGAGCCAGACCCTGTTCTAGGAGTATCCAAAGACACAACGCGAGAACAGGTTAGAAGTTAGGAAGCACAAAGAACACTGAAACAATATAACCTTAATGAAATTCATGGAAATACCTTCATTGACAGAAGAACCACTGCAGCTCAGTAAGAAACATCTCGCACTACAACAGATCTCCTAATAAGACTACTCACTGAAAAGATACCTTGAAAATACTGGGATCAATACTGGTGATACTGGAGACTATATAGTGGCATAATAGAGACGGTGGTTTGCATTCTTTGCGAATGCGAGCTCTGGACGTAAAAAGATAGGCATTTTTTGGTAAGTCAAAAATGAACCCAAACCAACCAACCCCAAGGCCTTTACAAATTGGTATAACTTAATGGGCAAACGAAGTGGGAGATTAAGTAAGAAAAGCAACGAGGCTGCAGTGTTGCTGGAAGAGTCACAAACGTGCATTCATCTATTTCGACCGAAGCGGCGTGCGTTATTTCGAGTTTATTACTAGTAGATTTGAAGAAATTTAAATTTGGTAATGACGCGATTAAAATAGGGTTTGACGTTTAATACTGCAACGGAATTATATTAAACGGTGAGTTTTAAAAAGACTAGTAGATATAGGGACCTTAAATTATCCCACAGAATTGAAAAGTATTACTTATAATAAATTTAGAGTGAAATTTTCTAGTGGAGTTTTCATTTGGAAATGTGGCTTAGAATTAATAATTTATTTCATAGAGCACAAAACCTTACGATCGACTTCAGCTATCTGCATCAATTGCTGCAAACAAATTTTATGTTATATACCTGCTTATATTAATATATAATATGTGGAAATACCTTGATTTTTTTTTGTTTAAATTACTACTATTAAAAAATAGTATTTTCACATATTACATATTAATCTCACTAGCAGTAAAATATAAAATTTATTTACAATAACTGATAAAGATAGCTCAAGTCTATCGAAAGGTTTTGTGGTCTATGAAATAAGTTGTTAATTGTATTTCTAAATAAAAGCTCCACTAAAAAATGGCATTCTTCACATTCAGCTAAATAAAGGAACCACTCAGTAACAAATAGGCACCTTTGGAGAGGGCTTAGACATTTTTCTGGGTGGTTCGAAGGGTGAGGATAGGTACAGTAGCGGCTTTCGTTGTTTATTTTTTGAAATTACAGGATCATCGCAATAATTTTCAGGCAGAATAGTTGGAATAAATCCGGCAGTACGTTATACTAGGTGCGAGTGGAAATTTATACGAGACATGCATTATACTATATAGGTTTACAATATAAGTTTATCTGTATTAGAGGCGTTAGGGAATTTAAGGAACTCCGCTCGATTTGTTACTTGGAGAATGTTACGTGAGGAGAGTATATTTTTTTTGACTAGGGCTCACGTGGGTACAATCGGTAATGAGAGGGCGGTTCGTTTAGCGAAAGAAGCGGTATCTAGGTGGGATAGCGTGATAATTAATTATAGGTTAATTATAGGCTGGCGTAGCTAAAAAAACTTTCCAAAATAAGCTTGATAATAATACGCTAATTTTAAATCCTATTTATGTGGGAGAAGAAAATTGGGAGTGTTAATGATTCACATTGTGAATCTGGTGGGGTAGATTGACAGTTGCGTACGGAAGTTGGAGCATTAGCTAAGGGGTTATTTCGTATTCTCTTTAGTGATCTGCAGTGTTAAACAAATATAAATCTTTAATTATAATGGAATATGACAATTAACGTTAGTTAGTTATTGTTAAATATTAGAATAGTTACTGCTGTTGTTTTATTTGCTTTCAGTTCATTACATTGGTCCAAGCTTCTGTTGCTGCAAGAGATGGCTTCAAGAGGCAGGTAAAGAATTAGAAATGTCCCGAAAGCATACAATTAAAAAGCTACCTATACAAAAGCTATTCCTTGCCGACATAATCCCTTGTGGATAGTTCCAGTCCTTTAAAGATGTTAGGAGGTTTGATACAAGTAATTAATTGCCAAATTACTTTACTTTTGCATCTTTTCAATTACTACAGAAATTACTGATAAATTACATACTCATTGCAAATACTTTTGCAGTTTCTAGCGTGGGCGCAGTTTTACTGCCAATAATGAATGATTGCAAAGTTTTACCGAAATTATGTGGAAACAGTTTCATCTTTTAGCACCTAGCTAAAGGTGATGTATATTCACTATGGTTACATGCAAATTATGCCACAAGGCAGCATTGTAATTACAATTACAGTAAAATTTTCAAACGGCGGATAGCTCTTGAAATTGTTTATTAAATTTAATAATGTAGTCTAATGAAGAAACTATCTACTATGATCTAAAATAAACTTATGTAAGTTCGATTATTGCAACACATTGTAAGAAACTCGTAAATATTTTTATAATTAGTACGATAATAAGACAATTTTGATTGTTTTTGTCAGACAATTTTACCGTTGAAAAAGTATCTCGATGAATCCGTATATTAATACCCGATATAGTCTATGCTATTATATTATAAACTATTCTTGATTTATTGTATTGGAGCTAAAGAATTTAATCTTTTTTATCTTAAATTTAATGATTTACACTGTATATACATTTCAATACCTTTAAATTTGCACCGAATAAAGCCAGTACAAACGCTAAAAATGATGTATTTTTAAAATTTTGTATATTATATAAAGTCAATAAGTCAAAGTATGCAAGAGGGCTACGACACACAATCATAAAGTAAATAATATCACATTCACTGACAAACGACATTATCGTCCACTACCATATAACAACAAATCATCAAACACCATCAGGATATTATTAAAGATACATTCGTGGCGCTAACAGGCCTAACATTTTACGAGAACATCATGGGTCATCCCTTTTCGTCTATAACGAAAACATAAACACTGCGAGCCAGCGTTGTTTATCAGCTCATAATTAGGCAGCCTGTTTCAGGGTAGCGCAGATTCTAGCTGGAAAACTTGAAAAGGTCAGTGCTTTGTTTGGTTAGCGAGGAATAAAGCGACTAAAGGAACCTGCTTACGACGTACGTAAAACGTTGGATATATGCAGTGTATAAATAAAAATTTGTAAACTGAACACGTAACCACAGAACGACTTCTGGGGATTTTAGCTCGGCGTAATAAAAATTGCGAGTGGTTTGGAATGTTTTCAGACGGGAATTTAATTTATTCTTAGAACGAGGTTATTGTTTGTTTATGAAATACACTTGTCTAGAACTGTTATAACTGTTTCCTATGAAAGCTCTTTTTTTTTGTATGTAATTTCAAGTAGTTGGCTTCACTCTTGGAGCCACAATACTTCCATCAGTTAATTTCTGTCGGATAAGTGGTGTACACTTCTCACAGGAAAAATCGGGACACCAGCAATCGTGAATTTTAAAATTTCTTGGGTGTAAATGCAGCTTTTAGAGGATATATTCACTTATCAAAGCCATAAATCACATAAATGTATAGAGAGAAAAAGGTTTATATATAGAATAAACAAATCGGAGTTTCGGTGGCGGCATTTCCTTTAGAAATACTGAATACGGAAATATTCATGCAAAAAAAGATTCCTAACAACAAAAAGGCCTCTTGAATAGACGGCTTCATTTAGAAATATAGTATATGTATTTAACTTGTTTCATGTTATGCAGAGATAATTCTTTTTTAAGAAAACATATGGTGATGGGATTTTAAAATTTTGTTTTTTATTTTGTTAGTGCTACTTTGATATCAGTTACTTACGTTAGACAATATGTCAATCAGCCTCCTGACTTTTGGGACAATGTGATTTTTACATATTTATTGATTACACTATTATTGTTTAGTATTCTTAAATTGTTATTGTTGTTTAGTATTCTTAAATTGTTATTGTTGTTTAGTATTCTTAACATTAAAGTAATACAATATTACTTTAATGTTTTCGTCTATCTATTAAAAAAAATACCAAAAACAGTTTTAAGATTTAAAAGCAATTAAGTTCGCAAAGAAATTATTTTTTTGTATTAACTCTCCGTTTATTGTATTTTCAAGATCTTATTTATTTTTATCTTAAGATTTTCTATATCTTAGTTTTCGCTTGTGTAATTCAATACCTTTATTCTATTTTATTGAAACACTTTTGGTCTGTAGCACAGCTCCAGGCAGTAGAAATGAAAAAATAGTAAAATTAAATGAATCAAATCCAAAAACAAATATTTTAGCACTAACTGAGATTGACGAACAATGTGCTTTCTTACGATGTTTGTTATGTATGTAAATGCAATGATATTGTAAATAATTGTTAATAAATCTGTGCTACATAAAGACAGTTTATAAAGAGACCAAGTGTTGCCCATATTTCAAGAAAATAGATCAACGACGTCAGATTACACAGGCGATAGTTAAGATATGTTTTTTGAAAATACAATAAACGGAGGGTTAATAAAATAAATAATTTCTTTGTGAACTTAATTGCTTTAAGAATTTTATAAATAATCTTAAACCTGGTTTTGGTAATTTTTTATAAATAGCAGAAAACTTTATAGTAATACAATTTTAAGAATATTAAACAACAATAGTAATTAATACATCCCAAAACTGAGGAGGCTGACTGACATATTATCTATTGCTAAACTAATACTCGCGAGCATAAATCCAAGTAACTAATATCAAAGCAGCACTAACAAGTAACATAATTTTAAATAATAAAATCCCATCACCACATGTTTTCTTAAAAAAGAATTATCTCTACATAACATCAAACAAGTTAAATACATATATATTTCTAAATGAAGCCGTCTATTCAAGAGTTCCTTTTGTTGTTATGTATTTTTTTTCATTGGTATTTCTAAAGGAAACGCCGCCACCGAAACTCCGATTTGTTTATTCTATACATAAACCTTTTCCTCTCTATATATTTATTTTTCTGTTTAAATTTCTAGTCGTTACCTTTGATCGCAGTAATATAGGTAATTAAGTGATTTATGGCTATGATAAGTGAATACGTCCCCGGAAAGTTGCATTTACAATCAAGAAATTTTAAAATTCTGAATTGCTGGTGTCCCGATTTTTCCTGTGAGAAGTGTACATTCCGACAGAACACAAAATGGAAGTGAAATGAATGTAATGATGTGGTGGGTGTTGTAAGTCCTGGAGGGGTTCTTATGGATGTGCTGCAGTCGTTCAGTAGAATACAAATTACATAGGGGTACGGGAGAAAGCAATAGTTCGAAAAATTACAGGAAAGGTTGCAATTGCACTACGCAATGACGGATGAAAAGTAGTTTTGTGAATAGATTGTAGATTTTCACAGGAAGGTTGGAGCAAGCTGGTCGTAATGAAACACCTGAGCATTTTAAGGAAGATGAATTAGAGGACCTAGATTAAATTTTATAGGAAATCAATAGAATATAGTAGCACCTTTCATTCAAAATTTAACAATTACTTAGTAATATAGTTCAAACAAAACTTTATTGCCAATATTGGTTGCGGTCATATTTGTCTGATCGTGTTCAGTATGTTAGAATATCTTTTAAGTCGAGAAAGGCTATCAAATACTTCTATTCATCTACTTTACTAACATAGCTTGGTGTTCCGCAGGGATCGGTTCTGGGTCCGGTACTATTCCTTCTTTTTATTAATGACATAGTCGAATTTATTAACTTTTCTTTGTTTTTATACGCGGATGATACTAGTCCCTAGGATTGATCTGACGCAGGTTTGACGTTACCGTGCGAACACTCTGTTGATGGAGCTCGGTTAGTGGCTTAATTGTAATGGACTCCGTATTAATGCTTCAATGACATTCTTCATGTTTTTTCATACCCCTCAGTCAAGAGCTGATTATAATGTGGATATTCGTTTGAACAGCGAGTTACTGAAGAGTCAAAGCTCTATTAATTTGCTAGAGGTTCAGTTAGACGAGTCGCTTGACTGATTTTCACACATTGTTGTAAGGTTATCAAGATCTAAACTCCTAGTGTTATCTGATTAGGAACCTTAAATGTGCGGTTGAAAGAGGTTGCTTACTAACATTTTACTAGGGCCAAGTGTTCTCCAGAATAATTTATGTAATTATCTTTACAAAAACGTATCAGCACCACTGAATCCTGTAGGCCATTTTTTAAGAAATTTGGTATCTTATCTATCTATCTGGAGATCTTGGGCTCACACTTTTGTCAATCGCGACAATTTTCACTTAAATTCTGATTTTCAGTCCTATCCTCCTATCCACGAGGAGTGGATCCAACTTCCTTTTGCCGTTGAGCAGTCGTCGTGTAAGTCAAATTATGTCCCATTCTTGTAGGGCTACGACTTTTTAATTCTTTACCCAGCACCCATGGATGATGTATTGGCTCCTTGAAGGTGTTCAAGACTAGATTGCGTCAATTATTGTTTCACCACAGCGTACACTCTGTACAGGAGATTTTAGCTGTCCTAAAACAGTATTAAGTTTTTAGCTGCTTCCAATAGTATATAGTTAATATTTTTTTATGTATTTATTTTTATATTTATTTATATAAATTTACTTATATTTACCTCTTTTATAATTACATTTATTTGTATTATTATCTTAATTCATACTTACAATTAGTGTATTATTCTTATATGACTTGTCCATTATGTCTGTATGTATTTGGTCGAAATAAATCACATCAAATAAAGGGGCGGTAATTATAATATCTAACGCGTAATATATAGGAAGGTTTCAGAAATAAATATAGCATAAACTACCTTGAATTGCCGTGTCGGGACACGTTCTTAGATATGTGTAGCGGTACCTGGGGAGACTACGTCATGTCACCCTATAAACGAGAGCGATCAAATAGACGAACGAAGACGGAAAACCAGGCTCTGTCTTTTCAAAGAACTATGACGATATCTACTTGAACAGACCACGGAATCGTGTCACCCAGGGGACGACAACGCTCTAGAGCCGGGGAGGAAGCGAAAAAATAGGCCGTGTCACACCCAAGGACGACAACAATTTCTAGTTGAACGGACCGTGGAAGACTACGTCATGCAAAAAACAGTTTGTTTGAATCAGGTACTTTATAATATTAATCCAATACCTCGGTATGTTGAGGATGCGAAAAGAAAAAGAGGTATGTGCTTTACAGTACATACAAAAAAAATAAGGATGCTACGGCAATGGAAACCGAACAAACATGTGTGCATATACCTGAATTACTCAAATTAATCGAGTAACGATTTATTTGGAGAAGTAATTTTATTTCAATGCTAACGGAGCACCTACAGAAAATTAGGATAGACTGAAGATAGTAATGGCAGAGTGTGTAAGGAGATGACAGAGAACCCATATCATATATAGCAACTCAAAGATGAATCCAGAGAATATTACTCCGATCCACCAGACATATACCAGTACAAATTAGTTCAGGGCACTATGGTGTTGGAATAGGTGGTGTAATTTAATGACTAAAAGAAAGGAGGCTAAATATAAAAAAAGCCAAGAGGTTGCAGTGTTTTCAGAGACTTCATGTCAGATAGCTCTCAAAACAAAACCTGCTTAACTTTTAGAAATACCAAGGATTAGGGACAAATGTGAACCATCTTACCGCCAGAGATCCATTAAAATCGACTGCTGAAAGGGTTCAACGTCCGGATTCAGTAAGTTGTTTAAATTATTGAATTCCTTGAATTATTTTGGAAATTTTTTGTTATCAAAGCAGGTGATTTATTTGGGATAGGTCACTTAAAGCGCATTACATGCAAAACCCAAACCCTCTCTCTTTAAAAAAAAAGATTACAATTAATTACTGATCAATACAAAAAAAGCATAAAGACGGCATTCTTTTGGGTTGTGTTGATGACCTACCGTCAGCATCAAATCATCGACATTATTGCAGAATGAAAGACCTTCTTCAGTTGAAAAATACTGTGGTAGTTCTACCTGGCGATTACGATGCACAGAAATATGTGTGCCTGCAGCCTAAAGCAAGATTACAATTAATTACTGATCAATACAAAAAAAAAGCATAAAGACGGTATTCTTTTGGGTTGTGTTGATGATCTACCGTCAGCATCAAATCATCGACATTATTGCAGAATGAAAGACCTTCTTCAGTTGAAAAATACTGTGCCGCTAACAGCTTCCAACCTTGAAGTCTAGATCCTAGTATTTCTGCTTGAATTTTTCACAAATTGTCGAATAAGGTTATTTAATTCTGGTTGATTTACTAAGTGAGGCCCGTCTTCTAGAGATGGCCGATCGATAACTAGGAAATTTCTACCTCTGCATCTGTAATGGCATATTCCTCATTCGAAACACCTACAAGCCTTGGTACTAGCAAGACTTCTGAATGAGGTATTGGATGAGTAACAGAAGACACGCTAGCGTAATTAATCTTGTTCTTATTTTTGTTGAAGAACAACAGTTTTCGTACAGCAAAAGTAGCAATCAGACAAATGGTCCGTTTGTTCACGCTAAATTATAAATGTTGCAAATGCCATAGCATTGTTCTTGCCGTTTAATCAGCCCTCAGAGTAACAGCATACCGCGCACAGTAAATGTGAGGAGCTCATTCCTTGTCTTATACATATATATATATATAATTTTTAGTCCAAAATAGTGAAAATATAGATTTTCTATTAGAGTAACGGAACGGGTTTTCTTGTCTGGAAACTTTTGGGGATGGCCAGCCCAAATTCAAATAAGACAAAGCCAAATTCCGTTTTACAGACAACCCCTCCTGCTCTTTTGACCGGCGAGCCACCGCTGAGAAACAGACTTTTTGTTCGGTAGCGAACGGTTTTAGTAATTTTAGCCAAAGTTGTTTCCCAACGGTGTTTTCCTCCGTCAGTCGAAGCAGGGCCGTTAGTTAGCCTAAAGATTGCTGATTTACCCACCTCGTTGGCTTTCTCTTGCCAATGATAACTTCCTCTCCAACCCCTTACTATGGGTACCTAATAAACTTCTTTCGAGTTTAGTATGGTAAAATAATAGAATGTTTACTTTCTACACTAATATAGTGAATAAACTTTGTGACAATTAAGTTAAACTAACAATCTACGAATTTAATAAAATAACAAGCAAAAGGCAAAACAAATCACAACTATTTAGATGAATTTTTAAGCGTTTTCTTAATAATGTTGATTAACTTAAATTCTAGTAATTCTTACTTACAAATTATTTATTTATTAAGGGAGAGAGAGAGAGCGAACGAGTTACGGTTTTTACGTATCGCTTTGGTTAGTTTCAAGCAGAAATTTTGAACATCTTACCGGCCGATGTGGGTAAATAATTCTTCTCGTAATCCAAATTATAGGGCACAAAAACTTACACAACACTCACTAAAATTTAAACCAAGTAATAGGGGGAATTTAACCGAATTTTATCACAAAACAAAACACTTCTCGAGGAAAGCTTTTGCTTCCTGTTCTCGAATTTTTAGGTTTATTTTGATTGTAAAATTTTAAGAAGAGAAGTTTTATTTTTTAAGATTTAGAAACGCCCGAACGAAAATGGAGACGCGTGCTTTTACTTTAGCTAAAACGAAATCCACGAACCAATTAGTTGAAAACAGCAATGTAAAGAATTTTTATAAACTTTGATTGTGACGTTATTTCGCACCGATAACTAGTTCGGCCTCTCTTTACAGCAAGGCGCAAGTATGACCGAAGGCGATATTTTTCTGATCTTCAAACGCCCTACTTGATAGGAACGTGGCAACTGCTGAACAGCATTTGTAACATGCAATAAACAAAGAAGCAGATAACATACAAAATAATACCATATTATCTAAATTACGCGAGTCTTTAAACGAAAATAGACTATTATTTCCTATGAAGTAGACGCTACTTCAGCAAATGCCACGGTACCTATCAACTACGTATTAATAAAATGAATTTAAATACTTGCATTATACAGGATGGGATTTCGAATTCTTACAGTAATATTCCGCTTATATCGTCAGATAGTGAATTCCCCAAATAAACAACAGAAGCTGTTGAGATTATTTGTACACGCACGGGACATTATGAAATAAAAATACGTTTAGCTATCACAAGCAGACTTAAATTGAATCTAACTAGCCGTGCTTAGCTCCTTATACAGGGTGTTTCAGACCACTCGTCCACTATCTTTTTCTCGCGATCTATCGCAGCTAGACTAATGCGACAAAAAATTTAATATCAAAAGCCCACTTAAAGAATTACGTGAAAATATTTTTAACTTCCGGAAACGTTCCATTACACCGGAAGTGGATAACAACTTTCCTATTTTAAATGGAATCATATGTTTTTTCTTACCTCAATGAATTCTACAGGTTATTTGAATACAATTTTCGCTAAAGTTCTCTATCCCTAACTTCAACCGTTTTTGAGATATTTACGATTTTGTCAAAATTTTGACGTTTTCATCTTTTCGAAAACGTACCATATTTTGCAAACCATTAAAGGTAATGATGTCATTTTACTAACAGTCAAGAAAAATAGTTGTGCGTACCGAATTCTGTCCAAAGAACCACTAAATTCTATACAGAGTGTTCATAAATCGATTGTCAATTCGGATACATTTAACCTTAGAAAATTCATTTTTTTTCAAATGGAACATTATATTCCTAATTATCCCATTCAATGCAGAAATAAATTCTCCGTCGATAGGTATAAAGGATGCATATACCTATTCCTAGTCGTTTTCAAGATATCAACCATTTTTTACCCGACTATGAAAATTTTAGTACATTTCTTGCAGTGGGCTATGAAAACGACAAGTAGGTTTGACAATCATCAAAGCAATGTTACTTTGCTTCATCATTAAGATCTAATTTTCCTATTACTGATCCATGGTTATAATGTTGTGGTTGATAGGAGTTTTATAAAAGATATTTTACATTTATTGCTTATGTAGAAGGCAATAGATTACAATAATCATAAAAAAATTATTGAACTTAATGTAAAATAACTAAATAAAAGTAAATTATTCTAAATGTCTGCCGTTTCTTTCTATACATCGCTCTATTCTACCTTCAAAGTTCTTATGAACTCGAACTAGCTATTTTCTGCTTATGGATCTATACGTTTGCTTTATTCTTATCTTCATTTTTTTTCTCACTTTGCAGACTATTTTGATAAACCATATGTTTCATCCTTCCCCAAAAATAATAGTCTAAAGATGTCAGATGTGGTGATCTAGCTGGCCATGAAATTTCGGACCCTCTCCCAATCCATTTATTTGGAAACATTTAACTTAATTTTTCTCTCACATGTACAGCCAAATGTGCAGGACAACCATCATGTTGGAACCACATATCTCTTCTTGTTTCTAACGGCATGTTTTCGAGGATCACTGACAATTCATTTATTAAAAGATTGCTGTACACATTCCCGTTTATCGTTTTCTTCAAAGGAGTAGGGTTCAATTATTTGGTCACCAAGGATGCCGCACCACGTGTTTATGCTCCACACATTTTGATTGTCAAGTTCTTGCGCCCAGTGTGGATTTTCGTGTGACCAATAATGTAAATTATAATGATTTACTTCACCATTACTTTTAAATGTTGCTTCGTCTGACCACAGTACTCTTTAAAAAAATCGAGAATCCGCAATTAATTTTGTTTCTGCCCATCGACAAAAACGGCTCCTGGGGAGCTGGGAGTCACCGTCAGTTAATTTTTGACGAAGCAAGATATGGTACGGGTGTATTTTGTGGTCATTAAGAACTCGCCATACGCTCACATGGCTAATGCCTGACTCTGGTGCTGTATTGCTAGTGCTTGTTTGAAGATTATGATTTTTGCGCACATTTCTGTTTGTGCTTCTTTGTGAATGCTTCTGCATTTAAGAATGCCATATTAAAAAATAATTCATAAAACTTGAACAACAAAAAATAACAAAATAACGCGTAAAAATAAAGCAAACAACGATAAAGAACCACTAATAATGAAAATTCGACTATAATAGGGAAACTAGCAAAGACAAGTTTGACACTTCTAGATCTGAAACGCTGTTGCTTTGATAACTGCGAAACTTTCACAGCCCACTGCAAGAAATGTACTAAAATTTGCATAGCCGAATAGATAACGGTTGATATCTTGAAAACGACTAGGAATAGGTATATGCATCCTTTATACCTATCGACGAAGAATTTATTTCCGCATTGAATGGTATAATTAGGAATATAATGTTACATTTGAAAAAAAAATGAATTTTCTAAGGTTAAATGTATCCGAATTGCCAATCGATTTATGAACACTCTGTATAGAATTTAGTGGTTCTTTGGACAGAATTCGGTACGCACAACTATTTTTCTCGGCTATTAGTAAAATGACATCATTACCTTTAATGGTTTGCAAAATATGGTACGTTTTCGAAAGCGATGAAAACGTCAAAATTATGACAAAATCATAAATATCTCAAAAACGGTTGAAGTTACGGATAGAGAACTTTAGTGAAAACTGTATTCAAATAATCTTTAGAATTCATTGAGTTAAGAAAAAACATATGATTCCATTTCAAATAACAAAGTTGTTATCCATTTCCGGTATAACGGAACGTTTCCGGAAGTTAAAAATATTTTTACGTAATTCTTTAGGTGGTGTTTTGTCGTTAAATTTTTTGTCGCATTAGTCTAGCTGCGATAGATCGCGAGAAAAAGATAGTGGACGAGTGGTCTGAAACAACCTGTATATCCACGCAGTCAGAGATCTACAAATTCCTAATTTCATTGGGCCCAGAGCACAAATGGGGGTGGTTTGAATGCTGTGACGTAGGAAGCGGACATTTTCGGACGGCAGTACAATATATCTTATAATATCCTTCTTATATAAAAGTCACTCTATAAATGAAAATAATGTATTTTTTGGAAAAAGATATTTAAAATAATTTCAATAGCAAATTTAAAAAACAGTTTCAGAATCAGCATGAAAAACGACATAAGTCACACGTCATGGTGTATGAGAAGCAAAATGGGTAGGACAGTGTTATTCTTATTCAAAATTTTAAATAGACATTTTGAAAGATCTAAAATTAATGTAAACACTGGGTAAACCAAAAACTTTCAACGTGCCCCTTTCAAAATGTCTCTGCGGTGATACATCTACGGTTACTGCTTGACTTTAAGCAGCAAAACTTACATTCGAATGTCATTCCTTGACACAATTAAGTGGGTTACCCAAACTAACTCCGAAGCCGAATAATTAAGCATACGCGGAGAAGATGTAGATGGATGCAAATTCCAAAATATCTCCACAATGATCTCGGCCGACGTCATCGCGAAAGTTTCCTCATTTAGTGAAGAGTTCTGTCGAGGTTGGCGTTATTTCGCCGCGCGCAAATTAACTGAAAAGCGAGAGTTCTAGTCGGTTTAGCGCTTCATATTCCAGACAACGGCCTGCCCGAAATAACGGCGTTCTCGCTTGCGATGAACGGGATGAGGCGAATGAAAATATTTCAGATTTTCCGTTAGCCCATTCAATATTCATTCTACCCGGCATACATGTGTACCGCGTCAAAGTCTAAAATCTCGAATTTTACAGATTAATTAATCGCTTTAAACCGAAATTTCGGCCGGGGGGAAAATATTCGCCAGGCGGGAGGGGAGAAATCCGCCGAAACTTTGCGGTTTTAAGCCCCGCGTTTTGGAAGTTTCGAGAATTCAATATCGAGTTTTGGGGGAGTTATCTTAATTAAGCCGGACGGAGAAAAAGTTTCCTCTTTCTTTTACGAAATGTGACAAATCTTCTCGTCAAAGTTTTACTTTCGCTTCAAAGATCGGCATAATTTCTGCCAAATATTCCCCCTCTCTACTTACTCGTTTTTAGGAGATATTCCCAAAAGAAACCACGCGTTTCTTAAAACGCAAACCGTAAATAAATAAGATAGATTAAAATCAGTGGAAAGTTCAAAATTAAACCCAGAGATCGGGTGAACTCAATAATCCTACGATAACGATTTCGCGAACAACGAAACAAAAGCTAATGCGCCTCCTCCCCCGCCACCCCGGGCCATAAGTAAACACGCCAAAGACCGTACAATTAAAAGGGTTTATCTCTTATTACGCCACAACACCAATTATAGCAACGAATACTGTGACTACTCGAGTCTGTGTGACAAGCAAAATGGCAAACTTTAATAGCCTTATTATCATCTAAATTACTTCCTCGGGCCGTTTCCACTCACACAACGAAGATTTCCAGATCTTTGCCAGGCGGAGATGACAACGGGTTCTGTTATTCCGAGTTTATATTTTTAACAATGCGAGGGATTAATACGCATGTGGTTGAGTGCTGAATTATTTATGTGTTTATATAACGAGGAAAATTACTTGGACGGATTTCAGGGTTTCCTTTGCAACTTTTGAGGATTTTTAGGATGCAGGTCTCATTCCAATGTAAAAGCTAAGAAGTTTGTTTAAATTTATATACAAAGAATTTTAATTGATGCTACCTCCAGTCAATGGGAATATAAAATATAAAGATACAGGGAGATCCAGTTCAGAGGGATGATGTCCCAAACCTTCAGCGTAGACCTACCTGTATTCAGAATTTGCGGATCCTCTAGTATCCGAATCCTCCCGTAGAAGATTGGAGGCGTTCAAAGAAGGAATACTGTGGCCGCTGTGCTCAGTCGAAGACGGTCGTTTCTCCTTAATGACCCTGTTTGGTCGTGGGATCCAAGAGACATACGCTTCAACGTACCGGAACGCATAGGCAATACACAAAATACGAAATAATTATCTGACGCCTCATTTAAAGGGTTAGGTTTACCTGCTTACACTATATGAATCCAGGACCGTATTAACCATAAAGTGCGGCCCTATAATATGATAGCAAAACGTAGTTTTAATCTTAAGTTGTTTGTAATACACACTAAATTAAATTTAGTTAATCAGCTGTTATTAATAATTGATATCATTATGTTTTATTGTGATACATTTGCACCATTAAAGCTAATCCTACATTACTATTGGATGATCAACCGGTTGATACACAAACTGATCAGGTCAATAATGATTAAATTTAAGGAATTACACTTGGAAAGGATATACATCAATATTTAGTCGATTTATCATACATTGTTAACATTTACTGCTGTACCCATCTTTGATTTTTTTTTTCACAAGTAATTAAAATATGGATAGCAAATTTTGATTACCAACCGTATTAAGTTGATGGATGAGAAAACTTGCTCGCACGAGTATGTTGACGCAAAAATCGCCAACACAGCAAAAGTATTTTTTTTTATTTGGTCATAATATTCCGGAAGACAATTCCAGCATCGAAAATTAGTGCCACAAGCTTGGCCATCTCTTTTAAAATTGTCCACTTACGTTGCGATACCAAAGTACATTTCTCTTCTAAGTTACTGGTTAAGTTGGTAAATTTCGAACTCCACAAATTTTTGCTTTTTAAATCTAGTAATTGGATTTAAAATGAACCAGCATTGATATCAAAGGGAGCAAAATTTATTTCTTTGCTGTTTGCTTTGAGAGGATTCGCAAAGAAAGCTAAGGTAGGCTTATTTATTTTGAACTCATCAAATCGTGCAGCAAAGCCATCCTTCATTGTTTTGATCGTTCTTATATTAATAGAAGAACTGTTTCCATCCCGATAATTTTTTAAGGTTTGGAAATATAGTAATGTGCGCATCTCCATATTTTCAGCCAAAAGAAGCAATTTATTTTCAAAACAAACTATTTCTTTCAGTAATCAATCCTTTTCCTTGAAGCTTTAGATTTAGTTCGTTGAAATGCATAGTAGCGTCAGTCATAAAATATAAATGTTGTAGCCATTTATCTTTTTTTCAATTCAGGATGATCAACAGCCTTATTATTTAGGAACTTAATAATTTCATACAGAGATGAGGTAAAAACGCTTTAAAACAGTGCCTCGTGAAAACCATCGTACGTTATTATGCATAATTAAGTCCAAGTAACGGTTACCCATTTCATCTAATAATTCTTTAAATTGGCGATGGTAGAGGGCCTTAGCGGTCTTGGCTAAAATGCTGTTCGTAATGTTAATAACCAAGTTCATAACGTCAACTATTTCTTTGAAAGGATTGTGCATAAAGCGCTTCCTGGTGAATTATGCAATTTTACTTTTCAAAAAAAGATGAATCCTTTGTTTATCCTAGTCATGCTTTTTGCTCAATCAGCTGCAATGGAAACAATCGTATTCACATTGATGTTGTTGCCTTCTAGGCACTTTAGTACAATATTTTCAATGTCTTCCGCGCAAGTTTGCCCGACTAGTGGCAGCAATTCTAATAATTCTTCCTTAGGGCCTTGAGGTGAGACAAATTTTACAAATAGTGCCACTTGCGCTATGTTTTTTATGTCGCAAGACTCGCCTACAGGAATTGATATTGCCGAACTCAGTTTGATGTCTTTTAACTCTACTTGTGTCACATCTGGGGCCATTTTAGCAATTCTATCTTGTGCTGTTTTAACAGATAGTACAATATCTTTGATTTTTTTTTTTTACAATTTCAGTTTTGTTTTTAAAATCACTATACAGATCCTCTCTGGGGGTTGGAAGTACCTACCACGGTACCGCGCGTCCCCAGGGTGGTGGATAGGGGAAAGGCCATCTTGTCAGGGTTCGCTCAAGACGAGATGGTTAGTGGCGGCTATAAGTTCGTCCTCTCTGCTTAAAACCGGAGCAGGGTGAATGAAGACCGTTGCCATGAACCACTTCCCTCTCGCCCGAGCTGTCGTGTCGTGGCTAAGGGCTTGCACAGGGTTCTACAACGATGCCAGTTATTGCTTTCGGCTACCGAAAGCTCAACTGTTAAACCAGGTCCCGAAAGGGATGGGGAGGTCTTGGCTTAACTGCACGGACCGAGAGGAGACAACCTCAACAAAAACCTAAATCGTAAGGTGGCGAACTAGGCTGATGGGATGCGTGGCTGGATAGAAGACCAGTCTACTAGTCCAATCTTGGGACACCTGGCGCACCCCATTGTATTTAGCCTTACTTCGGCATGCGGGACTCTGTGGAGGTGGAACTTTCTTCCTCCAGAACCTCCATAAGAAGTCATTCACTTCCAAAGTGAGAGTACCTCACAAGGAAGGAACAAAGGGAGGAGCAAAACGACTGGAGCAGATTGGGGAACAGTCCATCCCATCCATATTTATTATTATTATTATTATTAAATCGAAGAGGGAGACTTATCTAGCCTGGGGCCTTCTGATATCCTACACTTTCTGAAAGGAATAGGACTGGAAGGTCAGCTGTAAAACAGCAAGAAGGGAGGACACAAGAGATCTTTTAGGTCGCAGTGTAATATCACTCTTGCAATATATATAATACTATACAATACAAACAGATCCTCAGACGCTTTCATAGAACACTCCTTAATATCTGTGAATGGTTTTCCTCGTTTAGTTATTTCAAGCGAAATTCTGAAGCTTGCCATATTTACGCTGTTCGTGGATCGTATCCCATTATGTAACAAGGAAATTGACATCTGAGTTATTTTCTGGAGTTCTTCGACGGCTTTCATTCTGGAGTTACGCATGGGATATTCTCTTGCAAAAGAATCATGTTTGGTAACAAAATGTCTTTCCAAATTTGATTTTTTGACAGATATGATTGGAAGGCCATCACTATTCCGAATAAAAGCATACGACTCCGTTCATTCACGAGGAAATTCGCGGTTTTCGTCTTCTGTTTTTCTCTTCTTTTTTGATGTAGCAATATTGCCGGCAGATTTAGAACACTTTCTGAAATAGAAGGTTAATTGAAGAGCTTGGGGCAATGAGGGATGTAAGCCATACATAAAGCTTTTGCATTTAATTTTTATATTATTGTAAAATATAATACATAATAATTATTATAAAACAGTTGTAGGAAGAGGCTCTTTTCACACAGGACGGCATGTTGGCATTCATATGCAAATTTTCACACGACGCGACGGGCACACGGCAGAGTGGGGGCATCCTGTGAGAGCTTATATACAGAATAATTGGGAAGGAACCCCTAATATTAAGAGAAGATGTTCTGAACACATAAATGATCAAAAAAGTTTAATAAACATATGCTGGAATATTAACGTTTACTAAGATATCAATGAGAATGTTTTTATTGCTTATTGGTTTTTTGATCATGTATGTTCCTACAACACTTCCTCTTTATATTGGGAGTTTCTCCCCACCCAATGTAAATGCTTATATTACTATGCTGTCCACGGTACCCCAACGGTAGAATATTTTGACATTTTAGGCTTAAAAAAATAACAAGATATTAACTAACTAAAATAATAATTTTACTACACGCGTTCATACCTGTGAAATATGAATTTATTATAAAATAAATTTGTTATGGTAATGAACTAGGTACTTTATAAGCTACGATGAACCGACTTGAACTTATATAATATAACTGACGTCGCCACACAAAAAAAAAAACTTGTTAACTAGAGTCAAAGAAAAGAATCTGTCACTAAAAGCCATCTATAAGTTTTTTTTTTCAAAAACTGTAGATATAATGTCGAGAAAGAAGATTTCTGTAATAGGAGGACTAGAATAACAAGTATGTGGAAAATTTAAAATTGAATAGGTTGATTTGTGTCTGCCCGCTTGGCTTTTAATTTTATTTTAGGGGAATTCAAAGTGCCGCAGTTGTCTTTTGAAAGAGTGCATAAAATAATATACTTTCGGTTTAAGGTTTTATACTGCTTCTGAGATATATCATGGAGGACATTGCTATTTTTGCGTGGGGATATATAGCTCTCAAGACAAATTACATGATTTTGCTCGTCACTGGGTCTGCACTTGCTCAGCATAGGCTGCAAACCACCCACAAAATCCATTTCAATTCTGTGATCTTGACAGTGCTGATGAATGTTTCCTACACTACACCTAGAAATTTCTCACAATCAGTGACTACATCATGCAGCTTCCTCTACGTACAATACTCAAAATTGGTAGGAATAAAATATGCATTATATCACAATATAATTAATGAAATAAATAAATACGCACTACAAAACCTGGCATCATTAAAATATTTTAATATATCCAAAGTGGACGCCCATTAATTTATAGCGATCACAATCATGGAAGTTTACCAACTACCGATTGAATAATACAGTGGCAATTAACCTCATAATAGTCGTAAATTTAATTAAAATCCACATCAGCGGACATCACATACCGACAAGCGATAATAACTATTTAATAAACTGAAATAAACTGGGAAGTATCGTCACGTTAAGAGAGAAGCCCTGTTTGTTATTCCAAGCTCGTTAGCTATTCTGAGAAGGACAACACAGTTATTCCAAGCGAGTTAACGAGAGTCCGTTAGGTGTCGCTCCCATTTCCATTACGCAATGCGGTTGAATTTCTTCGCATGTTTCAGCATTTTATTATTGTACGGAAGGACGCTTGAACGGAAAGCCGGCAACGGGAAGAATTTAATAATGGATGGATGCTTCATAGCATTTATCGGGCGCTTTATTTCCTTATTTCTTTTCACCTTACTTTGTAGGAGCGTTACGAAATTATATATGGGAAATATGCTGCGATGTTACACAGTGGCTAATAAATATCTAAATTGTTTCAAATTACTTAAAGTCATGTACTATTGATAGAAATTAGGTAAGTTTTAAGCTTAGTTAGAGAAGTTGAAAAGTAGTTTATATCACACAGCAATATCTTCGAGATATATGTATATAGAAAACTTCTCCAGTATAGATCATAGAGAATTAATGTGTCGAAATTATTAGAGATTTAATTATTCTCTAGTTATCTTTATCAATCTGATTGTTTTTACAAAGTTTCCAATTGAGTACCCTGCCAAAATTCCTTGAGAATGCCTGGTTTTACCACTTGGAGCGCTACATTATATCTTGTTCGATCGATTTTTGTTTTATTTTTACAGAAATCTTTAAAAAAAACACTGCCCATTTTTGTACAGAAAATTGGTTGTAATATAAATAAATAAATGCCTTCAAAAAAGTGAGCAAAACCGGAAAAGGTTTGTGCGCCGTTGAAATATAATTCATTTTGCAAAGTGTAAGTACATTAAAATAGGAAATGCGTTATTTGTCATTTTTTTTTTGCATAATTTATATCGTAAAACAACAAAAAATAGGCAACCAGCTATACACTATACAATAGTCTTAATAGATTTAATTTTTATTTGAATTAAATCTATTAAGAGTATTGTATAGTGTACAGCTGGCTGCCTATTTTTCGCTGTATATTCTTTTAACTTAATTTTGTAGCAGAATATTGTAAATATATTTCTGACATCGTAAAGTATACAGGGTGAGTTATCAATATATGCGACAAACTTTAAGCGCTGATTCCTGGGGTTATTTTGATCATAAAAGTTCATAAGAACATATGTCCAAAATCGTTTAGTTCTAAAGTTGTATAAGTCTAATAGTAAGTTAACATAATTAATGTTCTTATTATAAATTAACAATATAATTAGTAAAACAAAATTAACTTATACTAACTGTTGAAAATGACCGCCCCCAACTGCAATACAAGCTTCTATCCTCCGTCGTATTGACTGGCGAGTCCGTTTTAAAATACCAGGGGTTTTTCGAATTGTTTGAAAAGCTGCGATAATACGATTTCTCAGTTTATCGATATTTTCAATGGGAGTCGTATAAACTAATGATTTAAGGTGACCCCAGAGAGAAAGTCCAAAGAATTTTTTGTCTGGAGACCGAGGAGGCCACGGTTGTGGACCTCCCCGTCCTATCTACGGATCTGGATACGTATTGTCCAAAAATTTGCGAGCAACTAAACTAAAATGCGCTGGAGCACTGTCATGCATAAAATACATTTCTAATCTTAAGTGCAACGGAACTTCTTCCAGCAGTAGGGGTAGCTCCTCTTCAAGAAAATTGCGATATACCTCCCCATTTAACTGCAACGGTAAAAAATGTGGACCTATCAAGTGATCTCCAACAATTCAGGCCCACACATTGACAGAGAATTGATGTTGATGACGGGCAGTCACTAGTTCGTGCAGATTTTCTTCGGCCCATATGCGATTATTATGAAAATTAATAATCGCGTTTCTAGAGAGAGTAGCCTCGTCGGTGAAGAATATTTGAGCTAAATAGTCAGAATTTTGTGCGATTTTGTGTTGCATCCATTGACAAAGAGCCACTCTTTGCGGAAAATCTCCCGGCAAAAGTGCCTGCACCCGTTGAATGTGATATGGATACAACAGTGGATCTTTAAATATTTTTCAAACTGTGGCCTGACTAATGCTTAAAGCAAACGCAACTTTTCTGGTGCTTGTAGTAGGATGTTCCTCAATTTCATTTAGTATCATTTCTTCAACTTGTGGAGTTCTCACTGTAGATGGGTGCCTGTTATCATCGTCGGTTTTTTTAAAATTTCCCGTTTCACTAAGACTTTGGTGAAGACGGGCAAATATTGAATGATGCGCGGATGATACGGTTCGGGTATCGTTCTTCATAAAGACGTCTAGCAGCACGCGATTTCCATTGGAAAGACCGTAAACGAAATGCATATCACACATCTCAGCATTTGCGTAATTCATTTTAGAAAACATAAACTGGCAAACTCTGACAACTATTGACAAATATTGAAATGACAAATAAACAATTCCCTCTCAACACAATAGTTTTTGTAGAACCAACTGTGATATTATATCGTCTTAGTCATAGTTCATAATTTATTATTAAACATTCAATAACTTTAAAACCAAACCGTTTTGGATATGTACTCATATGAACTTTTATGATCAAAATAACCTCAGGAATCAGCTCTTAAAGTTTGTCACATATATTGAGAATCACTCTGTATATTTCATTTGTAAATAGGTATTATATTCATCGTTTAGAAAACGTAACCTTCTTGAAGTTATCAAAATAAGGTGTTTTTAGATTTTAAGTAACATCTATTTAAGACTGGCATAAATTCAAAGAATTTATATTAAGTATTTTTTTAAATAGCTTTAATAGTATTATCTAATATTCACTTTAGTGCCGAAAGACATCTTACAAAAGCCAACACTAACAATAAGAAAAAATATTTTAAAGCAAAATTGAGTCCATGCAAGCCTTAGCCATATTAGCCTAAACAATTTTTTAACGGCACCTTTAAAACTGTAGCTTTACCTAATTTATTATTCCTATACAATCCAATTTTACATTATTAAGTCGACTTTTGTCCCTCAAGTTTCATCATTTATCGTTTATAATAACTATTTGTAAAATAAAAGTCAAATACTGCATGCAAGCCCTCTTGTTTATTTATTATTTCAATATAATAATTAAAATAACACAGAAAAGGTTTTCCTATTTTGTTTTATGCACAAAGTTGTACATTAATGTTAAATATATAATGTCAATATTTCATATTTTTCAGTTCCATTGCACGAGTTCGGAGCAAATATTTGCCAGGCTCTGTTTGTGATTCAAAATCATGGAAGTAAGTCAATAATATTATATACACAAATCAGAGGTGGTATATAAATATAACATTCGATATGCAATATATTTTTTATATTTATTAGTCTATTTTCCAACCTGACTTCAAAACATGTAAAAATATAATAGAATAATAAACACATAAATAGAAACACAACCTTCAATACACACTCATTAAAGATCTAAAATGAAATTCTGGCGAGTACTGCCTTATCTTTTGATAAATCCAATTACATTTCGTTACAATTTCATTAATGCAAAAAATATGCCGTAAGTATTAAAATTCTTACTGCTTTTCTAAGACACGAGTTTTTTTTTGAATGAATTTTCAGTTTTGAAGAAAAAGTTATAAGATCGTAGTTATACAGGCTGTCCAAGATAAGGGCCTCATGCATGGGGAACGGTGAAAGATATGAAGGTGGTTAAATTAGAGAAAAGTTGCGCAATTATGTGAGTAAAAAAATTGTATTGAGAAATTCAAAATATTGTGAATAGTTTTTGAAAAAAGAAAAGAAAAAGTGAAAATCATGAAAATTTTATTTCTCGTCCAGTGAGGTTATTTGAAGAGAAAACGAAAAACAAAAAATATCTTTTTAAGGCACTTTTTTACACTTTATCACATGGTCTTATAAAAAATACAATACCACGTTTCGTACATTTGGAATCATCTTCAACTTTATTTTTTTAAATACACATGGCCACAATGGCCAAAAGGACATGCTTGGGTAGAGCTGACGTTTCTCTTTTCTGTGATATAAGGTTTAAGGCTACTGTTTTCAAAAATAAGAGAGTTGTAGGCAAAGAAATTGTTTTCACACGGTAGGCTGTGGCTAATGACAGCGAAAAATACCAAAAAGACTGAATATTAATAACCTGTCCTGTCACTTGTCACCCTGTGTAATTTATTATTGCAAGTTAAGCGTTTTATTTGGTGAAACTAGCGGGCATAATGGCAGAGTACAATAACTCCAAAAAATGTCACTTGTTGTCGTGTTGTATTTGGGCGCAGAAAAATGTAGTAGTAGCGAAACCAATATCCAGAAAGATGACAACCACATCGGCGGACCTTCAGAAAATAAGCAAAAAAATTAAAAGAATATGGCTCATTTAGTGCACCGAAGACGACATCAAGAAATTAATCGTGTAAATAAGAACACTGTGTTGCAAACAGTTCTAGAAAACCCATCAGTGGCAACCAGACAGATAAGCTATGAAACTGGAATAAAAAAATCGGCTGCCCACTCGGTTTTAAAAAAACACAAGTATCATCCCTTCAAGGAGCGCATTTGTCAGGGACTTAGAGAAGGCGATAGCCAAAGACGGCAAACATTTTGTCAGTGATACTCCTCATTCTCGTTAACAAAAGCTAACAATTTTGAACAATCTATTAAAAGATCTCTGGCTAGGATTAGAAGTACCCTAATCCAGCATAGATTAGAAGTCAGATCGCAAAAAAGTTCTTCTAGTCACTAATTTAAGAAATTTTAATTAAATTCTTATATCGATATTATAAACGGCATCGTTTATATGTTGTGCAACACTAGATGATTTAAGTTTCCCACAGCTATAACCTGCTATGTGTTCCGTAAACCTAGTTCCGATAGCATGTTCTTGCATCTTCTTTCTTGCATCTTCTTTTTATTGTTTATGTGAACGATTTATATGGCTACATACGCACAGATCATATTTTTCAATACGCACACAACACCACGGTCATAGTGAATGGTGCTTCACGGATGAACATTTTGACTTCGGTAGATCATATATTTAATCGAATGTTAGAGTGGTGGGAAAAACAATATTAATACATTTTACGCCGAAGAATGAAATAATTGACGACAGCACAACTATGGAGACTACGGAGATAATCAATTTTTTGGGTGTGATACTTGATAATCAACTAAAGTGCCATGTCGAGGGTATATGCGGGATACTTAGCTGATATTATAACGGTATATATAAAATAAGAAGTATTGTTGACGTTAATACACTCAAACCATTGTACTTTGGCTACGTCCAATCTCGGCTATCATATGTAATAATTTTTTGGCGGTCTTCAACCTTTTTTGAGAAGGCTTTTATTATGCAAAAGAAGATCGTTAGATATATCTTGTTTAAGTCGGCCAGAACACCATGCAGGCCTCTGTTTAAGCAATTAGGCATATTAACTTTACCATGTCTATATATATACAGACTAATATTATTCTTTTACAAGCACAAACATCTGTACCCTTGCCATGGTGATTTGTCACAGAGCACTGTGAGAACTAGGCATGCTGGAGATCCTGCAGTACCGAGCCATTCTCTTTCTCTTTATGAAAGAGGAGCTTTTTATAAGTCGATATCGGCGTACAGTGCTCTCCCCTCCACATAAAACAGATAAAAGAACTAAAAAAATTAAAAACAGAACTCTGGAAATTTTTAAATGAACATTTGTTTTATAATTTTCAAGACTTCTTGCGTAGTAAAACTAGTTAATGATTTAGTTAAGTATATATATGAATATTATATTGTAACCGGCGATATTTGAACTCTCAAATAAATTAGTATTATTATTATTATGTTTTGTCTGTCCAATGTAAGCATTATTGCAGCCACCACAAATGATTTTGTAAATGCCAGATCTTTCATCGAGACCCGGTTTATCATTCGCATTGCCTAAAAGATTTCTCGATGTGTTTCACGAGATGAAATATATGTTTAAATTATGTTCTTTAAAAATATCGCCCCAAGCTTTCGGAATTGATGAATGATACTTCTTATTCTTTTGGACTACATCTTAGCATCCATTGATTTCTTGTCTATAGATGTCTACTTCCAATACAAAAGAGCTTAAATCATCATCGAGTGTTGTACAAGATATACATGATACAGGACATAATATCCATGAACGTGAAACCTTGAATTAGTGAAGAGTGTGACTTCATCATGTACATGAAAAAAATATCAATATTGAAGCGGGAAGTACTCTCCACCAATCAACATTGATGGATTTATGGGGATTGTCACTAATTCTTACGTAGCTCGGTAGATCCAGTAAGCGTAGAAGAATACTTGTAAATATGTTCCTTACAAGAAAGCGCAGCATAACATGTTTAGATAACAGATTTGTTCTTAATTAATTCGGTTTTTGGTTGAGATAGGATTTAACGTATTCACAAAACAATATTTTCCGGCAAACTTCTCCTAAACCCCTCACAACAAATTGCACTAAACTGGACGTACGTACTGCTGTAGTTTGGCACCCCGGGGTTCGTAAATTCAGTGTTATTTTATTTATAGAGATTAATCTTTATCAATGTGTCGGGCAAATTCTCTCAGAAATTAATGTTCTATTTTTGGATAAGATTTTGTTAATTGATTTGATTGTTGAATTTATTTTAATTGTTCAGTTATTGATTATTTATTTATCCAGTTGTACATATTGCGTTCATCAGTATTGTATATTTTGAAGTTTATATTCTAGAATTTTCTTAGACGATTTTGCGCAAATGTTGTAATGTATGGGCTGTTAACCTTCAAAGGGCAGTTCTTTGACGAGATGCCGAGTGAGTACATGTAAATTTATATTTAGCTGCCATTTTGTCCTTACATTTGATTTTAGTTTGAATTCGTGTTTTGAATTATCTCATCCATCAAAGAACTCATTTTTATAATAATTGGTATTATATTATTGTGTACACAAATTGGATATAAGATCTTTTATTATTTTACGTGCAGGAAGATATATTTAAGTTTAAAGAGTTAATTTTTCGTTTTTCTTATATTTTGCTGTTTTGTAATTATTTTTAATCACCTCGGGTAAGGTGAATAGAAGCATTGTGCTTGTAATTAAGTTTTCCTATTTATAGTTCACTTGAATTCTCCACGATTAATTTAGTTTGTTTTATTTTTTGAAACCACGTGGATTTTTGTTGTAATAAGGATTATCTTCCTGGACTGTTTTTCTTTTGTTTGTTAAAGGATTTGCATTGTCCTTTTTAATTGTAGAGTCTAATGCAGTTTTTGTTTTCGGCCAGAATCCTAAATTCATGGTTTTGTTTCTGCATAATTGTAACTAAATGTTTTTTCTTTTTTTTTTATATAATAATAAAATAAATGATTGTTAACGTCATTCAAAATTTCTGTTCTTTTATTTTTGATTCACCTTTTGAATTTTTTTGTTATTAAAGAAAGTCAAATTTTCAAACGCCCACATTTTATTTTTCATGATTAGTTCAATTGTGAGAATAACCCTGAGGTTAAGTGTACTTTTGCCCCCTTTGTTTTATCCGCAGAGCTAGTAAATTTAAATTTTTCATTTTTTTTTTTACTTTTCATTTTGCATTTATGCTGGTACCATCAGTACACAGCAGTACTGACGTACTGCACAGTATTTCTGCTGCTGATGATAGCTTTGCTATCGAAACGTACGTCCAGTTTAGTGCAGTTTGTGGTGAGGGGTTTAGGAGAAGTTTACAGCATTACCAGTACCACAGTTTGGAGTATTTTTGTTAATATTTTCCGGAATTAATAAAATCTCGTGTAGCGCAGAGTGATTCGGTATATTAAATGTTTATTACTATGCTACAATACTTGTGGTACTTTTGCATATTTTTCGAGTACTTCCAAAAATGCTGCTAAAATCCGTTACCTTTCTAAACCGCAAGAAAATTGTTTTTATTTCAATGAATACAACATTATTGTAACGTTAATTACACGCTTGTGTATTAAATATTCATTACACTCATTGTTTTTGAATAAATGTTTTTTTTTTTTTAACAAGATGAATACGTGTTTACTGTTTGCGAGAAAATGCTGTCTGTTTAAATAACGTCTGTCGGGCTACCAGAAGGAAAGAAACAATTATTCCAGTCCTACACAAGTTTTACAAACCATCTGAAATGTTCGTCTGAACAAATAAACGACTATATTATTTCACTCCGTTCATCCTTGGAAAATTACTAAGCATAAATTCCTGGAAGCATTCAATAATAATGTCTACGCGAAGGTGAATCACCCGTTGTCTACGAGGATAAATCAATGTTTAAATGTGACGAAGCTGCCGTGACGACAGCATCCTGCAGGACAGACGAGACGGCTCTCGTCTGCATTGTGCTCATGACAGCGTCTCCGCGCAACAATCGCGTCCGGGAAAATATCGAAGTATAAGGCTGAGAGGTCCGCGGTTCAAGTGGCTTACAATTATCTTAATGAAGCGGTCGTTATCTGCGTCTTCTCTGGACGCTGGCCGCACCAAACAAGCCGGGCATGATTTATGTAATCCATTTGTTTCCTTTATCGTTGTTTTCGGTGAATTTCCTGTGTAAGTCTTTAAAGTCTTTTGTTGGAAGCTCCACTGGGGATTAGAACTAAGGTTAAAAAAAATTCTTGGTTCTTGGAATTTTATTTTGCCTTCGTTTGGACGTAATTGTAATCTGCTGAGCGGTAGAGAAATACGAAAATATGATAAAACATATCGTTTTTCAGGTCGGCAATGGCCTCATGTTTTGTCAGAAAATAGAAAGATTGACCGAGCCATATAAAAACGTCGCCACCTTCTATGACAGTTAGTCCACACTTAAAACGATTAGTTTCATAAGCGTGGACTCTAAACCGATTCGCGACTGCGTAAGCGCCTTAAATTAGGTGGGCACCCAAAGGGAATCAAAATTGGCCTGGGTTCCTAGCCACGCGAGCAGGCGAGGTTCATCAAGGTCATTTGTTGGAACTTCTTTTGGCACTATCAAATCGCAAATTAGAAAATCCATCAATGAGTGAATACACATTTAGTCCAGAGAGTACTGGCAAAAGTCACCAGGCAGAGACAGGCAAAAGAGTTTCTAAAGAAACAGAGGCCTGAATTTACTAAATACCTACTGAATAAAGATAAGAAGACTGTCAAAATGATAGTAGCTATGCTGACTGATGATTATAAGCTAAATAGGCATCTGTACAACATAGCGCTGGTAGATGGCGCTACCTGCTGATTCTGTCAAGAGGAGGAAGAAACACCAGTTCATGTGGTGTGTTAGTCTGACGGTGGAATGTAATGTGGTAATGAGCGTGGAAAACCTCACAGCTAGCAGCTATTCAAAGAATCCGCTCTCAAAGATGATAGACGTAATTAAGAAGGCAAAATTAGATAAAATCTTCTATTACGAAGAGAAAACCGGTCCATATGCCAACCCAGCCCTAATCTGATCTAATCCAGGGGCATGATTAAACAGTCTCACAGTCATAGCCCTAGGAGGGTGCGTGAAGGTCATACGAAGGTCAAGTTGTTTTTTTTATAGAACATGGTATTTTTGTAACAAATTTTGAAAAAGCGGTCTAATAATGAATAGAAAAAAGTTATATGGCTTAAAGTTGACGTTAAAGAAGATATTCAAGGAAAACTTAAAAAATAGAATGCGTATCAAAAATAACTGTCAAAATTTCCTGAAAAGTTTGCATTTGAAAACCGGGTGAAAAATAAACTATCACGCCATGCTTCGCACATCTTTATTACATGATTTAATTAAAAGGCGATAATCATTAAGTAAATACAATACAATAGAATTAAATCCTAAATCATACTTCAAATACCAGAAGTATTAATTAATAAGTAATCACAACTAATCACACTTAATCCGTAAAGTATCCCATAAGCGAACATGAATTTTTTATTTTTAAACTTAATTAATTTTTGGTGCAATAATAACGTAAACACTTATTCAAGTAAATATTTAAAATATTGACTATCAACCTCAATACACTTCTGAGTTCTTCTACTAAACGAACCATGGACGTTTAAATGATTTCCAATAACTTGATATTCCCATAATAAAAGATTATTTTGGATTATCACCTATTAATTAAATCTTATAATGAAGATATGCGAAGCACGGTAAAATAGTTGATTTTATGCCCGGTTTTTAAATGCAAATTCTCCATGACATTTATCTTTGACAGTTTTTGACATTTCTCTTTTTTTATTTTTTCCTTGAATATCTCCTTTGATGTTAACTTTAGATCACCTTTCACATGCTCCCAGGAGCAACACTCTTCAGTTACACAGTGGTACGCAATTTGAGAAGAGATGGATGAGTGTTTCATCCTATTCCTCAATCTGCTCCAGCCGTTTTACTCCTCCCTTTGTTCCTTCCTTATGAGGTATTTTCACTTTGGAAGTGGAAGGCTTCTTATAGAAGTTCTGTTCCAATTCCTGTTTCTGAGTGTTCCTTCCTCCATGGTTGATCCCACGAGTAGCTAGGAAAGAAAAGGTTGGACTAGTAGACTGGTCTTCTATCCTAGCCTAGTCCGCCACCTTAGGATTTAGGTGTTTGTTGAGGTTGTCTCCTCTCGGCCCGTGCAGTTAAGCCAAGATCCCTCATCCCTTTCGGGACCTGGTTTGAGAGTTGGGCTTTCAGTAGCCGAAAGCAACAACTGACGTCGTTGTAGAACCCTGTGAAAGCTCTTAGCTACGACACGACAGCTTGGGCGAGGAGGTAGTGGTTCACGGTAACGGTCTTCATTCACCCTGCTCCGGTTTTAAGCAGAGAGGACGTACTTATAACCGCCACTAACCATCTCACCTGGAGCGAACCCTGACAAGCCTTTCCCCTATTCATCACATCGAGGACGCGCGTGGTAGGTGCTTCTAACCCCCAAGAAGCATCAGGTAGGAGTCTTGTTGTATTAAAACATACTTAAAACGTCTTTTCATGAAACTGTCTGCTTACAAGTTGCCCCCAGGAGGCACGATAAATAGGGTATCCGGTATATAAAGCTTAACCATATGTGAATTGATAGTACAATCAGTTTTTTTAATTTTTCGCTCCGATTTTGAATGCTTATTTTGCTCTACCCAAGCGCCAATAAAATTCAATGTGACAATTGGTCGACTATACTGGGTGAGTTTTTTATCTTTGAGACAACGGAATATCTCTAAAACACCGCATCGAATCAAAAAGAGATCTTAGTAAGATTTGGTATAATATAGGAGGCTCATTGAATGCTGCCGAACTCAACCCCCACCTCACTCCCTCCCCCCCCCCCTCCCCCGTGTGAGGAGGACAACTTTCAAATCTTAAATGGGAACCCCCATTTGGTATTGCAGATTCGGATTCTACGCCATCAACTATGTAGTTTTTGTTTGAAACTGTTTTCGATTCATAACAGATTGCGCTGTAATCGCAAAAAAAAACATGATTCTGAACATCTAGCAAAATACACCAAAAAGAGAAGCAAGCAAACATGATTTTGTGTTCTTTTTATTTTAACATAAACTAACATTTCAAAAAGCCATGTGTTCCAAACTGTGCCCCTTCACTTCGATGCATTTATTTATTCGCAATTGGAATGCTACTCAACGATACAAAATCATACTTTATTCAGTACTTGTCAAGCTGCGAATACTTACACATTGTCCGATCCCCATTTAGATTATTAATTATTAATCCAATACAAATTAGTTAGTGTTGAATATTTGAACAGTAATGGAGGCTATAACATTACAAGAGAGAATTCGTTGTAGAATGGCTAATGTTTACTTAGAGAGAACACAACTTCTTTTGATTACTTTTTTTTTATATAATAGAACGAAAGAAAACATTTATAAAGGGTTCTCGTTACAATTTAGATGTTATTGGTAACAAAACCACCCCATTAGTTTACTCACATATTGCTATTTTAAATATCCAGTATGGTTTTGAATTATAGTAAAATTTAAAATATCTAAGCAAGCTTTTTTATTATAAATTCAGCTAAACAATCCTGACAAACTGCTTTTTTATCATGTTACATTGAGATTATAAAAATTTAATCATATGTATTAGTTAAAAATACTGACAACATAATAAGTAAAAATCCATATTAGTTAGCATGCTTTAAAAATAGCAAGTGCTGTTACAATAAAAATAAAAATACCTTAATTGACGTCAATTAATTAACCCATTTTTAGTAGCTTACAGTCGTCCTACAATTATTGTATTCTTATTTAGATACATGTTGTAGTTATGAATCGACAATGTAGCAATTATCTGTAGGAAGTTAATGACATTTCAATCTTAAATTCTCCTTCATGTATTTCTCACACAATTTCCTTTCGGCATTATCAGAAGTTGTTCAAAGGTAACAAACCGTTTATTACCCCACATAATGTTCCTCGTATGTAAAATCAGCATCTTTACGTTATAAGTAATTTTTTTCTTCCAAAACCAAATCAAATTATAAAGATTAAATTTGCAATAATGCCTAATAATAGTTCCCTCAACTTGGTATTATTAATTCCGAGCGCAACCTCTCCGAAAAGTTCCCGTAATCCTGACCGGTAACCTTAATTATTTACGAATTTCGTGTTTACCAATCACCGAGAAATTAATCCCAAAATCGGATACAGGAAATTCGAAATTAACGCATGGGTTATTGAATCCCATTAAAGTTCCCTAACTAAGTAAGTTTATGATAATCACTAATGTCACGTTAACACAATTGCCTCAAATTACAAGGCGGGCGAACAACTTTGTATAGATTTCACACTTGCGCCTTCGATATTATAGTTTTCTTGTACGTAGTGACGGAAATTAAATGGAAATCGCGTTTCGAAACTCTAATTGCACAGAAGCCTTAGAATACTACAAATGCGTTTGAAGCTCGCTCTACAGCAAGTTTAATATCCCAGGTATACGCTTTTGATTCGAGGCGCGCAAGCAAAATAAGTTAGTTGCTCTTCACATATAGATTGTTTGTTGCACGTAGATTGATATTAGTGGTCGCTTTTAGTCGGAGCGCGCTGTTAGATCTTCACTTCGTCAGTTGTAGAAAGCCGCATTAGAGCTCAGTCGATATTTATTTAGTTCAGGATTTCGATTCCTTAAAATTTTTTATATTTATTATTTCTTGTTTCCTTTCGCTCTTTAATCGTTTCTATTTAGAATAAGTAAATATTTCAACTATTTTTAGTTGCATTACTGTTTATTGTTGTTGTCCTATTATTATTTTTGTTTGAAACATATTCTCCTTTGAAGATAGAAATTCGTAGTAAACCATTATTATTCGACTTTTGTGAAGCAGTTATCGTACGTTGCATGATTGACGAAAACTTTATAAGATAAAATCTATTCACTGACGAATCCTCCTTCGCGTTGCGTGGACGTCACAATCCCTCAGTTAGCAAAACATAACATACAACGCTCGCATTCAATATCCCCAAAAGATGAATGTGTGGGTAGGTCTTTTAGGAAACCACATAATTGGCCTTTTTTGAACGAAATTTAACGGAAAGATATTTGCATCTTTTACAAAAAAAACCGTTACCGTACATACGAAACATGAAAATAGTAGTAGTAGTACACGACCTTTGGTTTCAGCAAGATAGCTGTTCGATTCATAATGAAGTTATCGTACCAACGTACTGCTGTGGACCGGCGCCCCAGTATTTGCAAGTTCAGATGTTTTCATGTTTACTCCGATAAGCCTTTATCAATGTTGCGAAAAAAATTTCACAGATGTTTTGTTTATTTTGTGTAAGATTTAGTTAATGAATTCATTGTATGGTTTATTTATTTAAATGTTCAGTTGTTTTAAATTAATTTCATTTATTAATATGTTTTGCGTTCACTAGTATTGTTTATGTTTTTATGTTTTGAGATTTCGTCCGTTGACGGACTGATCTTCGTGCGACTTCGCTGTACACAGCGGTCGCGATTGTAAGAACTAGTTCCTAGATAGATGCAAGCGTGAGTAGTTGTACTTTTATATTCATTGCTGCCATTTTGTTAATACTTTTGATTTAGAGATTTGTTTCGTTTATTTATGATTTTTTTTCTGTCCATCAAGGAACTCGCGTAATAATAATTGTTATTATATTGTTGCGTACACAATTTAGATATAAGATCATTTGTTATTTTTGTTCGGAAAGATATTTTTGTTTAAAGAGTTAATTTTTCGTTTTTTTTTTTTTAATTTTGCTGATTTAATTATTAATCACCTCGGGTTGGGTGAATAGAAGCATTGTGCTTGTATTTAAATTTTTCTTTTGTAAATTTACTTCATTTGTCCACGGTTTTTTTTCTGCGTAATTGTAATTAACATTTTTTTTTTTTAATAATAAAAATTCTTGTTTGTTTTTTAACGTCATTCAAAATTCTGTTCTTTTATTTTTTGATTGAACTTTTCAATTTTTGGGGTTTTAAAAGAAAGTCAGATTTCTTTCACCCACGTTTTACTTTTCGTGATTAAATTCAAGTTTTAATTTGCGAGGGTAACTCTGAGTTTAATTGTTCTTTTGCGCCCTTTAAAAATTTTATCCGTTGAGCTAACTAATTTAATTTTTCATTTTTATTAATATTTATTTTGCATTTTTCAAATTCACTCAGTACACAGCAGTACCTACAGAAGATCTTCGATAATCGGCTGATCACCAGGTGGAGTGCCATTTACTGGCTTCCAGGATCACCCGATCTAGCCCCAAATATTTTTTTTCTTATACAGTTATTTAGAGAGCTCGTTCAAGTGCTACGTGATAAAAAGAGTTACGCTGCAAACTTCTCCTAGACCACGGAAAAAAAATTGCCACAAATTTTACTATAAAATCATAAAATTTTACTACAACTTGTAGTAAAATACCAGATTATTGCGACTTGTAGTATATTTTTCTAAACATTTGTAGATAAGTCCTGTATTAACATATATAACAATTTGTAACACTTATCTAAACATATGTGTAAGTCAAGCTTTCACAGTATTTTAGGAAAAAGTTTAACAACCATTATTAGATTTTCTTACAACAATGTAACTATTAGCTTCAATAAATGTAGTAACTGTTTATACTATATTGTAATGTACGTTATTGTTAAGTGTAACAGAATCTTAAACAATTTTGTAAATACCGTAAACGTAAAATGTAGTACTTTGTTTTAATAAAATGTTTTATATTTAATTAATCCACACGATTGAGATTAATATATAATATACATAGGTATATACATTATGTATATTATACATTAAAGTTTGTGTGCTACTGAAGTGAAATTGATTTCACATTATTTCACATTATACCTACCTATGACTCTAGCTATGGTTTCATCGACATCTGCGCTGGTAGAATAGCTTCAAAAATTTGAAATGGTGATACACAGGCATTTAAGCAATATTTAGTCGAAGTTAAAAAAAATATATGTTAATCAGTATTTTTCCTATTATCAAACTTATTACACAAAACAAAGAATGTATCAAAAGAAAAATATTTACCAAATCGAAGTAAATAAAACAACAGTCGGTAGCACATTTATATTTATTGAAAATTTCTTTGTTTTCGTTACATAATAAATAAAACATATAGCAGCGGCATTACATTATAGCATTTTAAATACTTTCACATTTATTTATATTACATTATTGCATTTTCACGAAAACAATAATTATTATGAATGAAATGAAACAGGCAATTCCAAATAAAAATATTTTTAAATTGTATTAGTCTTTCAAAAGTAAAATTCTTATAATAAGGGAATCCATGAGCTTCGTAATCATTTTTTCGTAATGATGGGTTCAGTCAACCTTTGTTAATATAATAGTGCACATTACGCACTTTAATTTTTTAAGATTATTAATACTAGTATCAAGTTAAAACTTATAAAGACTGCCTGAACCCACAATAACTGTATACAAAACAATACGAAACATGTGTAGTGAACGCTACTAAAATAAATCTACGTATGGTTTATAAAAAATTAACATTAAAACTTTATTATTTTGTCACGTCTTCACACATAACCTAATACTATTCAACACGAAGTAAAAATACAACAGTTTCGTATGTTTATGTTTATTTTTACTAAAACTTACGAAGTATGTCAACTTTTACGAATTTGTAAAAATATATACGTATTTAACAGTTTCTCAATTCTCTTAATTACCCTTTAGGTACATACTCTAAAATTTCAATATACATACATTTCTACATACTTTGTAATTGATATATTTACTAAAAATTAAACACCTTTTTGCAAAAAATAACGTAACCCCTGTGTAACAAATAAAATACAATTGACAAGAATGGGAAGTATTTCCTAATAAAATTAATCAAGCAAGCACTACTAATAGTACTAATCCCTAATCCCAAACGCTAACTATCCTGTCACCCTTTGTTAATCTATTAAAGAAGACACGGATCTTTTTTTTCGATGAAAATGGAGGGGTACAACATATATCATATCTTATGAATCTGAATGGATTTAGTTATTTGTGTGAGTTAAAATTATTTACTAAATAATAATAAATAAGCTTGGTGTGTTATTCCCAAATACATACCGATGTATGCTATATGACTGCATAAACCAAGCGACTACCAAGAAACTTGTTCAGTCAAACAAGCCGATTAATATTACTAATTCTGCTAAATGTAAAAGATGCATGCAATTGAATAATGATGAAACAAATAGATATTAAACGTTCATACCATCAAAAAAAAAAGAGCGTTTATAATTTCCAATTCATCAAACTTTCTTTCACGCACTTGTTCATCTTGATAAGACATGTGCAAAATGTCTTCTTCCGCTACCAAACAACAACGTGCCACAACGGTAAACAGCAAACACGGAAATGATAAACAATGCGCATGTGGAGATGCATTAGTTAATATTTGGTCACAAAAAATGCACCAATAGAAAGGTAGAGAAATGTGATGTCATCAGCCTTTTTACCTCCGGATAATGTAGTGATTTACCACATAGTTGCGTATGTCATTACTACAAGTTTTAAGACAAATTTTTAGAATTTGTCAATGGAACGGTAACAACATTTTGTAAGTAATTTATTAACAGCTTTGCCTTTATTTTAGTCAAATTGTGTCTATAATGTAGTTGCATTATTAGCATTACAAATTTGACAGTTTTTTGCTACAACAGTGCGAATAAGAAGATTATAAATGTTAGAAAGGTAACTACAAAAAGTTATTTGCAAAATTGTAATAAGCAGTATATACTTATTTTTTTCCGTGACTCCTCACCACAAACTGCACTAAACTGGACGCCCGTTTCGATAGCAAAGCTATCATCATCAGCAGAAACACTGAACTGAAGAACTACACTAAAACTACCCTAATTTTTACCTAAAAAAAGATCATGGTACAATGATCACGGTCATGGCTGACTGCCGTCATGCTTAACTAGTCACTAATCCTAACTCCATCTGATCTACTACTTGTATTTAATAAACTATAAAGACAAGAATTTAAGGGTACTAAATCTGAATTCACTAAAATATGTTTGTTTTTATATTATTATTAATTATAAAAATCATAAAGTTGACAATGTAAAGTTAGTTGAAAACGTAAGCAACTACTGAACTTAGAACAATCAATTGTACTATATAACTGTATAATCTAAAGACAAAAACTGATATTAGTAGCTACTACATGTAAACGAAAGCATTCGTAATAAACATCCTCCTCGCTATATTATTAACCTTAAACGCAACGAAAAAGACAATTTTCTGCATCTATTAATATCAGCTAAACAGATTCCAGACCGCCATTACGCCAATTACCATTTCAATTACGCGTTGAACGTTCAATTACGCACGAATATACACTAATTGCGCCGCCATTGTTACACTGGAGACGAGATTCAAGCTGACATTATTCAATTACGCCCAACCACAAGCTCTCTAATATTTTACTAGCATTGGAGTCTCTCCTTAATTCGATTAAAATTTAACGGTCCACTTAAAATGAATTAAAAAGTTAGGGCATTTAATTGTCTGCTTAAGTAGTTATCACAGCTAAGAATAATAGACGACCCTTTAAGAAAAGCCAGTGGAATTTGTTGACTCAAATATTCGGGATTTTAATGCTACGGAAGTTAAACTTTTATTGAACACGTTTCACGGATTGTGATAGGAAATTCCCGAATTTTATTTAAATCCCAATAAACCGGAAATAAAATTACCCCTTTTGGCGTTCTGCTTCTCAGGTTAATAGCTTTAATATCACTGATAAGCAAGCAAATTATCCGAAACATTAATCCGTGATTAAAATTCGCCGGTTTAATGTTGCGTAAAACAGTTCTCCCTAGCGTGCCAATCGCGTATTAAACTGATATAATTGGCACATGTTTAGCGATAAGAGAATAAATCACGTTATCACGTTGTTACAATCAGGAAACTGAAAGTAACGACATAGAATTAATTTTGTGCGTGCGTTGCTTGAATAAAATTGGATAAATTTTAAGTGCTTATATATATTGTTTGTATTTAAAATGAGACATCTGTATTGCAATAGCAGAAACATTTATGCTTGACGATGAAAAGGATTCCTGTCTTTATTGACTTGAAATTATTCTATTGGCTGCTTGGATAATTCCGACTAATGCTTAATGTGTAGAAATCGTTGTTACGTCTTCATATTTCGTTTGTGATTATCGAAAACTACTATTCCTGTAGACAGAAAACTGTAAGAGTATTACAGTGCAGGTTTCTAAAAGCAAATTATTGATTTTCTGGTGAAGTGGTGCAACTGTGCAAGAGATGTCGCTCAATGAGCAAAATTGATACTGATTAAAAGAAATGACTTTTTGATACCCTAAGAAGAATTAAAAAACCTCTTGAATGGGTGGTCACAGGACCCATCTTTTCTATTCAAATGTTAAGGGTGGCGCATTATATCTAACTTACCCTAATTCTGCAATTAGTGCATATAAATAATGAGAACTATGTTTTTTTTTTCTTGAATTTTTTTGAAATGAATTAAATTTTTTACCAATTAAAACATTCTTTGACGTTTCGACAATTTTTTTTTTGATTATTGTCTTGTTCAGAAATTATTTATTATAATTCAATTTTTTTTCTATAAATAATAACAGTTTAAATTATTAATATTTTAAATTCTATAGATGAGTTTATACACACATTTAAAGACAACACAAAACATTTTAAAAATTACTTGCAAAAATTCGAACCCAGGCAGAGCAAGCCCGCGACATTGTCAGGAATTCTACTGTCTGTTAGGTTTTCAATCCAGCTGTCCTCACCTTGATTAATTATATTTTTGTTCTTATATACTTCTTCTTCAAGTTTCTTAATTTTATTTTGTTGTTTGTATTTAATCTGAAGAACATAGTTTTCTGTTTGTTGTTTTAAAAAATTATGAAATTGGTTAAAATCCTCATTACTAATTAAGGAATGTAATGTGTTTTGTAATTTAGAGATTAATTTTGAAATTAAATTTATATTTGTAAGTTATATCTGTTATGAGATAGTTTAAGATTGTAAATTTAAAATTTTTTACTGTTTGAGTAAATTTTTTGCTTAACTTGTTGTTTTCCAACTTGATATGTTGTGTCGTGTAGTATACAAAATCCCCTGCAACAATTGCGATGGTGTGTACATAGGACAAACGTCACAACAACTTCACAATAGAATAAAAGGTCACAAATATCAGAATAATCTTACTGCATTAAAAAAAACACATAATAAACACAGATCATACCTTCAATTTCAATAGTACAACAATTTTAAATAAAGAAAGCAATTATAAAGCGCGATGCATATTAGAAATGATCCAAATAAACAAACATAAAAACTCAATAAATGATAAAACAGAAATGGAAAGTTTATCTAAAATTTATGCACCCATCATTTAAATACCACTTTTCGCCGTTACTATATATGTAAATTGACAATAACAATTTTTTTAAAAAACAGTAAAAAAGCCCATCGCTGAGCTGGCCTTGCGTGTTGTTGTGAATATAAACTTCGGCACTTTAAATTTAGTATTTTCACACATAGTAATATTGTACGTGACAAATAACCTTGTTTGTAATGGTTAGAAAAAAATGGTTTGTATTGGTAAAAAAAATTAATTCATTTAAAAAAAAGCCGCTACCTCAAAAAAAAAAGAAAAAACATAATTTTACATTAACGGCTAAGAACAATTCCATCAAAATAATGAGAACAAATTAAATTCTAATTCAAATTCAAATTTACTGGCCATTGAGAAGCAACTCACGAATAGCACACCTGAACAGTCTACCGAAACCCAATTTCACGTGCTCTCCCAAAGGGTTATACCATTTATAAACGCAAAAAGTAAATGATCTCTCAAATATAGTAGTTACGTGGGCGGGTAATGTAATTAAATTTTTATTTCTGATATTTATATTGTGAAAATCTGTTCTAAAAGTGATCTTCTCGTATAGGTAAGGCGGCGATATAGAGGAAATTACATTGTGATACAGACACAGACACTGAAACAATCTACGTCCCATCATATTAAGTCAACGCAGATCACGAAGTTTGTGTGAAACATGGTAATATTTTCTCAGATGAAATGTAAAGCGTAAGCAGGTATTCAGCATACCACCTTCTGTATCCGTAAAATGTCCACAGAATCCAACCAAGAAGTATACATCACAGCACAATAATTAAATACTGATAAAACCATTATCTCACAAAGAAAGTTTTTAATTTGACACTAAAATCATGTCTGAAAGAATACAATATTCTTAGTTTAGAATAAGCCCGATTAATTGATGTAGTAATATATTTTCTGTACCTGAGCTCGCTGTCAATGATCACACCCAAACCCTCGACCTCTGATCGAAAAGGAATATTAATATCCCTAAAGCTAAGGGGGCTAACAACAAGAGCATGCTGCTCAGAATAACGAGAGATGTTATCTGAGTCTTTCTGCAGCTCCGTCATCGCGCCACTAAATTCATGCGGGAAAAGAAGTCTTATAAACTTACGTGTCATCAGCGTACATTACAACCTCCGACCCCGCCACTGACTTCGGCAAAAGACAGGTGTAACTAGAAAAAAGTAGCGGTCCCAGCATAGATCCTCGCGGAACCCCCTAAGCCGTACTGAGAAACCGCGAGAGTTGACAACCCACACGCACACACTAAGCTTTCCTCAACAAATAGGATTCCAGCAAGGCAATCGACACAGTATCAAAACCCACGTAATGTAAAATGGATAACAATCTCGTGCCCTGATAATATTGTCAGATACCTTGAGTAATGTAGGCGCACAGCTGTATACCCCCCGCGAAAACCAGATTGATTTTCCGGCAGTATATTATAAGATTGTAATAATAATATATATTAGTTAAATAATACCTACAAAGGTGTATAACACGTCAATATTAACAGTTAAAACATAAAATTGTGTATAAACTAACATTTACAATATATTAAAATGCTCACAACGAAGCTTTGTTTGAAAGAATTTACTAATTTCATAGAAAGTGTTTTTTTGTAAAAACTCTTTGAGTTTGTTATTAAATTTAAGAGGCGGTAAAGTTTTTAATGAATCTGGTAAGTGATTATATATTCTAATGCACTGAAATAATGCAGTTTTTTGTATTTTTGATAGGTGGGTTGCTGGAGGAAGCAAATGGTTATGCTCAATGCCTCTGGTGTTATGACTATGCATGAGTTCATATTTTTGAAACAGGTTGTTATAGTTTACTTTTGTGAAATTAGCACACTCAAAGATATATATCTCAAGCAAAGTAAGTAACCTAAAATTCTTAAAAAACTCTTTGCACGTATCACGGCGAGCAACACCAAATATGGAATGAATGCAGGCCTTCTGTAGAATAAAGATTCTCCCTGCTTCGACGGTGGTCGACCCGGTTCGAAACTACTCCAGGAAGATCGTTCACATACAGTAAAAATAACAATAGGCCTAGTATCGAAACCTGAGGAACGCCACACGATATTGGCAGCCATTCTGACCGGATCTCGTTACCAGAATAATCATGAGCTACAACACACTGATGCCTGTTCGAAAGGTACGAGTGAATCCATTTCAGAAATAAACCGCGGAAACCAATTATCTCCAGCTTCTCAAGCAGCACTCTGTGGTGGACACGGTCAAAGGCCGTTGACAAATCCATAAACATTGCGACTGTCACATCACCAGCCTCCAATCCAGCTGCGATCTCCTCCAACAGTTGAAACATGGTGTTGTAGGTGTTCAACAATCTGCGCACTCATAATTTTCTCCAATACCTTGCTGAAGATGGGCAAAATACTTATAGGGCGAAGATACGCCCGCGAAGACGCACATTTAGGCAAAGGCAGAACAACCGATCTCATCCACGCCTCGGGAAAATAACCTTCGATCAGACAGCTATTGTAAATGTGGGTAATATAAGATAAAATATATGGTATGCACAACTTAATCATTTTGTTACCAAGTCCATCAAATCCTACCGAAGTACTAGTAATTTCATTAAAATATTTAGTAATAATATCCTGGTCGACTGGTTTGACTAGTATTCAATGAAATTTTTTTTTTTTTTTTTTGATGAGTCTCGGAATAAAATTCAAGGGTATCTCCCCTTTGAGTTGCATAACTTCATAGAGTTACTCCTTGTATCAAAATTAGCAAAACACTTCCAGGCAGCATAGGTCCAATTCTCAACCGTTTTCGAGATATGGATGGTCAAAAGCGCTGAAAGTCACTGGTTACGGTAACTAATTTAGATGAATCATGGACGCATTTGGCTTGAATTTCGGCATGAAATGGTTGCTAAGGAACGATTAACTTAAATTACAGTCTTACTTCTACAATAATAAGCAGGAATGGTTAAGTTTTAATGATTTTAATAAACAAATAATGCCGTAAACATTTAAAGCTGCTCAAAATGGCGACCCTGGACTGCCAAACACAACTCTGCTCTTTGACTTAGTCCTCCTATCCAGTTGACATTTTCCATGTTTCCACGAATTTCCTGAAATGCCCGATGGATTTTACCTACCAGTTCTTCTTTGGTAACCGGCTTCTCTTGTCTATAAACGATGGTCTTAACATTGCTCCAGAGGAAAAAGTCTAGAGGGGTTAGGTCCGGCGAGCGCGGGGGCTATGCGACAGCTCCATTCCGCCTTATCCAGCGGTTTGGAAACGCAGCGTTCAAAAAGTCAGTTACCACCCTTCCATAGTGTGCCGGACACCCATCATGGACAAACCATATCCTATTACGGCCGTTCAAGGGGATATCTTCAAGCTCTTCTTCTAGGAATCTCCTGTAGATATGGTCAGTCAATGTTCCACCAAAGATTTTCGGTCCCAGGATAACATTTCCGATGATTCCTCCCCCGAAAATCGGTGCTGAAATCTACTTTCTGACAAAGCATGGGGATTTTCGTCTCTCCAGATGTGCTCGTTATGTGAGTTGTTAATCCCATCACGAATGAAGGTAGACACATCAGCGAACAAAGCAATTGGGAGGAGATACTGGTTCTCTAGGATCCACGAGCAAAATCCTTCCCGTTTCGCATAGTCTGCAGGTAAGAGATTTTGTACTTGTTGTACGTGGAAAGGATGTAGCTCATTTTCACGTAAAGTCCTGTGAATCGACGCTCTTTTCTGTCCTGTGGTGGCAACCATTCTTCTTATGCTGGTTCTCCGATTCTCAGAAACTTCATGAAGAACAATTTCAGTGTGGTTTTTTCGCGCAGGCTCTCGCTCATTAGTCTTTTTAGGGAAGGATCCTGTTTGCCGGAGCGATATATGAAAACAGTCATGATGGGTTGTCCGACAAGGATGTCTTCGGTTCGGGTAGGTTCTGCGTACTCTCTTGCAGCTGCTAAAGCGTTTCCTCCACAATAGCCATACAAAAATATCATGTCAGCGTACTCTTCCTTCGTAAAAAGAGGCATTTTTAAAGATTCTACGAGCGAAATCCAAAACTGTCAAAAATACAACAAAACTGCTTACATGACAACTGTCAAAAAGCCTACGTCAAGTGCATTGGATCTAAATAAGTTATCAGTTGAGCCAAATGCGTCCATGATTCATCTGAATTAGTTACCGTAACCAGTGACTTTCAGTGCTTTTGACCACCCATATCTCGAAAACGGTTGAGAATTGGACCTATGCTGACTGGAAGTGTTTTGCTAATTTTGATACAAGGAATAACCCTATGAAGTTATGCAACTCAACGGGGAGACACCCTGTATATATATATATATATATATATATATAAGGTATTTCGATCTATTATATAATTACCGTACATATTGAGTTTTATTCCCAGCCATATATCAAAAAAAGGAAGAATCAGTTAACAATACCCACCATTTGGCTAAAAAATCATCAAAAGACAATATATTTAATGGTTACCGAATCTATATCTATTAACGTATAAGGCAAGCTTCTATCCAGACGACAGATAGAAAAGGACCTTACTATAATACGTAAGATTATAGAACATTTTCTATTGAAAGAGATCTGACTTCAATCCATTAAGATAAGTAAATGTGCTGCCTAAAAACAGGTGAAGGGATGGTGATGGTTCTCTCGTCAACAATTTTTTTTTTTTGTTATTCGCGTGGCTGAAGTGTGGCTAAAGCAGGGAAATACATGAATGAACATTTATTAAATAAAATAAGAAAAATTTAGAAAGGAATTCTGTAGGTAAAGATAATTCTATACTGACGGTGTGGTGGCAGTATGCGCATTACTTCTGAAATAATATCTAACATACAAGTACAGCATCGTTCAATTTGCATTGATTTCCATTTGAATGAAATTGGAATTGTCGGTCGACAATGGGCATCTATAAAAATAGAAATAACGCAAACCTTTCCTACAATGCATGCCTCTTTTCTATATGCACAAACGATAACGTAGAAGTCGTAACTTTAGGAGATCTCAGGGAGAAAAATTGTAGAGGAGTTGACCTAAATCGTTTTCCGAAAAGACAAAATTGCCCTAAACATCGTAAAAGAATAAAATATGAATACTTCGACGTTCTAAATTCATAAAGTTATCTATGTGCGGAGTGAAATATGTGCCTTACCCAATGCAAGGTGAAAATTTTTAAATTAGTTAAGGGCACTTAACGACAATACTGGTTTCAATATAAATAACAGGATATAGGAACAAAAAGAAAATCATTACTTTAGACAATTTGGTATTAACTGCTCTAATCCGTGCTTCCAAGTTTTGTGAATAGTTTTAATTGATTAATTGATTCAACTCACTAAAGCACACATCTTACTGCTACAGATTTCGGCCTTGGAAGTCGCCGTGTGCTGTCTAAGGTTGTAGTAGTTTCCTGCTCTTGGATAGGACGGCAGAATATTTTGTCATTTGACGCCTTGCTGATTTTCTAACTAGCCATAGATCAGCAGGTATGAAGAATGTATCAAAGGTTTGTTCAGTAGATTTTATATCCGATGACATTGCTAGTATACTACAAAGTCGATCCAAATGGTGATAACGCGGAAATGATCTAGTCTCACACTGGAATGAAATTTCCACTGAAGATGGTATATTTGCAATCATGTTAAATATGTTTGAAATTGAAATACTGTGGTTCTGCAAATGTTTAACTATATGCGTTGTTATTATTGATACGGATTCTCATGTCGAATATAGTAATTGCCTTGTTTCTGTATGTCACTATATATTTGTCAAAAATTATACAAGATCATATTGGAGAAATAAAAAAAAAACAAAAGAAAATGTAAAAAAGAAATAAAAAGTATAAAATAAAAAAAAAATCTTATTTTTTTAAATAAGCAAATGCATGAAATGAAAAGATGTCAAAAACTTTAAAAATTATTTTCTTAATTAATTAAGAAAATGTTAAAGGAGGTACTAAGTTTGGAAAAAAAGCCTATTAAAAGAATTGGAAAAAACAACTGGAAAAGGGGGTAAAAAAATGAAAATGAGAATAATCACAATTTATTTCGAAAAATTGACGAAAAAAAATGAAAAATATGTAAAAAAAAGCCTAAAAGAATTAAAAAAACTCGACAATATTTTTAAAATATTAAAAGATTAGCAAATTGGTAGGAAACGGTTAAAAATGAAACCAAAAAAAAAATATATTATTAAATTAAATTGTATTTTATCAAATTATATTTTTTGTGGGGTAGTTTTCATTCTTTACAGAGGTCGTTTACGCGATTCAATTGATCGATACAAGATATCGTCACTTACTTGGATCAAATTTCAATTAAAACTTATTTGGCATCTTATTTTGGAACTTTTTCAGTAGTTAGTCACACTGTAAAATTACAGTTTAATCTTTTCAAATAACTTTGATGAAAACATAGGTAAGTGAAATTTGCCGCTAAAACCAGTGATGATCGACAAGTTTGTGAAGTTCATCATACATTTCACAAACAATTGTATATTTTCCAGGAAAATCATAATTATGTTCAGGTAAATTAAATAGACTCTATTGAAATAAGTAAACACTTCCTTTTAATACAAGGACACAAGGAAAATCGTGGTTCAATATCAGAAATTTCAATTATTTTACAATGACATTAACTACTTAACCTTTACTAGATTCTCGAGTTCGTATTGATAACAAATCAATGAAATTTGATTTGGATATCGTGTTTCAATTATTCTTCTAATCCTTTATAAGGATTAAAGTAAAATGATATTCTTTAAATTAAATCGGATAAATATTAATTATGCAATTACATAACAACTACTTTAAGAAACAACAATCCTTCAAAGTTTATCAAAGTTAATCTCCTATCTTTAATAATATTGTTTAGAATCCGCTAATCACTGAACGTTATAGTATATTCGATTGCAGCTCTGACCTCTGAATAATATCGATAATTAATAAAAGATTTGTACAAGCTTTGAATCCTGTTGGCTAGACTCAATCTTTAGGATTATCGGCAGATATCCTAATGTTTTCCTTGAATGATTCGTTGATGAGGAATGAATGTTCTTCCGGGAAGTAGATGTATGCTCAGTGACATCAAAATAGTGCGAATAATGACTTCTCCTTTTCAATTCAAACAATTAATGACAATATTACTATGACTTGCATTAAACACTGTCGATTCTTTTAGAGCCCTCCTTGGCTAGTTCGTCGGCTATTACATTGCCCTTTACATCCTCATGTCCCGGTACCCAACTCAAATCAGAAGACACCATATAGTCTCGTGCCAGTGCATTGAGGGATTGTTTGCAGTCTCTAACTAGTTTTGACCTAGTTACTGGGTTCGAGACTGCCTTAATGACAGCCTGGCTGTCAGTCATTTTATTAATTTTCCCCCTCATGTAGCCCCCTTTTGCAACCATTTCTGCACAGGCTGCAAAAGCGAATACCTCTCCCTGGAAGACCCTGTCTCCCCAGTCTTATGGATATCCTTTGATTAGGACAGGGCCCACAAATACCGGCTCCTGTGCCCTGGCTGGATTTGGATCCGTCCGTGAACCAGTTATCATTAGCAGGGATCCCACTACGTGCCTGGTCTCTGTTCGGTATGGAGATTTTCACCTTTTCTGTGAAGATAATTTCGGGTGCCATGCTGTCCGTGGGAATTTGTAACAACGGCTCGTCCAGCATCGTGCCCGTAGTATAAGTGTGCCCTCCTACCCTGAAGTTGGGATGCCACAGGTTGTTGGCTTTCAGTCTAAGGATCGCATATAAAGCTCCAGTGAGGGGAGGCCCACAACGGTCTCCAAAGAAGCGGTCCCTGTGCTGTTAATTGCACCAATGATTCCCAGCAACACCTGTCGCTAGACAGGGGTTAGCAGCTTCACTGCGGAGGACACTTCTGTCCACCAGACTACTGCTCCGTATGTTATCGCTGGTCTTATCACGGCAGTATGTAGCCGATGGATCACCCTCGGCTTTAGTCCCCATGTTTTGTCAGCAACTCCTTTGCAGTGTCAGAATAGTTGCATAGTCTTGGTCGTCGTTTTGACTAACTAATTTTTCCAGCTCAGTTTCGCATCGAGGGTAACACCCAGATAATTTACTTCCTTGGTTAATTGTAACTCCTGCCCAAACAGTCTAATGCCACCTAGGTCATTGAGTTTTCTCATGTTGGTAAAAGCAACCAACTTTGTTTTTTGTGGATTAACTGAAGGTCCTTGTGAAAGACACCATTCCTCCACCATTCGCAGTGTTTTACGCATAATGCCCGCCATCACGTTCCTTTTTTACATATTTTAATTATGATTGAAAAATAATAAAATTGCAATTTAAAGACTTAGCTTTAGTAAAATATTTGTTTGTGTTTATAAAATTTGAATCTTGACTTATTGTAATTTTATTTTTTTTGATTTTCTTGCAGATAAAGTTTGTATGATATTAAATATTAATATTGTGTCTTGCATTTATAATGATGGGAATATAGAATTTTATCACAACATGTCACCTACCTGAGCATAACTATTGAACTACCTACCCTTTAACAAATTTAGTTGGTGGTCTTAGTTAGCGTAATCTTTATCCCACAGTTCATCTTTTTGTATTGAAAAAACAATAGCAATATATTAACTTTCTGTCCGTTTTTCTAATTCTATGGTTCAAAAACTTACGTTGAATATAAATATATTCCTGAAATTACATTAACTAATTGTCAGCAATAAGAGAAAAGCTGCATTTAATTGGCGGAAAACTCAATATATTTTTCAATTAAAACCCTCTTTTATGAACGTATGTGCACGTTATATAGCATTACATACGTACAGGATACGTGCGGACCTGATCTGAGATGAAATAGAGTGTATCTATATATACGTTGTATATAGAAGAGAAATGGAGGCTGCGCTGAAACTCTCCGGGAAAATGAGGTGGGAATTGCCAGTGTAGTCCGGACTTTCGCCGTAGAGACTGCAACCGGTTATCAGGCGTCTTCTGACGGCGGGAACGCCCACCGATTCGAATTGTATCCGAGACGCAAACGAAAAATAATAACGGTAAAAACTGCGACTGGTAAAGCAATCGTTCCTTAAAATTTCATCTGCTAAAATTAGTAAACTTTATAGTTATGAGAGCATCATCGGAAAAACTTTTAGCCAATTAACAAATTTAGTTAAAATATTTAAAAATAAGATAGAAGTAATAAAAAATCGGTTTCTGGTTACTCTTCGACTCTTATCAAAGAGCATATAAAATGGATTTTGAATTTTATAACCGTTTAGTTTGTATATGTGTGAAAATTGGATAAAAACATCTCGTGTGAACTTTTGCGTGGATTGGCGGATATTTCTCGAGCTTTCCCTTTCTATTGTATATGATGCTAAAAGCGAGTTAAAAACCCGTGGAGTGAAATAGAAAGAATCGAGAGGATCTGCTATGATGAAAATGCCCATCTATGAAAATCTCTGTGGTTTTATATTTCCTTCGAATTTCCTATGGCAAATCGTTAGCTGGCACATATGGATGTTGCTCGCGCTTTATACAGGTATGATTTTCTTGCTCCTGCGCTGGTAATGATGCATATAAACAAGAAGTTTCTCTTCTTGTTACATTGTTTATATGCACAAATGATAGAGTGTCGCATTTATTTTATTATTTAGATGTGTAATGTTAGCTTTAGTATATTTTGCTGTATAAATAATTAAAACAAAATGGTGGCTATAAAAGTGATATAGGTTTGTACATTTACAGCAAATTTCATGTTGCTTACATTTGAAAAACGAATATATAAATTTACATAAAAAATCAATGCTAATTTTTGCAAAAGAGCAATGATTATACGCATTAACGAAAGAAAAACAAACAATCTTCGATTTAGTAGGTATATTCGTTGTTATAATTCATACCATTACAATTATTATTAAAGAATTTTCTATATTATAATAAATACCGTTTTCGAATGAATTTCTTAAGCTAATTGTTAGTAGTATACAGGCTGATTCTCAATATATGCGACAAACTTTAAGAGCTGATTCCTGAGGTTATTTTGATCATAAAAGTTCATATGAGTATATGTCCAAAACGGTTTGGCTTTAAAGTTATTGAATGTTTAATAATAAATTATGAACTATGACTAACACGATATAATATCACAGTTGGTTCTTCAAAAACTATTGTGTTGAGAGGGAATTGTTTATTTGTCATTTCAATATTTGTCAATAGTTGTCAGAGTATTCATTCAGTTTATTGCCAGTTTCTGTTTTCTAAAATGAATTACACGAATGCTGAGATGTTTGATATGCATTTCGTTTACGGTCTTGCCAATGGAAATTCGCGTGCTGCTAGACGTCTTTATGAAGAACGATACTCGAATCATTGAATATTTGCCCGTCTTCACTACCGCCTTAGTGAAACGGGAAATTTTAAGAAACGGACGACTGATAACCGGCACCCATCTACAGTGAAAACTCCACAAGTGAAAATGTAAAGTGAAGAAATGGTACTAAATGAAATTGAGGAACATCCTACTACAAGCACCAGAAAAATTGCGTTTGCTTTAAACATTAGTCAGGCCACAGTTTGGAGAATATTGAAAGATCAACTGTTGTATCCATATCACATTCAACGGGCACGCACTTTTGCCGGCAGATTTTCCGCGAAGAGTGGCTTATTGTCAATGGATGCAACACAAAATCCTGACTATTTAGCTCAAATATTCTTCACTGACGAGGCTACTTTCTCTAGAAACGCGATTATTAATTTTCATAATAATCACATATGGGCCGAAGAAAATCCGCACGAACTAGTGAATGCCCGTCATCAACATCAATTCTCTGTCAATGTGTGGGTCGGAATTTTTGGATATCACTTAATAGGTCCATATTTTTTTACCGATGCGGTTAAATGGCGTGCTATACCGCAATTTTCTTGAAGAGGAGCTACCCCTACTGCTGGAAGAAGTTCCGTTACAATTAAGATTACAAATGTATTTTATGCATGACGGTGCTCTAGCGCATTTTAATTTAGTTGCTCGTGAGTTTTTGGGCAATACGTATCCAGATCGGTGGATAGGACGGCGAGGTCCACAACTGTGGCCTCCTCGGTCTCCAGACTTAAATTCTTTGGACCTTTTTTGTCTGGGGTTGCCTTAAATCATTAGTTTATACCATTCCCATTGAAAATGTCGATGAACTGAGAAATCGTATTATCGCAGCTTTTGAAACAATTCGAAATACCCCTGGTATTTTAGAATGGACTCGCCAGTCAATACGACGGAGGATAGAAGCTTGTGTTGCAGTTGGGGCGGTCATTTTCAACAGTTAGTATCAGTTAATTTTGTTTTACTAATTATTTTGATAATTTATAATAAAACATTAATTATGTTAACTTACTATTAAACATTGTACAACTTTAGAACTAAGCGATTTTGAACATATGTTCTTATGAACTTTTGCGATCAAAATAACCCCAGGAATCAGCGCTTAAAGTTTGTCGCATATATTGAGAATCACCCTGTATAACAATATTTAATGTTAAATACTTTATATTGTTTCCGCGTTTCAGATTCTTTTATAAATTCTAATTTATACGAGATTGTAAAGCAACAACTTCAAAGTAACTAAATGTAAACTTAGAAAAGACAATGCAAAAAAACTTATACAATCAAATGCAATTTGGTATTAATCCATGTTTATTTAATTTAAAGTGATTGAATTCTGTGTCAAAACTTTTACAACGTACTGAATACAAACGCTAAAAGGCTGCAGAGCTTCCGGAAACTCCGTGTCGGACGGGTCCCACAACAAAAAGAAAAATACGAAAGTTTTGGGATGTTTGTCAGGTAGCGACATCTTTGCGACATTATGTTTCGACTCCGTTTTTTTATAGTTAAATTACGATTTCTTTAAAATTATTATTATTCGTTTTAATTCTGGGAGAGCATCACCTAAGTTAATGATCTGCAAAAGTGAGACGAACCACTTTTATTGCAAAATAAAAAATACATTTACACTTAATATTTTGGTACATATTGGCTTATCATATCTATGTGAAAAGGAGTTGTATATGTCTGGGAACTTTAAACTTTTGAACTTCGTCTGAAGTCAAATTGTTATGTCTTCACATTTCTTTTAAAGGACAAACACAGGTTCTAGTTTAGTTTAGTAAGAGATGCTTTTGTAGGTTAACTCGATAGCTGTTGATTTAGAATTGTTCTGCATGTGCATACACAGTGCAGTTTTTTTTTAAAACCTGACATAAGCTAACTTTCTTATTTAAAGAGGTAGGCTAGTACTTCCAAAAGCAATATTGTAGAGAATTACTTAATTAAGAAAAATTAATAAATAATTTCATTGTATTGTTGCCTAGTATCCCGATACCTACTAAAAAGTTATTTTTGTAAATGGCAACACTGTATTTTTTTAACATGATTGAGAGATCTCAACAATTTCAATAAAAAATGTTAAACATTTTTTTTTTGTTGGAGTAGCAGTTTTAGAGCAATTAGTAAAAATAGACTAGTACATCCAAAAGCAATACTAGGAAGAATTACTTAAGTAAAAAAAATTGACAAATAACTTCTTTTGAGTGCTGCCAGATATCCCAGTATTTAATAGCAAGGTGTTGCAAGGGTGAAAAACACCCCATTGTGGAGTTGCACCGCTCCCTTATGGAAGCATTCTAGATCCATTTTTTTGCGGTGAATCAGCCCTCACCTCCAATTTTATCTGTGATCTCCCTCTATATCTTCCTGAGTCCAGCTTTCTCCTTCCATTTAATTACTCATGCTTTTCTAAGGTCATCTTTCACTTCCTGTAGCCATCTTGTTCTGGGTTGCCCTCGCCCTCTTTTACCTAAAGTAACACCGTTCGTAACACCGAAGATGGGTCCAGTTCTCCATATATGTCCTAGCCATCTCACCCTTTTCTTTTTTATTTCTCTAACCACATCCTCTCCATCTAGGTCCTTCAATATTTCGCTGTTCATCCTCCCTCTATATATTCCTTCTTCAACTTTAATCGTAGTATTGATCTTATCATTCATCTTTTTGCTATTCTGAGAGCTTCATCTTTTTTTTGTGAGGGTCATTCTTTCGGGAACATATGTCATTATGGGCTTTATCATTGTCTTGTATATAATTAGCTTAGTATTTTTGGTGACTATCTTACTTTTTAAAAATATTTTTGTTTGCATGAAATGCTCTATTTGCAGCCAGAATTTTTTCATCAATTTCAGTTTTTCTCTCCCCACTCTTTTCCATCATAACGCCTATATATTTAAATTTACTTGTCTGTTCAAATTCATGTACTCCTATTCTTATTTTTTCTTCTTTATTCTTTTACCGATGATCATCATTTTTGTTTTAGCTTCATTTATTTTTAATCCCAATTTTTGCCCCTCTATCACGATATCTTGCAGCATTTTTTCCATAATTTTTCTCTGCTTAGTTATTAATACTACGTCGTCCCACTTGCCCCTCTCCTGTTCTAATATTGCTGTTATTGACCCTTCTTGTAATATTAAAAAGCGTTGCTGACAGTGAATCTCATTGCCTTACTCCTTTGTTGGTACTAAACTCTTCCGTTTCTCTTTTCTGAGTTATTACACTGGCCTTTGATTGCATCATCGTCATCTTGATCAACCTTCTAAGCCTAGCATCTATCCCTAATTGTTTCAATGCTGACATAAGTTGGCTTCTATTTAGCGAATCAAAGGCCTGTTGGAAGTCTATAAAAAAGCATTTTTAATTCCATATTATATTCATGGGCTTTTTCTATTATTTGCTTTACTGTATTTATAGCATCTGTCGTCGATCTTCCTTGCATAAATCCGCAATGATACGGTCCTATTACCGTTTCCGCATTTTCAGCTAGCCGACTCTGTATAATTGCTGACACGATTTTAGATGCGACATTTAATAATGTAATGCCTTTGTAATTACTACAATTTTGTTGGCCGCCCTTTGTGTATTGCTAGGATTTGTCCTTTCCTCCATTCCTCCGGCATCCTTTCTTCTTTCCATATCCTTATCACTAACTGACATATTTGCTGTCTTATTTGATGTCCTCCGTATTTTATTAATTCTATATTCACTCCGTCTTCTCCTGGTGCTTTACCATTTCTAGCTTTATGATGATCCGTGTGACATCTTCTCTTGTTGGTTCTTCCACTTGACTCCTTTCGTTTCCTTCATCGATAATTTCATCTTCCTCGCAATTATTATCATTAAGTAATTGCTTAAAATGATCTACCCATATTCTCTTATCCTCCTCTCCTTCCTTTAAACATAATTCTCAATAAAAAATGTTATTTATTTATGTAAAAGTAAGATAAGAGTAAAAAAAAACTCGTTCTTTCGTTCATTTAATATTTAATATATGATTACCAGTTTCGGCTCTTAACAGCCATCTTCAGATCAACGTCAAAAGGTAAGGTAAACTGAAACTCAGTTTCAGTTTACAATAAATACATTAGACACGTTCTGCATAGGTTGAATCATTTGTATTGTTGTCATTTTGAAAAGTTTTTCTTGTATTTAGATTTATATTTAATTTATATTCATAAATGTTGGTGTACATTTAATTAATTTATTATTATTCATGTCTGGTGTTTTTTAACTTTTTAACTTGATGATAGACAATTTTACCTTTAGAAGTTGATCTGAAGATGACTGTTAAGAGCCGAAACTGGTAATCATGTATTAAATATTAAATGAACGAAAGAACGTGTTTTTTACTCTTGTCTAACCTTTACATATATAGCGTTCATTGGATACTTAGAATATAATATAATTATTTATTTATGTTATTTAATTTTTTGTTGGAGTAGCAGTTTTAGAACAATGTTGTAATGTGTTTATTCGAAGATTCAACAAACCGTTGGTAGTTGGTACTAATGTAAACGTAATGTTTAAGCTTTAAAATAGTACTGAGTATCACAAAAAGATTCCTAAAAACAGATATTTCTTTTAAAATTATTATTCGCACAAAGGATCTCTTTATTTATAATACGTCTTTGTGCGATACGTAGTTGCCTTTTAAATTTACAAAGAAATTTTAGGTTTTCATTAACGTTTTGAATTTTCAGATGCTTTAATCGTCTATATATTTTTTTCTGCATCTATTAAATAAACGTAAATGTATGTATACATACAAAAATAATATTGTATTGATAGCGCTAATACTTTTTATGAATACGCGCATTACAGTAGCACAATTCAACAAGTATTGCAAAAAAAAAATATCGAATTCCATCACTGTTTTCATATTTCATTTGGATATCACCGATAAAGAAAGAGGTTTCCATTTTACGTATTCCCTTATTTTATTTTTTTTGTTTTTTATTTCTACTATTGTTTTGAATATTGCTCCTATGCCTTTAAATTGATTGGTATATTTTGATTGTTTGCAATGAAAAAATAATACCGCTGGTTTATTTCGTTTGAAACTACGTACCTTTTTTTTATAGAGATCCGTAAAATGCTGAATATCCGATAATTAAAAATATATGGAATCAGCACAAAGTTTGATTATTATGTTCCAATTAAAATTTCATCTATTTCATAATTTTCGCATTAATTTTATATTGCCGATTTATTTGACATTTATGGATACTCAGCAATTCTGATATTTTTTTAATCCGTCTCATTCCTCCAACGTTCAAATAAAAAATAAATTAATTAAAAGGAAATGCTGTTCTCGTTCTGTTCGAGTGTTGTTGTAAAAAAATTAAGTATTAGAAAAATATTCGTCCTTTCCCTCCCCAATCGCTGATATTAAAAAATAGGAAATTTAATCATTCTGAAAAAATATTGCGTCCTGTCTTTCCTTCCGTTGTAAAAATAAATATTAATTGTTCAAACGACTGCTTTATGAAAAGGAGAATCCCTCTCACGTTAAAAATATACCCAGAGTTCACTTTCGACCTGTCGATTGCCGTAATATGAATAAAAGAAGGGTGAAAATATGATTTCTAATAATTAACAAAGTCGAGAAATACGCCTGCTATTTTGCTGGGCGATTGTGTGTCAGATATACGCTTCGATTTTCTATCTCCAATCCGCATACTATCGCTGTCTAACAGCAAGCACTTACCACTATTCTCTACCTTTGTCTAACTACTACAAAATACTATCACCACATAGATCTTTTCAATTTAAATCAATGCAACATAGCCATCATGCCTAAACATAGCCGTAAGTTCACCTCCAGTTTAGCCGCCATTAGATTCATTTCACTCATTTCTTATCAAGGCGTTGGTGGATATTAGGATACGGGTACGGTTCTCAAATTTTATAACGTTTAGTAAGTTTTGATCGAGTTATTTTATATATGAAAATATATAAAAAATGGAATATTATACGCCCGAGCATGAACTTTTTATTGTGAAACAATTTTACGCTGGCAATTCAGCAGAAGTTACACAGGATTTATTTGCGGTAAATTATCCCGAAAGATCAATTCTTAGCGCAACTGCTATTCGTAATATAGTGCGAAGTTTTGAAACAATGTTTACATTAGCACATAACAAATATAAAAATACCCTAGCGAAAAATGTCAGCGATATCGAAATAAGTTTGTGTATTAATGGAATAAAATCCTAGTATGACATATAAACAAATTGCTTGCGGATTTAATAATAGTGCAAAAGTTTTAAACCTTTTACATGAGAATAAGTGTCGATCGTACAAAATTAACACAACCCAAGAACTTTTACTGGACGCTTGTTACTGTCGCCTGGAATTTTATGAATGAATACTATTTACCTACGAATAGGTAATTTATTTACTATTATTAGATTTTCTAAAATCTATATTTGTAATTTTATTTGATTATTGACTTTTAAAACTGCTTTTCATTCTATTTTTTTATGTTGTTTATGAGCTTTGTCACTAAAATGTATAGTTTACATTATTTGATGCTTCGATATAAGAATAAGTATGAATAGAAAAGAAACATAAATAGATTTTAGTTATCGAATCAGTATTGTCTTTTTATTTCTCTTTTCACTAATACAAATACAATGTAGGATTTAATATTACTTTTACAAACTTCAGAAATAAAGCGAGAAAAATAATATCAGGCTCAATTTAATTCGGCTGAACTATAACAATTCGCCGAACGTTATCAAATCTGCTTTGCGAGTTCGTGAGCAGCTACGTCTACAGTTGAAATCCTTCCTTTCTCCAGTCGCCCTGTATGCAATCGACAACTCGCAACTTTTCACCCGGTGTATAAAATATTATTAAAATAAAACAACGCGCAACGAGGACTACTCCTGCAGCGGCAATGAAATGCCTACCAAACCTCCCTCCTCTCCACCTGGTGATAATGGGAGAGGCAAGAATGGGCCATCTTTTATTGCAAGAACTACCAAGCGACAGATATACAGGATTTGGGCATAATACCTAGTGTTGGGAACGAAACTTTCATCATCATTCACGGTAGATAGTCCACTTTATAATGCGACTTCAAGCAGTCTACTTCACTTATTGCGAGAATGACGGGCTTCTGCATGAAGCAAATCTTTCACATTGCTTTCACAATAATAATCGTCTAGCAACCTATTTGTATGTAAACAATTTACTATTTATTTTAGCAATAAGTTATTATTAATAAGGTATTTGCCCAAAAACTAAATTTTAATCTATTATAAAAGCCACGTCGCGTCGTGAACGGAGTTGCTTGCTCCTACCTTTCACGAAATATGTCCATTGACATGGTAAAAGCAATATTGGGCCTTTATTTCATTCGTTATATGGCTTCGCACTGCAATATTTACTCATACCTATACAGGCGAATGAAACCACGTCCATTCCAACACTAATAACCTTTTGGGATTGAATGACATGATTTAGACATATCTATTTAACAGAATATTCCAGGTGGAAATCATATATCGGATAAGCTCGAATCAGTCTAGCTAGAGAGACTTGGGGGAGGTTTGGGGATTTGATCTGGTTCACAAACGGATCAAAAGCCGACAATAGAACTGGAGCTGGAATCTGTGGTAGAGTGGAGATAAAACAATAATTAGCCTTCCTATAGGAAAATATCCCACGGTCTTTTAGGCAGACGCATATGAAATATTGCATTGTGCAATTGAAATCAATCACAGTTCTTATAAAAACAAGCGGTGTATTGTAGCAGATACTTTATTTATGAAAACTAAATTATTACAAATCATTCCAACCCCGTGCTCCACCTAAAAAAACGTACAACACGATACTACCTATTCTAAGTACTATATGGGTTTCATAACAATTGAAATGTTCTTACTCTAAATAGATAATTTTCCTATGATTCTTAATAACAAAAATATAATACAGTAGCCTCGCGACCATATGAATACTACTTTTCTGAAATGATGAAATATGTGAAATGTGATTAGTTCACATAATCGCGAGTCTACTGTAAATCTGTCAGCTATCAGTTATTATTATGTGCGCCCATGGAACGATTTTCATTATCTCCCAGCATTCACCAAGGACACTGATTATATGTAATATACTTATATAAAATCAATGGCCACGGAGTAAGGGAAAACCATGGCATAAACCTTACTCTGGGAGGATCTGGGAAGAAGTCCCAGATCGTATTACTGATAGCCGCAAATTATTATTATCCTTCTGCGTAGCTGCTCCATTTTTCACACGTTGGAAGTTGAAACAGGAAAGATGATGGCCTAAAAAAACAAATAAAACAACGGCAGTACCTATTCTAATAAATAATAACTTAATCCTTATTATTCTAACCACGGGTAATTAAATAAAAATTTATATTTTAAATATTTATAGTTTTTCTACTACTACTTTCTAGTAATTCCGACCACAAAAGAGCATAAAATATTCATTCATAAATGTGCTATCCTACTATCTATCTAAATATCATGCCGTAACCTATATAGTTCTTTAGCAACATTATTAAAGAAATTACCACTATTTGATCGACTCATTATCTCTAATATCTGTTTCGCGTCGCGGCCAATTTAACCCTCTAGCTAATGCCCTAACCTCCGTACGCGACCGCCACTCATCAGTGACTGGACATTCAAATAAGACTTGCCCCGCTGTATCTACCCCCCCACACTCACAATGCGAATCATTAACCCTCCTAATTCTACATAAATACGATTTAAAATTACCGTGACCTGTTATTAATTCTACCGCCTGATACGATAAATGTAAGAATTCGAAATTCCATCCTGTATAATGCGAGAATTTAAATTCATTTTCTTAGTGCGTAGTTGATACCGTGGCATTTTAAAAAAAAAGCAAGCGCTGCCTTGCCGGAGACGACAATCTATTCTTTGTTTAAAGACTCGCGTAATTAAAATAACATGGTAATGCTTTGTATGTTATTTATTACTTCGTCTAATGTATGTTATCTATTACCTTGTTCATTGTATGTTATCTAAACACCGGTCGCCAATTCCCATGTTACGCTATCAGTAAGTCGTCTGAAAGTCAGAAGAATAACGCCTTCGGTCATACTTGTGCCCTTCTGTGAAGAGAGGCCGAACTAGTTATCGGTGCAAAATGACGTCACAACTAGAGTTTATAAAAACCCTTAACATAGCGGTTTTGGAGCAATTAGTTCGCGATCCTTCAAACTAGCTTCAGGAATAAGCACGCGTCCTCCTTCGTCGTGTGTCTCTAAATCTTAAAATTAAAACTTCTCATCTTAGATTTTGCAATCAAAATACGCTTAATATTCGAGAACAGGAAGCACAAGCTTTCCTCGAAAGGTGTTTTGATTAGTGATAAAAATTCCTGTAAATTTTCCCCCTTTCTTGACTTAAAAAGATTGTGAGTGTTGTGCAAGGTTTTGTGCCTAAAATTTGGTTCACGTGAAGAATTATTTTTCCCACATCGGCTGGTAAGATGTTTAAAATTTCCGCTTGAAACTAACCCATGCAAATACATAAAAATCGTAACTCTCTCTCTCCCTCAATAAATTAGTATGTTAAATTATTCATTAAGATAATTGTGTTTTGGTTTACTTTTTTTTGTTGTTCACTTGTTATCCCATTTAATTGTGTAGCTTATATAGTAATATAAAAGCTTTAATATATAATTGTAAAAAATATAAGTCGTTCTTTTATTTCATCATTCTAAAAGAAGTTCAGTTTGAACCCTTAGTGAAGTCCCGAGAGGAAGTCAGACTAGTAAAGAGAAAGCCGACGAGAAGGGTAAGTCGATAATCTTTAGGCTGACTAACGGCCCTGCTCCGACTGACGGAGGAAAACACAGTTGGGAAACATCTTTGGCTAAAATTACTAAAACCATTCGCTACCGAACAAAAAGTTTGTTTCCCAGCAGTGGCTCGCCGGTCAAAAGAGCAGGTGTGGGTTATCTGTGAGACGGAGTTTGGCATTGTCTTATTTGAATTTGGGCTGGCCATCCCCAAAAGTCTCCAGATAGGAAAACCCGTTTCGTTACATAAATTAACCCTCATTCCCCTAAAACGTGTAACGCTACCGATAAATTTCCTAGTCCACCTTCCATTTACGGTATTATCTCACCTACAGCTGCACTATATTGCAGCAGACAGCGATACTGAGTTGGTTTGAGCATGCATTCGGGAACTGAATAACCTGACAGGTCGCAATAAAGTCACTTTGCTGTGAGTGCTCGGACATTCGGCATTCGAAGAAAGCGAAAAAGCCGATGAGTTAGCAAGCAAGGGATCATCAGGTTCATATATAAATAGGCCCAGAACCTATTCTGGGAGTATCCAAAAGCACAAGACGATAGCAGGTAAGAAGTTGGATAAAAGAAAATCACAAAGACCACTGAAATAAAACAACTAGCCAAATTTATGGAAATACCTTTGTTAACCCTTGGTTAGTGTGGTGCGGTATGCCATACCGCATTTATATATATTGCCATACATACTGGGGTATGGCACACCCCACCACACTAACGAAGGGTTAAGGGACCATCAAGAAGAAGACTAAAGAACTACTGCAGCTTAGTAGGAATAATCTTCGCACAGTAGCGGGTCTACTTACAGGGCACTGCCCAAAATTTGGATCAACACTGGAGATACCAACCGCAGATTGTGTAATGGGATGACAGAGAACGCTTACCGCATTCTGCGTTGCTTCGATCAACCAGCCAGAGACTTGTACAGATTAGTGCAGGGTACTAAGATATTGGAATGGCTCATATAATTTAATGGGTAAAAGAAATGGAAGACCAAATGCAGAAAGCCAAAGAGCTGCAATGTTTTCGGTGATTTCAGACGGTCCCCACAAAAAAAGACAAAAAAAAACCAATGAAAGAAAACACGAATTTTATTGTTTTCAAATAAAATCGAATTTATTACAATAGATAAAAAAATTATATAAGAGAAATCTAAACCTTAACATTATCAACTTTAATTCACAATTTTTAATAGACGTCTATAAACAAAGCAAAAGTAAGTATGTAAAATAGGTTTGCATGTGAACGCACAATTCATTTACGATACATTAATAGATTACCTGGAAAATATTTTTGTTACACCGCTGTTTTACAACCACAACTTACTCTTCTAAGAGAGGGGATCCCCTCTAACGGATGCGGCGTAACCCAATGGAGCAAATTCACTTTCAACTTTACCTTCCGCTCACCTAACTGTAAATTATCGTAACCTTCTGTGAAGAGATCAGACGTTCGCTGTCTAAATTCCGGGAAAATAAATTTTTGATCAAATCCTCCCGCCGAATACGTTTGCCGAATCTCGAAGGTGAAAGATACGGTTGGAATACCGATTAAGTTTTAATGCTGTGAGGTGGTAATGTTGCCTCTTACGCCTACGTTTCCCTTTGATATCCGAAGCGCATTTAAATATGGCACGCGAAGTAGGAATTTTGACGAAATACGGAACGATTTGATGTTGTATCTGATTGAAAAGATATAATCTATGATAGGATATTTGATGTTTATGCGCGCTGTTAACTGTTCGTTCGTAGAGCGACTTTTAAATTCATAATATGAATAGTGAGATCGCATCTGCCTACACGCCGCGCCACCTATCGTTTTCGAGGAAAGCTGCTCGGGGAACTGCAGCAGTTATCTGACGTGCAAGTGGGCAGAACGGAGCGTTGGGGACCCGCCTGAGCGGAATAGTAACGACGCCGCCAATTCTATTTACGTGAAAGGAATACACGAAGTTGAAACTAGCGATTGTATGTTGAAGGTGCGAACACATGCTTACCATATGTTTAAGGACGATCGAATGTAATATTAGGAATTCTGAAAACAAATGTTGAGTTACGTATGAAATTTCTCTGTAGACAAGTTATACAAAATAGGAAGACGGCAGAAGAAATATCAAATAAAAAATTCCTAACATCGTAACTTTTTCCCCCTGCCCAAGTGTAAATAATTTAAATTGATTTCTTTTTTTTTTCTTTGATGCACATTTAATAATAATAAAAAGAAAAATAATTATAGTAGAACGATGTTTAGTTTTATTAATTACACCTTCTTTTGGTTTGTATAAATTGTAAAAGTGTAAAAAGTGACATGAAATATATGACAAACAATTTTCTTGTATGTTTCTTAATAAAATCAGTATTTTTCTTTTGTTGCTGTTTTAATGTAAATATTGCGTTGTAAAATGGTTATAAATGTGTCAATTAACACACAGTTTTTTTGATTAATATGAAGAACGTTAACAAACGTTTTGTTGAGTAGATTTCTAAAAAGAATATTGTTTTATTTAATTATATGAATTAAGTTATAAAATTTGGTGATGTATGCTAAAGGTCCCTGTTTTGTGGATTTTTTTTGGTTTACAAATTTAAATTATTTCTCACGTGTTGGGTATTCTTAAATGTTGTTCTTTATTTAAAATTGTTATATTGCTAAAATTAAATATGTGGCTTCGATTTATGTTATATTTTTTTTTCTGCAGAGCTGTAAGGTTTCTATTGTATTTTCGTTCTTTCATTCTGTTTTCTAGATATTCCATGATTTAACTGATCTACAGGGTTAGGTACATGTGTCCACTCGAATACCTTTAATATGGCTACTTCGATTTTAACAAGACATTTTTTTACATTTAACTAAATGCAAATCGACAACAGATGAAGACTCGGGAGACAATGATTATGTGTCCATAAACAATTTGCCGCGAAATCAATTGTTGACAGAGGCTGAACTAAATAAAGGATATGAAGATGATACTGAAGAATGGAGCGAAGATTATGACATACCTTTAGCTTAAATTTATAATAAACAACGCTGTAAATCTCGAAAGATAGTCAAAACTTATGATTGGGAAAAGAATGAATTTGTGTCAGCAATAAACCGTCAATGGAATAATGTCAGTAGTCACATTATTCCATTAACTCCTAATAACAACTCGCCATATGAATTTTTTCTCTACTTTTTGATGAAGCGGTAATTGAATTGTTGTTGTAAAATTTAGAAATTTATATGCTGCTGAAAAAAATAGAAAATCTGATATCACCCCAAAGATATGAAAAATTTTCTAGCAATTTTGTTGCTCAGCGGATATTCTACAGTAAGTAGACGACGCATGTATTGGGAGAAAATGAATGACTCTCACAACAATCTTGCCGCAAATGCTTTCAGCACAGACAAATTCGAACATATTTCAACAAACATTCATTGTTGTGACAATGAAAGATTGGATAAAAATTATCGATTCGCGAAAGTCTGGCCGCTTTTTGACGCAATAAGTCAACGCTATTTGGGATATGCTTCTTGCGTAGAAAACCACAGCATTGACGAGACCATGGTGCTCTACTTTGGGTGACATTCAACAAAGCAATATATAAAAGGAAAGCCGGTGCGGTATGGATAGGATCAACTAGTTATAGTTACGTAATATTTATGGATATACATCAGGGCGCAAACTCGTAAATGAAGAATTATTCGTCATATGGACTTGGACCATCTGTATCAACACAAAAGTGTTGTCAGAGCTATTTCTTCGTCAGCTAAATTATTAAAAATACTTTTTTTTGTGAAATTGGTTATGATAATTTACAGTTTAGATAACGTCCAGATTTTGAAAGTTTAATATAACACGTAGTTAAATTTTTGTTGTTACTTTTCTATACTTTTGAAGCCTAGAAATATAATGTTATTGTTTTCTTTAATTTCAGTTCGAAATTTCAATCTTTTGTGGCAAGAATTAAGGATTTTTTCAATAAATTGGCATATTTTTTTCTTCTAATGCTGTTATACAGTTATCTGTATATTTTTTTAAATATATTACGAAATACGTTTTATTTAAAACTTCTTCTTCTATCTGTCCAAACTGATTAGTAAAATTTCACAACAGTTTTGCCAATTGTACATTAAAAGATTTATTTATAAAATTTATTTTTGTATTGGAAATATGTTTGTGTAAGGTTTGATTCTATTGCATTTATGTATTTTTTGTTGGCGAATAAATGAAATGCCTTGATATATTTCTAGAATTTTCAATTAATTGCTTAATTAATTGAATTAATTAATTTGTTTTTAAAAGAAAAGAATCGGCTAGCTAAGCAACAGTTTCATTCATCTGTCATACATTTTTTTACTGCGTTCTGTACGTAACGCTGCAAATCATTTAAATTATTTGATCTCTTGATCAAATAATACCACAAAAAAATCCAGTAGCCTAAGAACTAAAGAGAAAGATATACTTTATCCACAAATTTTATTCCAGTAGAATGGAGCCTTGTTTCATTTTTGAGTAAATATTGAAATACTTCTTAGATTAACGGACTTGGCGCTTAATTCGCCAAATATTATCTGTGTCTACTAGATTTCGTTATGAAAGATCATTTTGCTTCAGAAAACACACAGAAATAATTAGATAAATTTATGCAAGGGCCGATTTCCGACTGTGGCCTTTCTTGTTTCTGTTTGAGATCTGATTTAATTATCTATTTAATTGATATATCCTTACTGATAAAGTTTTCTTTTATTGATTTTAGTTTGTTAACTGCGCTATCTTCTATTATTCCTCAGTATGTTTTTAGGAAACTTTAGCATTAAACTTACATAAACTCAGTCCTCGATAAAGTTCTTTATTAATTCTGCCCAATAAACCCTAATATTTATAGTTGGTAACGAAAACATACGTCTTTGTGAATCGCTATCACTATCTTGAGATACAGTAACCTGATATTTTATTGATCTCAAGCCTATCACCGTGAAACTCGCTGAAACAATCTATCCATCTCTATCCCATGCCCCACTCCCCCCTTGTTTATCTTTAACAACACAGCCAGGGGATACATTATTAATTAAGCGAAACTTTTGCGTTCGAACAATAATAAAGTTCCCCCCACCATTAGGTTTATCCCCACCACCAACAGCCTACTCCCTACTCTTCCAGATCGCACATAATTTTCGGTTTAAATGTTCAAGAATCGATTCCTATAGAATCCCCTTGCGTCCCGCAACACTGGCGTCTTTTTCTCCGAAACTTTTTCCATTAACAACTAAATAAATGTCCGATGTATCCCTGGCCTCCAGTAAAGTACGATTTTGGTCGTATCTGTATGTGCTTCGCGAAGTGAGTTGGTAGAAATGTTATCGCATCTAAATATCTGCATGTATTCTACCATAAGAAAATATTTGCTTCGATTTTGGGATAAGAAACAAATAAATTCTTTTTTTTTTTTGAGGAAAGGATGGTCTATTCTTACTGCCTCGATATTAGGAATTAATATTGTCGCATCGTCCGATACCAAGGCTTTTTGCCCAAGGAGTAATAAAACGAATTAGTATTGGTCAACGGTATGAAAGGTGAATAAAGCTGCTTTGGTTGGGTGATTTTTACATCTTCAATGGTCAAATGACGTCTGGTTATAAGATCGTGAATAGATATGGATGGCAATATTATACAACATATTCGTAGGAGGAAAAGCTATTTGCATGAATTGAATAGACGCATCTAAGCATAGACTATAGTGATTATGGGGTATGTATTGAAGTAGATACATATGTGAAAACTCGAGAATATCTGGTCTTATTTTTGACTGATTATGCTGTTTTCTGAAAAAAAGATAATAATAATAACAATAATGATAATATATATATTTCACCATAGATCACAACTTCGTGACATTAGTTTTGTCAAATCGCGACACAAAAGTAAATACAAATATAAAATATACAAGTAAAACTTATAGTCAAAGAAATAATTATCTTAACCAGATTTTAGGAATCCAAGAATTCAGAGAACGAATACAGTTATCTGAAAGATACTGTCTAACAGAGGTTTAAAACAATCCGAAGTTCCCCACAGCATTCAATAGGGGGTAGATTAGATTAAATCAAAATTGGGGTGGTCTACGGACCTGTTTCACTGCGATCTTTTCAGATTTATTGTGATCTTTTTTTTTTCCTAAAAGACCCTCTTTAATTTTGCCATCTTAATTAGGCCTATCATCTTTGGAAGGAACTTCTTAGTGTAGCTGCTAGCTATGGAATTCTCCATGCCCATTACTAGAAACCTTGTCCTCGCCAGGCCTTCACATTGGCACAATATGTACTGGTGTTTCTTCTTCCTCTTGGCAGAATCTGCAAGTAGCGTCATCTGCCATTTTGCCAGTTTTCCTATATTTATTCAATAGATCCATGGTAAATTCCGGGCTCTGTTCCTTTAGAAACTTTTTTGCTTATTTCTGTCCCGGTGACTTTTGCCACCACTCTCTGGACTGATATTGTATCCATTCATAGATGCATTTTTTTGATTTGCGGTTTGGTAGTGCTAAAAAAAGGACCAGCTCCAACGAATAAGTTTGATCAACCCCGTCTGGTTAGCTAGTTTGCCGCCTCATTTTCCCTCACGCTTGAGTGGCTCGAAAGCCAGGCCAGTGTTGATTCTCTTTGACTGCCCACCTAATTTATGCAGTCCCAAATCAACTGTAAGTGAGAACTGACTCTCAGAGAAGATAGTCCGGTCCATCTTCCAATTTCTCACACAATAACGAGTTGCAGTACAACCTCAGTCTAGAGCACCATTGTGTCTTTGCTAAAGCTTACCGAAAGAGTCATTTTAGACTTCTTTGCGTATATTCCAGCTCCGACGCCGTACTCCGTTTTAGAACCGTCCGTGTACCAGTTTGAGTACGATCTTGCTGAAGTGCCTGTCTACCAGTTCGTCTTATCTAGTATTATAAACTGATATTTCCTATTTAGGTTGAATGTTTGAATAGCCTACTGCAATGTATAACCAATATATAATAATAATTGAATTTATTGGCAGTAAACACGTGAACACGTAATAACAAAACAGTAATTACAAAATAATTCTGGTGCCAAAAAGACTAAATCGCCCTGCTTTAAAATAGCAGTTGGCGTTCTTCCTTTAGCCTATATTGTAAGATAATTAAATAGAACAAAATATGTATATAATAATAAAAAAAAAAGAAAATAATATAATACACAATACAAAAACTGTAACCGAGTAGTGAGAAGATATTCATGTAAAAACTGATTTAACAAAAAACAGCAATCACTAATTATTGTAAAGTGAATAGATGCTGTTTAAGTTTATGTCTAATACGAGATATGGGCATATTAATGCTTATAGTTGGCAGAACATAACTATTTAGGACTTTGGCCACTTTGTAGGAAAAGCTACGCTTAAAAATCTCATTTCTATGCCTTGGAATTGACAAAAGGTAACTATGACGGGTATTCCGGGCATGCGACTGGTATCTGAACCTAACTTTATTATATAGGTATGTTGGTCTTTTATATCTCACGATCTTAACATATGATATTGCCGAGTGCAGCATGCTCAGGTTAGACATATTCAGTGTTCCAGTGTCCCTCAACATCCCGGAAACTCCCCTCCTACCCCGCATTCTGTGGATAAAGCGCGTGCAGCTATTTTGCACATCCTCAATTCATCGTGTTTTGTTAAACAGCTAGCATAAACTGTGTCCGCAGAGTTGAAATGAGTCAACACGAGCGACTGACACAATATGTACCTGGTGGGGGTACTAAACAAATGTCTGTGTATAAATATTGACTTCAGAGCTAGAATTGCCTTTTTGATAAGATGAGAGGTGTTCTGTCTAAAACGTAGAGACGTGTCCAACAACAGGCCAAGATCTTTCACGCATTCAGCGGGTGCAATTTGATTTGATCCAATGTGAATATCCAATGAACATTGCACGAGATGTTGAGGATAAGGACTATCGTGTGAGGTTTCAATCCCCATGTTTATACAATTGCTCTGCGAGTTGCATTAGTACCCGTTCACATGTGTTTATCAACAGATATTGATTCCAGGTTAACTTCGAGTCAAGAAAAATTCCTAGGAATTTAGCATTTTGACTGAATCGTACTGTTTCGTTATGAGAATTTGGTGTTTTTTTTCCCATTATGAGTATTGCCATAATGACTTAGCTAACCTAGCCTACCTTTGTTCATTATTCTTATTTCTTTTTTTTTGTTATCTTGCATCTTGGTTAACAACAGCATTTGTCAACTGGTTTCCTACTGTGGATTTACTTTTGTGTGTGGGTTGACTACAATGCGCTTCTTGGTGTCCTGTGCTTGTTTCTCGTTATCTATGAGAATTTTATTCTATTTCATCTTAACATGTGTTTCTTCTTGAAAATTCCTAATTTTCATAATTTCAATTATTACAGTACAGCATTATGTTAATTGAGTATTTTTTACTTGTCTGTTGAGTGATTTATTATTATGAGTTTTCTTAGTTACACTTATTTGAACTTTGTGGTTTTGTCCCAGAAGGAGCAATAAATTTGATGGAGAACTTTCAAAGGAACCTCGCGAACTGTAAATCGCAGATTTTGATGAAACTTTGCCAGTTTGTAGACTCCATGGAGTGTTACTCAAGGACGCTTTTCATTACCGCGGAACTTCAGCTTTAGGGGGTGCAATTCACCCTTGAAATTTGGCCCAAATTTGGTTTTTTTTCTGAATAACTTTTAAACGGTAAGAGATATAAAAAAGTTTCAATGACGGACTTGTACCGTTTAGTCAGCCCTTTCGATTGGTATAGATATTTATATACAGGATGTTCCAATAAATGTGGAATGACGTATTGCTGTGAACCGATTGTCCAAGCATATAAGTTTAAAGAAATTAAAAATGACAATATTAATTCAGCTAGCTCAGCAAAGATGAATTTAAAAGGGCTGCCAGAGATTCTTATATCTCAGAGTAACATTCATAAAAAGTAATAGTGGGCGTTTGCAAAATTGACTTTTTTAAAATCCCCAAAAATTGAAATGGCTGATTCAAAAATAAAAGAACTATTTAAGATGATATTTAAAATCATTAACTTTTATTGTAAAAAGAAAAAAAAAAAGCATTTAATACAAATTACAGGAAAAATTAAAACCATGAATATAAGATTCTGGCAAAAAACAAACCTGCATATGACTCTACAATTAAAAAGGACAATGCAAATCCTTTAGCAAACAAAATGGTGAATTCGTTTTAGAAGGAATTTCTTATACCACAAAAAAATCCACGTGGTTTCAAAAATTCAAAGCAAACTACAATTTAAATAAATTAAACGTGGAGAACCAAGTAAAATCAAAATGAAATCAAAAATACAAGCCCAAAGCTTCTCTTCACCTACCCCGAGGTGATTAAAATAAAATTAATTTGAAAATTACAAAAAAACGGAAAATTTAAACTCTAAACGCGATCACTTCTAAAACGAAAATTATTAACGGGCCTTATACATAAATTGTGCACAATAATACAACGCCAATTAATAAGCGGAGACGTCTGAATAATGATCAAAATTAAAATAATTACCGAACAAATCTTTACAAATGAAAAATCGTAAAATGGAGGCAAAGAGCTCAAAATTTACATGTACTTACATTCGTGACAATGATTCAGACTCTGAGCCCTAAGAGGCCTCTCACCGCGTATATACAAAACAACTGCGCGCGCTGCGTCAGCCGCAAAAATCACAGAATACGCTTTATAAGAAGGACCAAAACAAGATAAACAAATGTTAAGCATATAAGGGAAAGAAAAATAAACTAACTAACTGAACAAATAAATACATCCAACAAAACTACTAAATTTTAAGCAAAAAGTAAATATAAACATAAGTGAGAATTTGCGCGCGGCAATGCCAAAACTTGATCTTGGAAAATTAACAGCATAGAGTTCAAACAACCGGGGAGACATTCCATAGCAGTATGTTGTGCTTATTTTATCGAATTCCAGAAATTGGTTATAATGGCCTTTTCTATGATCAAATAGTCTATAGAAAGGTAATTTAAAAAGTTATACAGGGTGTCCACAAAAATATAAATTTTAGCATATTTCCTTATTCTAAGGAGATACTCTGTTATATGGCTGCATTATATGTCGAAAATCAGTGTAAACTTATACCAGGCGCTAAATGGTTACATGTGATAGTTTTCGAGTTATACGCGTTTGGATGTATGTAAGATTATATTATACCTATTCCTAAAGTTGAAGTTCCGCAGCAATGGAAAGCGTCCTTGAGTAACACTCCATGAAGTCTACAAACTGACAAAGTTTCATTAAAACCTGCGATTTACAGTTCGCGAGGTTCCCTTGTTAGATGGTGAAAGAAAATCTCGTTTTAATTCATTTTTGACTGCATGCCCAACAAACACTTTTTCTTCAAGTTTTTAAACTCGAGAATTTAACTGGATCGTAACTAATCTTGTTATAACATCACTGGTTTCCAAAAAATTGAATGAAATCAATCCTTACCGGACTGGAAGAGCTATGCATTCTTCACCATTGTTAACCAGGATCTCGTTTACAAGAGCAAACCTTGGTTGTTCGCGCACAATACAAAAGAATATTACCGTAGAGCATAATGAGGCACTAGACCCGAGGCGTATAAATATGTACATATATATTATGCATCGTGTTCATACATACCCGGATATGTATAGCATACCTAGCCGAGTATATTTACTCAGGGAGACGAACAGAATTTATTTACGACAGAAAAAAAAATGGTTTCGCGACAAACCACCGAAGCAGAACGTCGTGCACTTGATATGCATTGAAATAAACCTCGCCGAAATTAACATAACGCATTCGACAGCCCTGGCGCGCCCTCTAGCGCGTAGAACACGCCCTCGTGGACGCATTGTGTGCGAACGACGGATTTACCGGTTCGATGCAAGTCGCAGTCTCATTACGTTTCGAGTGGAATTCAATTTCTCCGCGTTGCTAGCGGACTGTTGTCGTTTGGGGTACACTGGTACTCACGCTAGCACAAAGGGAAATAATATTTCACTATATTTTCGCCATGTAAAATTCATATTTTTCACCTGGCGGCGCTCGAAATGCCTCTAAGGTAACTGAGTTTCCGTATTTCTGCGGGCGTAGAGCGAGGTATGCTGTACATGTGTATTTACATGCGCATGCAGAGGTAATTTTGAGGAAATTTGCTCGACGCACAATGGGATTAGGGGCTTGGTACAAAGTGCGCAACACTTTTCTTCGGATCGCTTTCTGACGCTGTGAAAGCTTTTTACTATCGTCGCTTTTAGATAAATTTCATACATGAAATATTTTGCTTATTGTTAGCAACTATAGCAAAAAATGCATCAATATACTGGGTGAGTTTTTTATCTTGAGACAACGGAATATCTCTAAAACACTCTATCAAGTCAAAAAAAGATCTTAATAAGATTTGTTTTAATGTAGGGGGCTCACTGAATTGTGCCGAACTCGATCCTCCCCCCTCCCCCCAAAGTGGGCGGGGGGACAACTTTGAAATCTTAAATGGGAACCCCATTTTGTATTGCAGATTCGGATTCTACGCCATCAAGTATGTAGTTTTTATTTCGAATCGTAACAGATTGCGCTATAATCGCAAAAAACATGATTGTGAACGTCTAGAAAAAATACACGAAAAATAGAAGCAACCAAACATGATTTTGTGTTTTTTTTTTTATTTTAACATTAAATAACATTTCAAAAAGCCATTCAACAACGAAGAACTTTACTTTATCATATCCATTTCAGAAAATGTGTTCGAAAATGTGTCCTTCCGCATCGATACATTTATTTATTCGCAATTGGAATGATTGCACACAACTGAGAAGTGTTTCCGGCGTAGTCCTTGAACAAGCGTTGGTGATTCGCTCAATCATGCACTTCTGTACAAACTTCAGACTTTAACTGTCCCCACAAAAACAAGTCAGGGGAAATTAGATCTGGCGATCTTGCAGGGCAAGACACTGGACCACCTCTTCCGATCCATCGACGATTGTATGCTCGATCTAATACTTCTCGTGCTATTCTTGAATAATGTGCTGGACAACCGTCATGTTGGAACCACACTGTTTATCGTACGTCCAAGGGAAGGTCTTCAAGTAACAATGGAAATTCGTTCTGCAATATGATTCGATATTTTTCACGATTTAAGCTGTCATCGATGAAATATGGACCAATAAGCTTATTGCCAATTATTCCACACCAAACATTTACGTTCCAAGAATGTTGATGTTCAACTTGCCGCTACCAATGGCCGATTTACCGTACCATGACTTGTGAATGGCGCCTCGTCAGAAAATAATACTGGAGCAAAAAAATTGGCATTATCTTGTATCCGTTGAAGCGCCCATTGACAAAATCTCACTCGATTTTGAAAATCATCGCCATAAAGTTCTTGATGCATGGAAACTCTAAATGGATGATATTTCCTACGCTAGATAGTGGACTGGGAAATTCCTGATCCGCCAGCTATTTCTCGAGTACTAATGTGCGGATTATTAGCTACTGCAGCTAATACCGTGATTTCATTATTTTCTCCAGCAATTGTTTTTCGGCGATTACGTTTTTTTGACTGTACAGTTCCTTCGCTAGAGAAGTGTTGAACGACACGGTAAAAAGAAGGGCGTGATCGCCACCTTGTCGGGAAAACATTGCGAATAAAGATTAACAGCATCATCGATACTCCTACCACTTTCTCCATAGATGTAAATCATTTCAATTCTCTCTTGTAATGTTATAGCCTCTATTACTATTTAAATATTCAACACTAACTAATTTGTATTGGATTAATAATTAATAATCTAAATGGGGATCGGACAACGTGTAAGTATTCACAGCTTGTCAAGTACTGAATAAAGTACAGCTTTCTATCGTTGAATAGCATTCCAATGGCAAATAAATAAATGTGTCGAAGTGAAGGGGCACAGTTTTGAACTCATGGCTTTTTGAAATGTTAGTTTATGTTAAAATAAAAAAGCACAAAATCATGTTTGCTTGCTTCTCTTTTTCGTGTATTTTTTTTCTAGACGTTCACAATCACGTTTTTTGCGATTACAGCGTAATCTGTTACGAATCTAAAAAAAAGTTTCAAACAAAAACTACATACTTGATGGCGTAGAATCCGAATCTGCAATACAAAATGGGGGTTCCCATTTAGGATTTCAAAGGTGTCCCTCCTCCCACTCTGGGGAGTGAGGTGGGGTTCGAGTTCGGTACCATTCAGTGAGCTCCCTACGTTATAACAAATCTTATTAAGATCTTTTTTTGATTTGATGCACTGTTTTAGAGATATTCCATTGTCTCAAGATAAAAAAACTCACACTGTATGATAGAATGGGCATTTGCTACCACAATTTACCGAGATTTTTTTATATGAGAGGATTTATATGAGTTTAGTTTAAGCGTAAAATAGTACTAAGTATACAGTGTAACTTCTCTTGAGAAATACTTCAGATATCTATCAGCTCGAAGAAGAAACATTATTTGCAATACGGTTGAAAAGAATGTATATAAATGTCAAAAGTGGGAACTATTCAGTACTTATATACTATTCTTAATAATTAATATTTCTTAATATTAAATATTAATAGCAGATTTTGATGGATAAAAATTTGGATGGATTTCAGTTCGAAAGAAAATATTTTTTACAGTGTAGGTATTTTCTTGGAATTTAGTTTAATAAGACTTTCCATATTTATAGACATGTTATCATGAGAAAATCGCTGGGATTCGGTTTTGTCTGAAATTGACGTGTATGCAAGGTTACATACCCACTGTAAAGTTATTTTTTTTTTTAATTGTTAATTTAATGTAGTAATATGTATTCTAACTTTTAAAAAGTACTTTTTACGACGTGCAGACACCTATCCTTGTTTTATTATCAATGCAGCGTGATTCAATAATTTTGCAATATTCATTTATTTGAATTTAGTTTAAACATTTCATAATTCCATTTGTTCATATGGCCACTCTCATCTGTTAAATATGAGAATAAATTTATAATACTCTCCTCAAACCGGTGAAATTAACGGGCTTTTCGAGGCTGTTGCACTCTTGTAAAGACAATCGCAGACTATCTATGCCTGTTACGGAATTTTTAATTCGAGTTATTAACTAGCCAACCTCTCTGAGAGACGTTCGTGTTTCAAGCAATAATTTTTACAAATTTTGACGGTTTCTCTTACAACATCCTATTTATTTTAAATTCCAACCTAAAATGATTATTATTTTAAAGCAAAGTAAATTATAGTAATATTTTACCCACATTTTTATCTACAGTAACTGTTGGGGTAATTTTTCTTCAACGACGATTTCCGAGAAATGTTCCTGTCCTGAGCCATTCTCCGTAATTGGAACTGCTAAATGAGGGCCCCTTTTATCGATGTTCATGACCAGACTTGACGACTCTGATGAGTGCCGTTTTCTTTTTCCAAAGGTATTCTACACCCATATAAACCTAAAAATTAAGGTTTTATTTTAGTCCCTATCTAATTTTCAATATACAGAGTAAGCCACATTCGCGTTGGTTTATATACGAAAAGTGGTAACATATTTTCAAATTGTTTTTATTAAAGATTATACAGGTTCAAAAGGAGCACATTTCAAAATTATTTTGAAGTATACAGGGTGACTCAAAGATTTTGAGAATTATCTTTCACTGTATTTGTAATTCTATGATTAAATTATATTGCAGAACGTGGAATTACTATTTAAAAGTAACTTGCCTGAGATAAATACGTTCTTATCTGGGTTGTTTTACACTGCTAGTTTACTTCGAACCATTCGTAATATAAAATCTCATTTGTTTTCACTTAAATGTTTTCTTTATCTCACAAAGTCGGTCAATAGTATTGGTACTTGATTTATAAGAGTCTCGTGCACACAATTTCACTTAAATTAACCACTTTTACATTGAATATTCGAGTGGAGGACAGAGGACAATAGTACCCCATTGCATCCTCGACTATACTAAAGATAAAAGAGGAATAACTGCGTATTCGTAGTATTTTTAATGCTGCTGCACCCTCTATGTTGCTTTGGTCAGAAATTCTTCCACCGCATGCCATCTGGCATTAGAGAGGGTATGCTTATGATTTAAGTTGTTTAAAAATATTTAACCGCTTATGTAAGTATTGGAAAAAACAATCAGTTTTGAGCAGAAGTAGATCTAAAATTATTTCATTTTTATAATGCGAAGTTCCCACAAAAACTCGAAGCTCATTTTTTTTTTATAACAGGAAAAGCTATAGCAACGAATCACCAAAAGACAAAAAATAGAAATGTAATCTTACCAATATTTCGTAATATCTAAAAATATTAAAGTTCAATGGAGCAATTATGAATAGGGTTGAATACATATGAGTATAAAAATAATATATGGTAGAACTTTAAGAAGGATCGTATAGCATAAGAACTATTAATTTCAAGTTGTTTTAATTTAGTAATATTTTTAAATAAACTTTATATAAACAGATGAAGTAATTGAATGATTTACAAATTCGTATAAATGGGATAAGTATATAAACACATCAACAATTACATAAACTTATGATTTAAAATTAATAAAATAGATGATACTGGGATGACTAAAATTGGATGTTAATAATTTAAATAGAGCAATACATTTAAGGATTATTTTTTTTTATACCGGGTTCTGTGCGCCCCTGTAGAATACATTAAAGTGGAATCAATTTTTTTGAACACATAGTGCATCAAAACGTCTAATTGTATACAAAATTTCACCAATTCATATAACTGTAAAAAGATAACATAACTTTATTGCCTAAGTAATATCTATTACATATAGAAAGCCCGCAGAACAAAGAAAAAAAATTTAAGCAGAAACAATTGAAGGAGAAAATTAAACAAAATCGAAAAAATACATGTTAATGTGAAGCTTAAAGTGATTTGTTAATTAAAAATAGAAAAGAATTTAACATTTAATTATACTAATGTAGATACATATGTCAAGTTAAATAAGTAAATCTTAAAATACTGCAGTACGCCTCATTTAAAATAATAACTGTTTTACGTCTTCCTTGAAGATATTGATCTCCCTATATTTGAAAGGATTTTATGACTTTATAGTCATAAAATCGTTTCAAATGAAACGCTGTAATCCGATGGCAACGATTTTCTAAATTTATATTTATGTAAACGTTAAAAATTTAAAAATGCTGAAATTATCTTTAAGATATATTAAGCAATTATAAGTGTACAAATGGGGTATGGTCAACACCTCAGGGTCCTGTGATTTAGAATGAGATACTCTGCTAATGATCTTAATAATCTTTTTTTGGATTTTGAAATCTCTTATAGGGAATGCTGAAACTCATAAAATTATATCTCAATTAAATAGACTAAAGAAATTGGCATACTATAACAATAAAGCAATATTATAACATCTGTGAAGTCTATTATTCTTTTTATTTGGTAACAAGCATTAAGTTTAGAACATAATTCAATCACATGATGTTCCCAATTTAGTTCAAAATCCTAACAACATCTAACAGATCTATAGCTCGAGTATTACCCGATTTCAACCAAAAGGTTCATTTTTGAGTTTTATCAGAATTTAATTTTAATTTGTTAGCTGCACTATTAGCATGTTGATCATTTCTATTAGGGAAACTCTAGAGAAATATCTTTACTTTTTATTAGTGGGGGATCCACATTACTGACCTGAACACCATATATTGTACTTACTTGACACAAATAATTGCTTTTCATACTTCTGCATGAATGACTCCACTACAGGAGGCGTTCTTACATCTAAAAATACACAGAAAGGTATTGAAATAATCGTGATTAATCCGTATCAATGCCCTCTTTACACGCACGAAATAATAATATTAGCAGGAGACCACACGGCCTAGTGGAAAACAATAAGATTAAAGATGAAGCAAAAGACTGTGAATTAAAATGAATTAAAACAAAGGACATTTTTATGCGTGAAAATGCGTGACAAAAGAGAAATTATCATTGAGAAACTCCATTCTGGAAAATCAGTAGGAGACCGGAGGTAAGAGCTCATTGTTTCAGGACAAAAAAGGCCCGATACAAAGTCGTTCACAATGCCAAGCCACACGTTAATCGAAAATCTGTTTTAATATCGACATGGTTGTATTTGTCTTAGATTTATATTATCCCAGTAGTGGTCATTCTTTTTATTCTTACTATATATATTGTTCGTGCAAAATCATACATTGCCCGAACAGTTAATAATTATAATAAGCAATTAAAACTATTTATATTTAACTAAAATGGGAATTTCCAAATCTTTAATCTATGTACTATTTGTGCACTTTATTTATATTTATGGTCTTACCTCTTAAGGGCATTTGTATATTTAAATTCTACATTTAATTAAGGTTTTATACATTTCAATGATCCTGTGTTGAACAACTACTATTGCACTTTTCTGTTAAACTCTTAGTTTATGATTTATCGTATACATTAGTTCTCAATTCTTAATCACAAGGTTTTTCCACATTTATCTCAGAACCATTTATTGATCATAACTCATTTATTGTGTGGCCTAGGATATAATCTTTATTGCTAATCATAGACCTTTTAATTTATATCAGTTTAGGCTAGTTACAATTATCAATTCCCAGTATTGTACATTACCTGATGCATTCCCGAGGCATATAAATGTCCAGAAAACTTGTAACTAATTCAGTATGAGTATCAGTATCAGAGCATCCAAAAAACCGACAACTATACCATCTCCAAATCAAACCAAGATATTTGTGTACCGTTTTGTGCGTTTCTTTTTAAGTGTTAATATATAGTATTTACCATAACATCTGGTTTTAATCTACAAACTGTCGCCGATCAAGAATTAATTAGACCTATACGGCCTTACAACCCGTGGGTGGCGAATCGCGGATGTTCAGTGCAGTGATCTTAACAATCATCAAATTCAACAATTGATCAAGGCGCTGTTCATTCCAATGAAACTGTTGCTGTGTTTTGATTATCAGCTTTGAATTAACCATTTGGATCCTATTCTCAAAATATGACGCGAAACAATTTGCGACGGACATCAAAAATATCATGCTACCTTAATAGTTCCGTATGTTGTATACAATCAAATGCCTCTGTAGATCGCAAAACACACCCAATTGCCATTTTATGCTGATCAATAATTTTTATTATGTTTGTGTAAAACTCTATCAAAGACTTGCATATACCTTTTCTGAAACCGGGCTAGTTTTTATTGATTATGTGATATTTATCTAAAAAGGAATGTAAAGGTTCCATACTCCAAGATCTTCGAAATTGCAGGCGTCAAGGCTACCAGTCTATAATTCGCGATGCCTGCAGCGTCGTCCTTTTTGTAAATTGATATAATAACTGATTTCTCACGGCCATTTGGGAAAGTGCCTTCTAGTAAAGATAAATTCATCAAGTACGATAGGACTTCGGCAAAGTATATACTCTAAATTCTTTCAAAATGCACCCGTTAAGATCATCTGGTCCAGTAGAGTGGTTGTGTTTTAGTTTTCCCATTATGTCATAAATTTCCATTGATAAAAACGCCAAGGCAGACATGGAATTAGGATGTATCTCTAATCTATTATCCTGGTTAACATCTGGTATTGTGGAAGCGATTCTGCAGATGTTGTTACAAACAAAATGTGTTAAAACTATCAGCCACACAATGTGGATCCAATACATGTACTCCATCTCTTGTAAGAGCAACATTCTCTTGTAATGTCGATTTAGGTATATTACGTAATTGTTTTAAACTTTCCACATAGCAGAAGTTAGATTTTTCGCACCATTTATATAATATGTATTAAATACTATTTTGGTTCTATTCACCAAACTTCTATGCTTTTGTTTAGCTTCCAGATAAGTATCTTTTAACTATTAATAAATCTCGTAAGAAGGTACTTGAAGTTTGAATCTCGTCAGTAATTCATATTTCATAATGATTATTTCCAACATGCACAAGTCTATAAACAAAAGCATTGTTATAAAGATAGTTTCGAATTTCCAGAAATAATTAAAATGTTTCATAAAGACTTGGGCTTCATATACTTCGATCCACCCCTCATTAACAAGATAGAGTTGCACATTTTTTAATTGCAGCTTATTGTTTTGATTAAAGAAACGTTTTTCGACATAATTCTTACGGCCGGGTGTCTCGATGCAGGCGAATACATAAAATGACTCACACAATATATGCAATAACAATTTTTCGGTATAGATTATTTGATCCTGAATCACTTTCATTTTAAACATATTTCAGCTAAGTGGGCAGGTTAGCCATAATATACCGTCCACAGATAAATGCCGCGCCATGTATATTATACAGTGTTACTACAAAAGAAAAAGACACTTTCAATGTTTTATTAATCCAAAACTAATAACGTTATTATGAATTCGTTTAAACTATTTTATAAAGTGATTCCTCAAGTGTACTTTGGGAACTCATAGGTGCTTAATATGCGCTCCTCCTGTCACACAGCATACATCAAGGCGATAGTCTAGTTCAGTGGTTCTCAAACTTATTTAGACACTGTACCCCTTTTTACCCACAAAACATTTTAGGTACCTCTTCTCAGTTACCGCTACTAAGTAAACTATAATTAAAATATTAAACAAATCTTAAAGCCTTCTATGTAGCATAGAAGTATAGTGTTAACCTTTGAACTGAATTACGCATCATGTTTAAATAAAAAAAAAGAGATATTGTTTACAAACATTTTTATTACATTAAAAACAAACACACACAAAATTTAAAGAAGAGAAAGCGCTTACTTTCAAAGAGATTAGTGAGAAGGGTGAGCTTGTTTCCCTTTGCACAGTTTATCAAAATTGGGTTTTAACTTGGTTAAATACAATCTTAAATCATCTTCAACATTTAATTTGTTTCTAGATTTATTTTTAAGATAGGTTAAACTTGAGAAACCCTTTCACATAAATAAGTGGTGAAAACCCAACAAGAAATTTAACAGCAGTGCTGACAGTTGTTTGTATTCCTTCTCAATACCGATCCAGAAATCTAACAATGTAGTACCAGCAGTCAAATATTTGTTTTTCAACTGGGATCACATGATACTTCAATGAGGTGTTTCTTTTGAAAGATAGTCAGGTTAGTGTCCATAGCATCAGCATTAAAGGGGTTACGTATCCAGTTATACTGTTTCTCCAAAGGTGAAAAGTACTCTCTTATGCGGATCTTCAATGCATTCAAATGCTGCCCTATTTGATCTTGAGTTCAGTGAAATCAGATATGTTTTTCTCATTATCTTGCAAAAATGTAAGTAATCTTTCAAACGGCTCGCAGTTGTTATTTTCTATTTGTTTTCCCAGAGAATGATCTTTTTTACCATTGCATCAGTTTCTTTTCTATATTAAATATCAGAAACACTGCCTTGCATGGATAAATTCCAGATGTTGAGTTTTCCGAAAATATCACTTAAATAAGCCAACTTCAAAGCCAATCAAAATCAGTAAGTACAGAAGACAGATGGATTTGTGTTCGGTAAAAAAATTATGTAATTCTTTGTGGAGTTCAATACACGGGACAAAACATTCCCCGAGAAAGCCATCGTACCTCAGTATGTAGCAATAAGTTCTCATGGAGGCTCCCCATATCCTGGCATAGAATTTAAAGTAACGAGATTTTAGGGCCTAGTTTTTATGAATTCACAATTTTCACACTCTGATCAAGGACATCTTTAAGTTCATCAGGGGGGTGCTTAGCCACTAAAGCCTCTCGGTGAAGGACACAATGAGTGAACTTACACTCAGTTGAAACCGTTTAATATGGCCTACCAGCCCTGTGATGTGACCGCTCATAGCCTTAGCACCATCCATACACGACTGACACACAGTTTTTCAACTTAGCTGGTTTTGGAAAAAAAAAGAATCTAACAAATTGAAAATATCTTCACCTTTTGTCGATGTTTTAAGTGTCTTACAAAATAAAATATCTTTAAATATTTCATCTTGAAAAATGCCACGTACAAAAACGATCAGTTGGGCTAGGCCAGCGACATCCGTGGTTTCATCGAGTTGTATATCAAAGCAAGGACTAGCTCGAATTGCTCCAACAAGTTGTTCTTTTGTGTCATACGCTATATCACTAATTCTCCTTGAAACTGTATCATTTGATAATGGAATTGCTGTAATTCTTTTTGCCTCGTTCTCTCCAAACATACAAGAAACAATTTCTGCTGCGGCAGGGAGGATTAGGTTTTCGCCAATAGTATGGTTTTTACCAGACTTCGCAATTAAATAAATAATTTTGTAAGAAGCTTTTAGAGCACTTTCATTTTGTTCTGCACCAGAAAAGTGTTTTATCGTGTTTTTCCTAGTTTTCAAATCTTCCAAAAGACGTTCAAAGTGCCGTAACTCCTTTTTGACTAAGTTCTACCACGTTTGAGAACCACTGGTCTAGTTCATTCCAAATCCGGTGTAACATATCTGCATCGACACTTTCCACAACTCTCGTGATGCGTTGTTTTAACTCATCTAAATCATAAGGAAGCGGAGGGACGTAAACCAGGCGTTTCACAAATCCCCATAGATAAAAATCGCACGGTGTAAGATCGGGGCTCCTTGGTGGTCACCGTACGAGAACGCGGTTGTCGGCTGTTGCACGGCCTATCCAGCGCTGTGGAAGTGTTTCCTCCAGATAATTTCTAACGACACGGTGCCAGTGAGGAGGTGCTCCATCTGGTTGGAAGATAAAGTTCTCCCCGTCCTCATGCAGTTGAGGCATCAACCAATTGATCAACATTTGATGATATGTAGCTCCCGTTACTGTGTTTTCTTCAAAAAAGAAAGGACCACACATCTTTGTGCGAGATACAGCACAGAACACTTTTACTTTTGGAGAATCACACAAATACTCCACCAACACTCTCGGAGGTTCAGTCCCCCATATTCGGACGTTGTATTTATTCACCTTGCCACTTATGTGGATCGTTGTCTCGTCACAGAAAATTATCCGCTCGCAAAACTCATCTTCATTACGTCGCAGCATTTTATTGCAGAAACCTTGTCGTTTAAGCTTGTCATCTTCACGTAGATGCTGTACCAACTGCAATCTGTAAGGCGTAAGTTTTAGTCGTTTACGTACAATTTTCCACACAGTTGGTTGCGGAATTTGTAGTTCTAAACTTGCACGTGTTATTGACTTTTGTGGACTTCGTTGGTCAAAAACAGCACTGTTTTTTCTGACACACGAGGTCTTCCCAGACTTTTGCCTTTACATAAACACCCTGTCGTTTCAAATTTATTGTACCAATCGTAGATCGATTGTCTAGTAGGCGGTGGTTTTCCAAACCGTGTTCGGAAATGTCGTTGGACAACAGTTACTAAGTTGGTTTTGGCAAATTCAAGCACGCAATATGCTTTCTCAGTAGAGTTTGCAGCCATCGTAGCTATTATGCTTGCGCAGTAGAGAAAATGAAGAATACTGACGTAATAAAACCTGGCAAAGTCGTGGTTTTGACCAAATCAGAAAGGGCTGCAATATTGGGAAGAATTCTCTTGGCTTGGTACACGCAAAGAACCACATTTTGCCCAAATATGCGACTAATCTTAAAAGAGTTTGAGAACAGGAAGATATTTAAACGCTGCCACCACGAGAATCAGGCATGTGACCGAAAGGGTAGTTGGTTTTTTTTCTTCAGAAAATCTAAAGACCTCGTTCAATAAGATTTTGAGTTATTTTAAGAGCTTGAACTAGGAAGAAAGGTATTGAAGAAACAAGCAGGTAGATGGACTGCATGCTTAAAGGGTTGCATCAGTTTGCACAACTACCGTGGAAGAGACACTGGTGGGTCGGGTCGAAAGAGGGCATCCGGAGGGTGGAGTTTTGTCTCCTCTACTACGGAATTTTGTTGTGGACGAATTGCTAGTAAAGCTGGACAATGAAGGACTTAAAGCGGTGGGATACGCAGATGATCTTGTCACGTCTTGCGAAGACAATCGCTATCGATGTCTGTTGAAAAAATTCAATTCAAAAGAATTCACTAGTCAACCTCCGTGAGGGACAGACATGTCTCGAGTTATTTTATAAAATTTAACGGCTATTTTGAAAATCCTAATTATTCCAATTTCCAATCTAAAAGCGATGGGTAATTGTTAAACAAAGTTTATCATATTAATTTCACCTCTATATTAACTTTCTCCAACGAGATTCTGAGATATTTTCCTGTCCTGAGCCATTCTCCGTAATTCGAAGTACCAGTACTCCCATTCGATGCCCTAACTTGACTTGCCCACCCCTATGCCTGCCGATTGCCTCTTACCAAAGGTGTTCTGCGTCTTATCAATCTAAAAAATACACCTATTATTTTAATTCGTGAAAATACTAAGAAATTTAATTTTTAATACGTTCGAGAAATTTTGTTTGGTTAATTTGTATGTAATCGCTGAACAGTTTCCGAATACTGGTGGAAAATTTTTATAAGATGGCAGTTCTAATTTTACTAGTTAATATGTATTTACGGCACGTACCGAATACCCAGTAATTTTTACCATCAAATGTTGCACATACTGCTTTACCCGCCATTTGAGCATACAATTACTCAGATATATGTCCTGAAATCGCAGGAATTTCAAAAGTAAATTTTTAACGTGTTTATTTTCTATGTTGAATTTATATTGCGAAACTTGGAATTACTAACAAAAAACGTACGTGTTATTTAATAAGCAAACTCATTCGACTTACCTGAGATATTTACTTTCTTATCTGCGTTGTTTTGCACGGCTATTTATTTAGAACTATCTATTAAATAAAACCTAATACCTAGTAAATTTTACCATCAAATGTTACACATACTGATTTACATTTACATCATTTGAGCATACAATTACTCAGATAGATGTCCCGAAATCACGGGAATTTTGAAAGTCAATTTTTAATGTATTTATTTTCTATGTTTAATTTATATTGAAAAACTTGGAATTACTATCAAAAAAAAACGTTGTTTAATAAGCGAACTCATTTGACTTACCTGAGATATTTACTTTCTTATCTGCGTTGTTTTGCACGGCTATTTATTTAGAACCATCTATTAAATAAAACCACATTTGTTTGAACTTATATTTTTTCGTTATCAAAAAATCTAATTGACACGTTTTTTGAATTTCATTACAGTATCATTGTTAGAGTATTTCCTGTGTAAAATTTTGTTAGTAAAGGTTTATGATCATCTAATAATAATTGGAAGTATGCCTGATTTCAATAAGAATGTACTTTTCACACATGGAGTGTTTTCATACCCTTGTAGTAAGCAATAATTGGCCCTCAAGTTTTGATTCAAGTTCACCCAGGCGTTTCAAGTTTCGATATTGTGCCGACCCGCGCTCTGCTGTGAATAGCGCAAGTTTTAACGTCACTCACTCGGACTTACTAACTTGTTGTTGTTGTCCGAAAACCAACTGTACTATCCAAACTTCATCAGTTCCTCAAAATGACAGCGCAAAATGCGTGTCGATATTACAAATAACTTTTGTTTTATACAATATCAAAGGTGTCTATTTCTTTTATAGTAACACTGTATATACCGATCGGCTGGACATTATGCTTGATGCTGATTGTACCAATTTAAGCCAAAAACACAATATAGAAGTTGAAGAAGAAAACTTTAATCAGCCACTTCGCTGGGACACGCTGTATAAAAACGATACTTTGCACCTAAGCTTTTGTGTTAAAAAAAGAAAAACACGAGAAAACCGCAAATTTTTACCTGTTGCTAAATCCAATATCGTTTCAATCCCCGTCGAAATCTCGTTACAAATATTCGCACGCGCCCACAATACCAGGCACGTGTTGATACTAGAAAGCGTGACAAAATTGACACCGGCTTTAATTGCTTTAAACTCCTAAAAGTGTTCGCCGTCACGAACACCTATATACCTGTTCATTAAATTTATATTAGACTAAATTTATATACGCGTAACAAATTAATGAATATTCAAATTACATCCTAACGCCCGTGTGACGCCCTTCTCCGTGCAGATATTTTTCCTAACGAGATCGGGGTGGGAGCTTTTAAAGCGGTACAACAATCGATGCCTCGCCGGGCGAAAGTAAGTATTAAGGGGTGTGCTTGTTCTGCTTTGAATTCGCTTAATAATGCCGTAGAAGTAATTGCCGAAGTCGACAAACGTTATAATAAACATCCGGCTTTCAGTCGTGTATATGACGGAAACGAAATAAAAGTTTGAGTAGCGCTCGACAGAGGGCGTCGTACTGTTGTCATTAACTCCTCGGGAATTATATGGCTGGTGTACCCCTCCAGGGGTTTATTACGGGCAGCGCGTATTCCCGTTTGCTTTCGGACGGATTGTTCGAGTTTTGTCTTTGTGCGTGTTATATATGTAAACAAGTTTAGAATTAAACGTAGACAAACGCGCGCGTAACATTACGAGAAATAATTACGCCAGAACTAACCGTATTTGAACGGGGATTAATGTGTTTGCGCGGGGATTATTATACATTTGCGACTTCTGTTATTATTACTTTAGGTGTGCTGGAGTCTGAGTGGAGGATGATTTTGTAATAATTCGAGATATCTTTCGTAGAATTCGTTTGGGGTTAACAATGCAAACTTTTTGTTAAAGTTTTAAGGCAGGGCTTCTTCATTTATAAACTGTTCTATCAATACGGGCTTCAAAGAAACAAGTGTTTTTTTTAAGTTTAATTAAAATAAAATAATACGTTTATAAGCACCAATATTAAATAACTAGCGCACTACTAAAAACACCAATTAAATTAAATTCACTTAAATACATTAACAGTTTGTTGCACTAGTTATTTCCACATTGGCTGTCTCTACCGAAGTTACCATCAGGATTCTCGGATAGGACTGTGTTGTTCTCGCTCGTACGCATGTTTGTATTTGGCGCGTCTGGTTCTGGAGCCGTCTTTTTCACGCTTGCACAGTTTGGCTTCTTGTCCAATTTAGGTACAGCTGACGCCCTGTTCTCGGTCTTCAATCAAGTCCTTACTAATATTAATTACAAGTAACAAGCAAAAGAACTAATCTGGCCACCGCGAGAATTAAGCTCTCGAAGGTGCAAAGATTAGCATGTGTACGCATAACGGGGGCTATGACAACCTGCCCAACAGCAGCTATCGAAGTAGTATTGGATCTTACCTCCTCTGCATATTGTAGTAGAGGGTGTGGCAAAAAGAACCACACTCAGAATGGTCAAGAAAGGACCTGACGGGTGATCAAACCTGGGATATGCCCCGGGATGATATGTTAAAAAAATTCAGCTTTGTGAAGGAATTTATAATAAAGCTCAGTAACAGGAGCGAGTGAGATCATAACACCATCTTGAACTTGAATAGAAATGCTATCAAATGGTATAGTGATGGCTCCAAAACGGCAGAGGGAACTGAAATAGGAATATATGGGCCTGGAACCACATATTTCGAAAGCTTGGGAAAATATCCAAGTATATTTCAGGCGGAAATACACGCTATTGAAAGATGTGTTCAGTTCAATATGGATAGAAATTATCGAAAGCAGGAGACTATCATCATGTCTGATAGTCAAGCAGCCATCAAGGCGCTGAGCTCATATGAAATCAGTTCCAAGATGGTCTGGGAATACCTAGGGAAATTAAATGAGCTAGGCAAAAGGAATAAAGTAACCCTCCTGTGGGTTCCGGGTCACACAGGAGTGGAAGGAAACGAAATAACGGATAATCTCGCAAAAAAGGGGCAAAAAAGGAATGCTTTTTGTAGGGCCTGAACCCTTTTGCGGATTAAGTAGCAGTACAATACTGAAGAAACTAAAAGTAGAAATGGAGCAGAGAAAATTCGTTTGCTGGGAAAATCTCGAAGGAATGAAGCAAAGTAAAATACTTCTGGGAACTTATAACCAGAAGAGGTTTACAGAATGCATCAACCTGAGTAAGAACAACGTTGGCATATTAATAGGAATACTTTCAGGCCATTGTAGACTGAAAGGACACCTGAGTAAGCTTGGATTGGAAAAGGAATCTGAATGTAGATTTTGTGGGGAACAGGATGAAATACCCATCCACCTCCTCTCAAACTGCGAAGCACTGTGCAACTCGAAGGCGTTGCACCCGGGAGCATGTGAAATCGGAGAGTGAGACTTACTAGACTGGGGCCCTCTGACATCCTACACTTTTTGAAAGGAATAGGATGGGAAGGCAAGCTGTAAAGCTGCAAGAATAGGGGACACAACAGATCTTTTAGGGTCGCAGTATAACATCACCCTTCTATTTACATACAATATTAATAACAAACACTTTACAGCAACTGTGTGCTGGCATTTTTCTAAAGCCTTTACTGTGTCAGTCATGACATCCTAATAAAAAAATGTTTTACTATGGGATTCGTAGTACTCCTCTGGAATGGTTCAAGTTCGTAGCTTTCCATCAGGAAACAGATCGTGAAAGCAAACAGTTTTTCCTCATTTATATAAAGTTCACCTGTCTTACGCAGGTATGTGTTAGAGTTATTCATTGTAAAAACTTTCAGTAACCTAACGTGTAATTTTTGCAGTAAATTTATTTAGTACCGTAAATTTGCTTTAAATTGCGTTTAAATATACTCCAAAAAAAAGCAGGAACTACAGCTACCTGTATCTTATATGCAGTTTTACTGTTTCTTTCAACCTTTTCCACTACAGCAAATTGGATAAATCTCTTACACAATAAAGTTGGGGTATAGGAGCATATTTGACGAAAGTTGATTATGTTCAGAAGGATGACCCCCTTCTTTGAGGTTTCCAAAACTATTTTAATTTTTTTTTAACTAGTTAAAGTTGCCACAGCGCTGTCAAAATATCTTTTATGGGAGTACTATTACACCATTTTTCTCTGTAAAATTTCAACCCGATTGGTTAAAAAGAGGCGGAAATGAAAAAACCTGAGCATTTACAACACTACAGGCTTGCTATATAACCAACTAATAACTATTATTAATTTCAGGTTTGCTGAGTTATACAGGGAGACTGTTAACTTATGCAGTTAACCGAAAGCAGTAATAGAGCTCCTTAATCTGAACAATTTTCTTAGCAGACTAAACAGTCGAACCCTAATAATAACTAAACTACAGTGTTTTAAAAATTATTACCCACTTGTTGAAAACCTACAAATACTAGTTCACAATTGTAATTCAAGAGATGATTTTAGGATGTATGTATGTATATATGTAAATAGAAGGGTGATGTTGCACTGCGACCTAAAAGATCTATTGTGTCCCCTATTCTTGCTGCTTTAAAGCTGGCCTCCCAATCCTATTCCTTTCAGAAAGTGTAGGATGTCAGAGGGCCCCAGTCTAGGTAAGTCTCCCACAGGAGGGTTACTTTATTTCTTTTGCCTAGCTCATTTAGTTTCCCTAGGCATTCCCAGACCATCTTGGAGCTGATTTCATATGCGTTCAGCGCCTTGATGGCTGCTTGACTATCAGACACGATGATAATCTCCTGCTTCCGATAGTTCCTATCCATAATGAACTGATCTTCCAATAGCGTGTATTTCCGCCTGAAATATACTTGGGTATTTTCCCAAGCTTTCGAAATATGTAGTTCTAGGCCCATATATTCCATTCCAGTTCCTTCTGCCGTTTTGGAGCCATCAGTGTACCATTTGATGGCTTTTCTATTCAAGTTCAAGATGGTGTTATGATCCCACTCGCTCCTGTTACTTAGCTTTATGGTGAATTCTTTCACAAAGCTTAAACAAAGCTTAAACGAAGGCTAAAAATTTTTCTTTAACATATCATCCCGGGGAATATCCCAGGTTTGATCACCGTCAGGAGATTGAGGCCTATGCCTAATCATTCCTTCCTTGACCATTCTTAGTGCGGTTCTTTTCGCCACACCCTTAACCGAAAGTGGTAATAGAGTTCCTTAATCTGAACAATTTTTCTTAGCAAACTAACAGTCGAACACTAATATTAACTAAACTACAGTGTTTTAAAAATCATTATCCACTTGTTCGGTTTCAAATTTTCCCATAAAGAGGTTAGCTATGAAGGGAGACTGTTACCCATTGCTGCTCCTTCAGTTTGTTGGTAAAAGGTACCGTTGATTTGAACAAAATTTTGTTTCATGCAGAGCTTCGCCAAAGAAATAAAACAATAAAGTTCATTACTGCCCAACTGATTACCTTTCAAGAAATCTTCTAAGTAAGTCAAAGTGATATCAACAGCGACGCTACTACGCGACTACTCTAATAGGTCCATATGAAATCCTACTTTGCTTTTCTACGGGATATGCCACCAGAACCTTTAGAAGATGTCCCTTTAAATTTGCGGTGAGGCACGCCGTTTATGCATGATGCCTGTTCATTTTCCTGGTCCTGTACGTAATTATCTAAATGCCATATCTCCGCTAAAATGGATAGGAGTGAATCAATTCCATGGCCTTCACGCAGCCCCGATATAAATCCGGTAGATCTTTTCTTATGGTACCACATCAAACAGCGCGTATATGCCACGCAAGTGAGCAATGTAGATAAATTACGTAAATGAATTAACATTGCTGTGAAGAGCTGCTCTGCCACTCTGAGGTGGTGCTGGGGTATCACAGAAAATAGCTGGCGAAACATCTGAATGTTACATTGAGATGCGTGCCAGGTAATTCTGGGATCAGACACAATGAAATAGCTGGCCCTGCTAGCTGCTAGGCCCAGAGTCGACGTATGGTAGCTCATACGGCAGCATCAAAACGTTTGTCAGGTCCCAACTTGCTGCTAGGCACTGCTCTTTTTGGAATGAACTCGTCGGCGCAAGACACTGTAAATCTCTAAGGCTTTCGGAAGACTCTGTAAGGCAGTCTTTATGATCGGGGACAGACATGTACCGCATGGGGCTAGTGAACTGTGCAGAAAGTGTGAACTTATTGTCAACTGCTCGGCAGTGGACGGGTAAAGGCAGACGCACTTTGGGGTCGATCGGTTGGACGAACACAGGGTTGGTAAGTTAACTCTCAGCCACATTGCGAACTTCTTTGATAGGATGCAACCTGACTGAGACGGCTAAAAATGACAGGTCTTTCTGGCCGAGTTGCCTTCTTAGGGTTACACCCGCCCATGGAAAAAGAAAATACTTTGAGCGTAAAAAAGTTTGACACTTTGACTTGCAAAGCCGCAATTAACGTGATCCCTTCCTGGATTTTCAAACGAATGTTTTTTCAACTTTACACCAGCAATAATGTTTGTTTAGAAAAATAGAAAAACGCACTGCCGTCGATGTATGTGTGCATGTACTTTTCCCGTGGCAGCAACGGATACATCTGTTGATTTTCGCCGCTACTGTAATCCGCTCACGGTGTTGGCAACTGCACAATACGTACGAACGTCCCTTGTACAAACAAACATTCGTCCCGCGATCGGCCTAATGCATATTTATGGGTTCGGAGATGGGCAAGGACGAGATTAATTGCAGTCCTTGATGGCCGCTAAAAAGAAATATACGGTCCCGCTAATGGGCGACGAGATTGTTCCGGGCTTCCGGAACTGCAACATTTTCGATATAAATGTAAATAAGTTGACATAAAATTTGATGTTCGTAAATTATTTTGGCCCCTTCGTTTTTTTTTTTTATCGTCGGCAGGACGGGCCGATTTAACGAGGCTAAAGCGAATTATTGCTCCGGCATCCTGTAACATTTTTTATGACTCCCGCTAGAAGCAAATTTTATGTTCGGGTGTGTTTACAATATTATGACTATAAATCATTCTATTTTGGTGGACGTGAAGGCGTTCTAAAGAAAATCGAGAATTAAAGGAATCAATTTTCACGTTAGAAGATTTTGTGAAATAAATCAAAATCTACAAATAATATTCATTGTAATTATATAATTAATATTATAATAATATTCACACAAAAACAAATTAATGTAGTGTGTCAAATACCTTGTGATCAATGTGGAAAAAAAAAATTAGAGGTGCCAACAAGCTGGGCATCCCCGTCCTGGCCTGGCCTGGCAAACACAACGGTGTTCTAGGCTGATTTTGCTGCAATTCATCATTATTTCAAAGATACAGAAATCTAAATCGTGCTAGGTAAAGGCGTCGCTATCTCTTCTAACAGTTAGTCCACGCTTAAAGCGATTAGATCCGGACTCTAAGTTGAATTGAGACTGCGCAAGCGCTCTAAATCAAGTGGGCACCGAAAGGAAATCAACATTGGCCTGGATTTTTAGCCACTCGAGCATAAGGGGAAATGAGGTGGCGGTGGACCTGGCCAAGCAAGATTCATCAAGACCATTCGTTGGAACTGACTCTTCTTTTGGCATTACCAAATTGCAAATTAAAAAATTCATCAATGGATGGATACATAACCAGTCCAGAGAGTGATGGCGAAAGTCACCGGAACAGAGATAGGCAAAAGAGTTTCTAAAGAAACAGAAGCTTAAATTTACAACAGATCTACTAAATAAAGATAAGAAGGCTGTCAAAATGATAGTAGGTCTGCTGACTACTTGCATATTCTGCCATGACGAGGAAGCAACACCAATGATTTGCTGTGCCGCTGGCGTGAGTATGTTATTGTCATAACTCTTTACTTTACGTCACATGGAAGTTATTTGGTATGTCACACGGTACCAACATGTAACCCAAAATATATATCTGCGACATAGGTGCCATGTATCTGTGTTTATTGAGTTATCATAACAGTAAAAATTATTTATTAAAATATTTTAGATATACCCTCCATTGCAATTTTAGACAAAAATTAGACGCAGTGTTGATAATGGATTTACGAAGGTACATTTAACAACTAGAAAAGATACTAACAATATTACAAAACTTTTTCATGTCAATGATAAGGCTGAGAGCATCAAAATGATACTATTAGTGTGTGCTATGGGTCAATGGAATGCAAGCACTATCACACCTATATGACAACTATTTTTGTCATATTGTGCAAAAAACGTCATGCCAAAACTGATTTAGAGGGATTCAAAAATGAGGATTTTTTTTCTTGGAGTAATGACACTGCTTGAAATAAAAATGTTGCAACAATTTAGAAATAATATTATATGCATGGATGCAACATATGGAACCAATTTTTATGATTTTAATTTAATAACTTATAAGCCTATGAGATGTACGTATCTTAAAGACAATGTACCCAAATTAAGTTAAAAACGTACTCTATATAAAGTCAAATGCACCAGTTCTTGTTACAAATGACAAAGCTCACAAACTTTGAAGGAAAGAATTTATTGAGAACACCAGTACGACATCAAATGTGGTAACCCAAGTACAGCGTTAACAAGTCATACCATTGATATCGGACATAAGTTTGATGTTGTGATTTTCTAAACCCTAGCATCCTTGACATCGAAAACAATTACAAAAAAAAGCTGCTGGCAAAGACAAAGTTTCCAGTAAAGGGGGTGGAGCACCCCACAGCTAGCAGCTATACAAAGAAACCGCTCTCAAGGATGATTTGACCTAACTAAGAGGGCAAATTTAGAGACGGTCTTCTTCCATCTAGGAAAAAGGAAATCAGAATAGAGCAGAAAGCGTCACAAGCGTGAAACAGGTCCGTAGGTCACCCCAACCTTAATCTAATCAAATCTGGCATTACATTTAATTGATGTATATATTACCTTTATTCCACCCGAATCTGTTAAGGTGTATATCCGAATACAGTGTACATATAAATGATTTTGACCACTCTCTTTTATCACCAGTTATTCTCTTCGCTTCACTCCACGTCAATCCTCTTCTTTCCAATTCTCCACAAGAACATTATCCCACGTTTTGCTTGGTCTACCTTTTCCTCTTTTATTTAGCTTTACCAGATTTATTTTGGTAGTCTGTTCTCACCTATCCTCGTAACATGTCCAAACCATTTTAGCTGTTGCCTTTTAATCGTTTTCATGATTGGCTCCACGCTCACGCCTTGAAATTCCCTCTACAACTCTCCTGGTCTCAATTCTTCTTTCCACCTGCTTTGTGAGGACCCAACTTTCACACTTATATGTAAGGACAGGCTTGGATATGGTGTTGTATACCGTCATCTTAGCTTTCTTTGATAGTTTCCTTTTTTTAAAAAAAAATGTCTATTTAACATGTAATATAATTTTATTGCCTTTTCTATTCGTTCATTTATTTCAGTATCAGGTTTATCGTCTTTATTTATTCACACCCCTAAATATTTAAATAAGTTTGCTCGTTTTGTTATTTTCTTCCTGCTTACTTCTATTGAAATATTTAAGTCGTCTCTTTCTATTACCATCACTTTTGTCCTTTCTTTGTTCATTCTTAGATTTTTGTTTTCCGAGCACATTTCCCAAATTTATAAACTTTCTTGTAAATTTCTTTCGTTCTATCATATATAACCAAATCATCCGCGAAGGCTTTTTCCCCAATTTCAATTTGTTGCACGTTTTTATAGCCACCTGGTATTTTTCTTGTTTGTTCTTGTACTTCTTTTATGACTTCATCCGGTACCACATTTAAAAGTATTGGGCTCAATACTCTTCCTTGCCGTAGTCGTTCCTTTGGTCTTTTTCGTCTGATTTTAGGTTCACCGTGCTTACATAATTTCTTGTAACGTTGTATAGGCTCATTATACCTTTTGTTAATTTATTATTTCCGCCTTTCCTAACCAGACTCTTCCATCAACTGATGTACTGATATTTATTATGGTACACCAATGGGATCTCACTAATTTTATTTTGCGAAGTTACGAAGACTGAAAATACACAATTTTCAGTACAAAAACTTCTATTTGACAAATTTGAAACCATTTACTGAGATGCATATTTTCATGTTCTTAGTTTTTAAGTTTTTTGAGTTATTTGGCCGAATGATGAATTTTGGACCTGCACACTGTTATTCTTGATCTACTGCCCTTCGATGCCCCTTCTGAAATTGTTGATTCGAAGCTGAATGGGATTCAAAAGCAAATATTTTCTTGCTTTAAATCGTGACTAATGGCGATAATTATTATAATGGAGAGTAAAAGTTGATTTAGTACAATGTACAAGTACATGGTGTTTAAAACTTTAACGACGAAATTTGTATTTTATTGAAACTTTGTAAAATTATCGAAAAGTGTTAAAATTTGTCTTGTTGAAACATGTTTAACCTATCTGATTTTATTTTCGAATTCTGATCCAAGGTTCCTAATTTACCCTTCTTTTACAAAACTTTAGGTTTAGATTTTAATAGTAATATAAATTAATTTCACGTTAATGCAAAAAAATGTAATAAATAAATCAACATATTCGCCAGCACTAGTTGCTATTATAGATATTTGCAGCTCCAGATAAGAACCCCAAGTATTTAAATGAAAATAGGAAAGGTATCCTTTAGAAGAGCAATCGGTGCTGACGATTGGGTTGGTCGGGCTTGACAGCTAAATATGACGGGATGGGCCGGGCCAAATTAACAACAACGTCGGGCCGGGGCGGATCTAGATAATTGCCAAAATGCGCACCTCTAGTATGCATGGGCCAAATCAAGCAATATTCGAAAGAAAAAATAAAAGGACACAAACACGCTAATAATATCACAGCCTTCAAGAAATATAGTTTGAATATCGGCCAGCAATTTAACTTTAACAACACAAAAGTTCTTAATAAAGAAATTAATTACAAAGTTAGATGTTTACTAGAAATGATTCAAATTCGAAGACAAAAAATACAGTCAGTGGTAGAACCAAAAGTCAACATTTATAAAAGGTTTATTATGTTATTCTAAATTACTGGTAAACTAGTTAATGAAACAAATTTATTTATAAATTTATGTTGTAAGATTAATCCTCAATGTGCTTTTTCGTTGCAGCATAATAGTATTCCTTCGCCTTATTTGAAGACATAAACAATTTCTATTAACGTATTATTATATCAAAAAATATCACGTCTATTTTCCCACGAATTTACTCGGAAACCATTCCAGGTGGGGAGAAGTTGTAATAAAATCTGATGGAATTAAGACGACCTTTTATGCCTGAGCACATGCAATGGTTTCATTTAAAATAACAAAGTTCATGACGACTTCCACTTAACGGGGAGTGTAAGAAGTTTGAAAGTTTATTTTAGAAAGAAAAAAACTATACAATTATTACAAACCCCACACTTAGAAACTACAAGAGTTAAGTCGAGAAAACCTATAACTGTCCAGTTCCGTAGAAATCCTGTATATATTGTATTTTTCCGAATAAATACTCCCCAAAAATAGAATTGGGTTACGTTATTCCCATTTCTTTCTCCGGAAAATTAATTCTATCACGGTTCCTACAAGGGCGTTGATTAGTTCATCCATTCTGCGTAGTAAGTAATAGATGTATGGCAATTGTTGGTCATCGGAACATTTAACAGATTGCCGGGCACTCTAACGGAAGTACGGGATGTAATCGCTCGCATAATTCGTAGGTTATTTTTCCCTCAACGCACACACCAATTTTCCGCCTTTTACTTTCCTAATCGGCGAACGATTTATTAAGCATTACAATTCTGCAAAGCAAGTACGGTGTTCTATAAGGTTCTATATTGGGTCCCACCTTGTTTTTGTTATATATTAAAGTATTGTAAGGATATGGACAACGATATTCATATCAACTGAGCGATCCTGTGAAGCTATTCCTTCATGCAAGATGGCTATTCAGTTTCATGCCTTCTGTAAATATGTTAGTGGTTTTTTTTTTTTTTTTTTGACCCTCTGTTTGGAATGGTGAGAATGTTGTGAATAGTTTTTGCACAAGGTATCAACCTTTAATAATTTCAAGCCTTTATATTAAAATAGGAATTACTTAGCGTGTGTTTTCACGGGTTAAATGTGGCCTTCTTCTACACTGAACTAAAAATGGGCCCTGAAACAATGGAAGAAATCATTGTTCATATGAAATAATGAATTAAAATTGTTGTAACGAACACCAGTTTTGTTTTAGCAACTTTATTTGATTTACTGAATAACCCCGAGTTATCAATTTTATGTATGAACTCCAACCATGGCAGGGACTCATGGTCCACTGTGGAGGAATCACTATACAAGCCGAAGGGGAATGAAATGTGAGTTTCTGCATACCAAGCGTCTTTAACATTCCTCCAAGAGTAAAATCACTTTCATCAGTATTGTGTCTGAAGTATTATTCTTTGTTGCTCCCTAAGTGATCAGAGTTTAGATACAGGCCCTCTAGGGGCCACACGCCAAATTCTCACCGCAGCGTAAGTCAGTAATAAATTACAAACCATTGAACTAATGAAGAAAGTATTATTTAATACTTTATTGAGATCATACCGTGAATAATTCTATGAAATTATATGCAAAAATAACAATATATTGTTGTGATACATACGTAGTATGAAGCACCAACCATAGTAGATGTAGTTATTATCTTATGTACACACCTGTTTTGTAAATCCGGTATATATTGAGTGTTAATCAATTGTCACCATAGTCCTGGTAATTAGATTTATAATTTTATCGTCTGGTAACTGTATGATTTCAATATAAAGTTGTTAGTTTTTGTCACTACTTCAAAAGGGTAAAGACTAAATGTAGTTCATATTAAATAAATGAGCTGGGGTTCATGAAGACGAAGTGGTTGTTGACAAAACCTTCCTTGAAAAACCGTTTTATTTTCTTATCAAGTAAAATTCAATTAAATCATATTTTTGTAATATATCTGACATCGAAGAGGATTTTGTTTGTAAGCCGATGTATCTACCATCGGCCCAAAAATATATAGAGGGAACGTCAAGATTTTTCAACATTAGAAGAAATTAACATACCTTGGTACCTTTTTTCGTGTGGAATCATACATGTGTCTGCTGTTGTGAGTATAATGATACACTTTGGATGCTTTGAAAGAGTTTTTTTTTCTGGATTTCCTGATACCGGTGTGGATTCTTTCCTGTAACCATTTTGGTTTGTCACTGCGAAGAAGCACCATTCTGAAGTATTTTAGGGTGTATGCAAACTGATATGTTGGAGGTATTTTGTACAAGTAATGTATGTATGTATGTATGTAATAGAAGGGTGGTGTTACACTGCGACCTAAAAGATCTATTGTGTCCCTATTCTTGCTGCTTTACAGCTGGCCTTCCAATCCTATTCCTTTTAGAAAGTGTAGGATGTCAGAGGGCCCCAGTCTAGGTAAGTCTCCCTCTTCGATTTCACATGCACCCAGGTACAATGCCCTCGGGTTGCACAGTGCTACGCAGTTTGAGAGGAGGTGGATGGATGTTTCATCCTGTTCCCCACAAAATCTGCATTCAGGATCTTTTTCCAATCCAAGCTTACTCAGGTGTCCTTTCAGTTTACAATGGCCTGAAGGTATTCCTGTTAATATGCGAACATTGTTCTTACTCAGGTTGATGCATTCTGTAAACCTCTTCTGGTTATAAGTTCCCAGAAGAATTTTACTTTGCCTCATTCCCTGGAGATTTTCCCAGTAACTGGATTTTCTCTGCTCCATTTCCATTTGTAGTTTCTTCAGTATTGTACTGCTACTTAACCCGCAAAAGGGTTCAGGCCCTACGAAAGGCATTCCAGCCCTTTTTTTGCGAGGTTATCCGTTATTTCGTTTCCTTCCACTCCTGTGTGACCCGGAACCCACAGGAGGGTTACTTTATTTCTTTTGCCTAGCTCATTAGTTCCCTAGGCATTCCCAGACCATCTTGGAGCTGATTTCATATGAGTTCAGCGCCTTGATGGCTGCTTGACTATCAGACACGATGATAATCTCCTGCTTCCGATAGTTCCTATCCATAATGAATTGAACACATCTTCCAATAGCGTGTATTTCCGCCTGAAATATACTTGTGTATTTTCCCAAGCTTTCGAAATATGTAGTTCTAGGCCCATATATTCCTATTCCAGTTCCCTCTGCCGTTTTCATTCATCAGTATACCATTTGATGGCATTTCTATTCAAGTTTAAGATGGTGTTATGATCCCACTCGCTCCTGTTACTTAGCTTTACGGTGAATTCTTTCACAAAGCTAAATTTTTTTAACATATCATCCCGGGGCCTATCCATGCCTAATCATTCCTTCCTTGACCATTCTTAGTGCGGTTCTTTTCGCCACACCCTCTACTACTATGTGGAGGGGACAAGTAATGTAATGTATGTGTAAATTTATATTTAACATTTCGAAAACTTTGAGGTTACTCTTTATATTTGTAAATGACAGTTGAAATTGAATTTTTAATATGTATAGGTTGGTAGACATGGTTGGTGGATAGCGGGAGATTTAAAAATTATTTTGAGAATTTAAGAATCCAAAATATACTGGATAGTAAATAATATTTGATGTAAACATTCCAAATAAGTATACTCACCTTGGGTAAGAGTTCTTATACTTTTTATATGTTCTTACTATGATTTCAGACAATAAATTGTGCATGTTATTGATATTCACATTGTTTTCATTAATAAAAAAGCATTTGATACATTTAATGATTAAAATTAAATTATAAATAATATCTAATCAAGTGAAAGTCTAATAATATACAAGTTATTGACTTAGAAGGCATAACATGTACAGCTAACTCGGCAACTTACCCACTGCTGGTATAAAAATATAAATATTAATTATAAAAATCATAGTAATATATTTGTTCATATTCATGTTATTTACAAAATTATTTCTTAAACATATGAAAATATAGTTACCATAACAAATATTGTCCATCATGGATTAATGCACAATGATTTGTTATAATGATGAAAACTAATTTATTTACTTAATCAAAGATTGTAAATAATATTTTATGATAACAATGACACATTTCGTTCTGTCGATGAAAATTCACTTAATGACTACATTATTGATATCACCTCGGGTATTTGTCCCAGTGCAGTCGCATTGAAATTAAATATTTAATTTATTACCAGTAAACCTCGGATTAATTTCAAAAACCTCTAGAGTATTACTTGGTTACTGAGGTAATCTGCAACTAAAATGAATTCAGGGTTGATTATTATTATTATAATTACTTAATTTTAAAACAATTAAATGCTGAATTTATATTATTCCTTGGGCAACACGTTTAAAGCCGTCGACTGAAACAAACTGCAAAAAAAAATCGTGTCACCATCGGAATGAAGTTGTAATTATAGCACGTTTACCTTTTCGAAATATGGAACTTTTTTTTTTTTTTTTTAGTCCATTGGACGACCGATTCTCTATGACTCTTGACCAGAAATTTACGCCCAAATCGATTGCGCAGCAGTGTTTTTTTTGCCTATGCGACCCTATCGGTGCATATTGGATGTCACGGTACGTTAGTTACGAAAAATGCAATTTATCAAACGGCACGATCGAAATTTCCGAATTAAAAATGGTAATGGAGACTGGTGGAGAGGTGAACACGTGCATAATGGCATTTGGGGATAGAATTTCCGACTCTTTCGGCGCAAAAAATGTAAATAGAAATAATTCGACCGTCAATTTAGACGGGCGTTATTGAATTTATGCCGAAAATCGGAGTTTAGTTCTAAAATTAATGGGTATTGCAACGGAATCAAACAGCTACTTTATTTCTGAACATAATTTAACTGTACATTTTATTGCATTCTGCCAGCTACATACTTTCGTAACAATTGCAAATACAAATATACAGGCTGATCCAAGTTAAGTGGTCAATATTGCTATCTCTGTTAATATTGATGTTATGGTGTTGGTTAAATTGGCAATCTAGTAGTATTTTTCATGTTGATTAACGTACATTCAATAGAAAAACAATTGATTTGCGCGTTTGCTAGATAGCTGTCAAACCACTAGCAATTAAAAATGTAATTATATATATCAAAATTAGGGTATAAAATTATATGGGTATTGCGATCTTTTAATAAAACTATGTTTTAGTGACCTCAGTATTTTCTCATTTATTAATGACTTCTTCAGGAGGTAATCTATAATACTATAACAGGATGTGAAACAATAATACTGAAAATAATCATTAATACTTACAATTTAAGTATAATAATTTAAAATTACTGTAATTTGGGAATGTTGAATAGTCAAAAAAAACATTTTCTCGCTAAGATAAAGTTACTATACAGGATGATTCTCAATATATGCGACAAACTTTAGGCGCTGATTCCTGGGGTTATTTTGATCATAAAATTTCATAAGAACATATGTCCAAAATCGCTTAGTTCTAAAGTTGTACAATGTTTAATAATAAGTTAACATAATTAATATTTTTATTATAAATTAATAAAATAATTAGTAAAACAAAATTAACTTATACTAACTGTTGAAAATGACCGCCCCCAACTGCAATACAAGCTTCTATCCTCCGTCGTATTGACTGGCGAGTTCGTTCTAAAATACCAGAGGTATTTCGAATTGTTTGAAAAGCTGCGATAGTACGATTTCTCTGTTCTTCGACATTTTCAATGGGAGTCGTATAAACTAATGATTTAAGGTGACCCCAGCGGAAAAAATCCAAAGAATTTAAGTCTGGAGACCGAGGAGGCCACGGTTGTGGACCTCCCCGTCCTATCCACTGATCTGGATACGTATTGTTCAAAAATTCGCGAGCAACTAAACTAAAATGCGCTGGAGCACCGTCATGCATAAAATACATTTGCAATCTTAATTGCAATGGAACTTCTTCTAGCAGTAGTGATAGCTCCTCTTCAAGAAAATTGCGGTATACCTCGCCATTTAACCGCATCCGTAAAAAATGTGGACCTATCAAGTGATCTCCAACAATTCCGGCCCACACATTGACAGAGTATTGATGTTGATGACGGGCATTTACTAGTTAGTGCGGATTTTCTTCGGCCCATATGTGATTATTATGAAAATTAATAATCGCGTTTCTAGGGAAAGTAGCCTCGTCGGTGAAGAATATTTGAGCCAAATAGTCAGGATTTTGTGTTGCATCTATTGACAAAAAGCCACTCTTTGCGGAAAATCTGCCAGCAAAAGTGCCTGCACCCGCTGAATGTGATATGCATACAACAGTTGATCTTTCAATATTCTCCAAACTGTGGCCTGACTAATGTTTAAAGCAAACGCATTTTTTCTGGTGCTTGTAGTAGAATGTTCCTCAATTTCATTTAATACCATTTCTTCAACTTGTGGAGTTCTCACTGTAGACGGGTGCCCGTTATCAGTCGTCCGTTTTTTTAAATTTCCCGTTTCACTAAGACGTTGGAGAAAACGGTCAAATATTGAATGATGCGGGATGATACGGTTCGGGTATCGTTCTTCATAAAGACGTCTAGCAGCACGCGAGTTTCCATTGGCGAGACCGTAAACGAAATGCATATCACACATCTCAGCATTCCTGTAATTCATTTTAGAAAACAGAAACTGGCAATAAACTGAATGAATACTCTGACAACTATTGACAAATATTGAAATGACAAATAAACGATTTTCTCTCAACTTAATAGTTTTTGTCAATGTAACAACCTTGACAATCACGACAAGAAATGTAGATATAATATCAGTATGGTCTAATCTAAAACTGGTATCTTGTCTTTAGTTTCAGTAAAGATTGTTCTAATGGTTGTTATTGCAATTCTTTAAAACGTTTAATTACGTTATTAGTTAAACTTTATATGAAAGGCTGTTTGTAATATTTAAAACTGGTAGTTATATCAGTATTTGTATGTTCATGCAAAGAATTTGGATGAAAGAAATAATTCAGAAAGAATTGGGGCAGCCATTAATAGAAAAACAAAATGAAATAACTTTTTTAAATTATCGCTAAGAAATCTTATGTCACTGCTCTGTGTAACTCTGTTTTTCATACCGATAACAGTATTTATTTTTGATTCATAGGGTGATTAGAATAAAAGTTAATGAATCTACCACAAGATGTAGGTTTTTGATACCAATCGAATTTAATTTATTTTCTAATCTTCTAAGTTTGATATCTAGAGAAGGTACATAACAATCATTTTCCTATTCAGCAGTGAATTGAAAATGATTATTCTAAGAATTAAATATATTTAAAGTGATATCTACCACATAATTAGGTATGGAGCAAATAATGTCATCAACATATTTAAAAATAAATGGAATTTTGAACGTAATTTAGGTATAACATTATTTGATAAGTAATCCATAACAATCTTTGCTAAAATTGGATTACTTGGAGAACCCGTTGGTGTACCTAAAATTTATAAACAATATTTATTCATGAAGAAAAATAACAATTATTGCAAACAAATCGAAATGATAATATAAAATCATCTTTGGGAAATTGTGATGTGTGGGTCAATTAAAGGCTATTTTTGTTTCAAAATATCAATTACTAATTCTATAGGAATATTTGTAAATAATGAAACAATATCAAGAAATTTCAACCTAAAATTTTTGGGTATAACCATACCTTTAATAGTACTAACAAATGTGAAAGTATTTTTAATATTGTAGGAAGTGTTACCAGAAAAGATCAAAGAAAGTATGTTTGACAAAGTTTGCTAAAAATATGTAGTACAATTAATCGAGCTCATAATGGGATGCATCGGTATTTACTTTTGGTAAACAATATAATTTAGATGGTATTGATTTATATGTAGCAATACGTTTAGCATCATTATCACTAATTTCTTTTTATGCTTTTATTTTTTTTTATAAATTCATTGTGTCTTCTCTGTATACCTGAAGTTGGATCTCTGCCTAAAATCTTATAAGTATTTGTATCATTTAATAACAACTCTGTTTTTGCTACATTAGTAATTTTTATTCATTGCTACAGTACATCCATTTTTGTTTGTTTGAAAAATATATTAATTTGGATGGTCCTTTAAATACTTTTTTTTTGTTTTTTTTGTATTTGGAAGAACTTTAGATTTTGATAAATGATTTGTGACATTATTAGTTATTTTTGCTCTTATTAAATTTATATTTGCTTTCTTGTAGATCAGTTCCTGGCCGTATATACACACTGTCTTTTGGGCTGAAAAATCTTAATTTTGAATTAAAAATAGAAAAAAAAAAAATTGACACTAGGAAACTGACAATACAAGTTGGCACACATGTTACCTACCTTAGTATTTTACATTTCCGGGAATAACTCTTTTTCTGTAATTTTTTTTCTAGTTTAATATCTATTTATCAATAATAAGTGCAATGAGGACACCAGTTCATCCTAGCAAGATTGAACAGTAGCTTAATGAGGATTTATTGCATGTCTGTCATGTGGAATCTAGTGTAGCCAAACTTTAGTGACGTTTTTGCCTGCCTAAAAAATACTGCAAAGTGAGTGTTTCCGGACGGAGGTGCAAAATTTGTTTTTTCTGACTTCGACTAGCAAGGGAACACCGGCGAGTGTCCCCCTCCGATTTCGATGAAACATAACAGATCGAAAGAGTATCTTAAAATAAGAGACACTTATTTTTTTTATCGGTGTATCCGCACGATTTTGGGGTACAGCCCCTCCAAAGTTGAACGATTTTTTCAATTTTTTGCAATTTCCTAATATAACAGATATTAAATTTTCTTCTGGACATAATTTGCAGCATATTGCATGGCCCTAAGGGTGGCGTCGTCCGTATTCGCAAAAAGTTAATAACGAATTTGCCCCATTTTTTTTACATTTACAGAAGCAACGTATACAACGCTGATGAGAGCGGATTTAATCTAGAAGTACATTTCGGTCGTACTTTAGCTGTGAAGGGTGAGAAAACCGTTGAAGGTATTGTGCAATTCTTACACTCTACAACACATAATTACACAATTTTGCCAGCCATTTCTGCAGACGGACGCTTACTTTCACCACTATTTTTTGTATTAAAGGAGTCTACGAATACGTTTGGACCTCGAGTTGTGCAATCATTGTTTCGACCTGTAAATGTGTATATTTCTTCTTCGGTATCTGGTAAGCTCACTTCAAATCATTTCAAAACCGGGCTAACCGATGTTTTTCTCTCGAATACCGGGCCAAAGCGTGTCCTTTTGATTGATTCTTGGAGTGGGCATTGTGTTGCCGAACTTCAGCAATTAGTGCCAAAAGACAAAACTTTAAACATTTTAAATATACCAAAAAAACGACAGCGATGGTACAACCTCTAGATGTATATGGTTTTAGACTGTGGAAAAATGTTGTTAGAACTTTTTCGAATATAATGATTCTTATGAACTACGACATAGATTTACATCAGAGAAATAATATTATTAAGTTGCAATCCCTAACCCATAATCAGTTTTCTTCCCCAAGATTTTTCGACGTATTCAAGTACTCGTGGTATAACAGTGAATACGTTGAGGAAAGACCTGGGCCCTTTAAAAATCCTGTAGAGTTTTGTTTTAACAAAGATGCGCAGTCTACACCCTTGTGTAGTATTTGCAATAAACCAGCTATTGTGCGGTGTTCATGGTGCAAACAAAATCTGTGTTTTAAACACTTTTACACAGACTATCACTACTGTAATACTTACATCTTATTACTGTATGTATATTAATCTTGTTCGTATGCAATACATATATACCAATAATCGCATTACAGTATGTCATGTATTTAAACATTTATAAGCATTATTGTTGGGGGGCCGAGGCGTGGGTTTAAATGAAATACTTATATAATATTTCGGTATTCACCTTTTATTTAATAAGTGTACGTCTTAACTCTATGCTCACGGAATGGCCATCTTTCTCGGAGTGGCCATGCTTGCGCCCTCTAGGGTTGAGATATAACAACTCTCCCCTCACAAAAAAAAAACAATTGCTATAAATTAATCGTTGAGGAGGTCTTATTGTCCGTGTGGTACGTCTATATTGGGAGTAACAACATTTTCGGGTAAATTTTCATTCTGTGGTACAATGTCATTCTGGGGTACATTCTCATTTTGGGGTACATTATCATTTTGAGGTACATTATCATTTTGAGGTACATTATCATTTTGAGGTACATTATCATTTTGAGGTACAGTATGATTTTGAGGTACAGTATCTGACGGAGGTAAGGGATCAACCGCATTTTTCGTATCATGTGATGTATCTGGTATACTTTCAGTCCAAATGAGTCGTCCTTTCTGGAGTATGATCTTCCGGCTAAGGGTCCCACTTTTCTCAACTGATCTATATGTCTTTTCCACATTCGTCCATCATCGAGTTTATCAAATAATGTAGCAGTCCACTCTGTTCGGTAATCACTCCAAATTTCCACTTCTCTTGCTTCGACATGAAATCTCTCGCTGCAGCCCGATCTCCCACGTTTAACGTCCTGGATTTCGGTAGTTCGTCCTCTTTAGTCGCATTTCTGGGCATAAGCAAATCCAAACGTGTACGCAGTTGTCTATTCATTAACATCATACACGGGGATTGTCCTGTAGCGGATGTATCGTGCGTCGGTATGTCAATAATATCTCACATAGTGCCTTGTCTAAATCCGTTGTTTCTCCGTGATAGAGCTTTCAATTTATTCTTTATGGTTTGTACATATCTTTCCGCCTGCCCATTTGTAGCAGGATGATATGGCGCTCCTAATTTATGCCTGATTCCATTAGCTTTAAGAAATTCTGAAATTCTTCCTTTTAAATTGAACACCATGATCTGAGACAAATACATGTGGCAGCCCATGCGTTGCAAATATTGACGACAAATTTTTATCGTAGCATCTGTTTTAATGGTATTTCATTAGATATACTTCTGGCCATTTAGAATAGGCATCAATGAGAATAAAAAAATAGTGTCCAAGAAATGGACCCGCGAAATCCGCATGAACTCTCTGAAAAGGTATTATTGGTGGTTCCCAGGGATGTAACGGCGCATCAACCGGATCAGGCCTTGTCCGCTGGCATCAGTGCAATTTTGCACGATATTCTCTATATCTTGTCAATATCTGGCCACCAACATATCCTCGTGCTAAGCTTTTCATACGTGTAATTCCGAAATGCGTGGCATGTAATTCTTCTAGAACTTTGGTCGCACCGGTCTAGTATATAAACTCTAATACCTCGCTTAAACAATTTCCTTGTAGAGTAAATTCAGATTGATCAATCCAAATCGAAATTTAGGATCTACTATCCGTCCATTTTTTAATCCCTGAATAAGCATTTTAACTGTTTCTTCTTTTCGGTAATGTCTCCTAGCTCTTTCGCTGTTACTGCATCTGTTGAATCAGGTTTAATTCTATGATGTCTACTTCTTCCATGGTGTTATTTTGACATCGTTTTTACGGGCAATCGAGACATTGCATCCGCATTGGCATGCATTGTGTACTTCTGTAAATGATATTATAATCAAAAGCCTGTAAAAATGTCGCATAATGTTGCATCCTCCTCCAGCTTGTTTTCTTAAATGAATTTGTAATTTCCAACTATTCCAATGGTCTTGGTTCAAAAAAGTTTCCAAGATTCCACAATCTCCTCATACTTTTTTCCTTTGCTTTTTTAGGTGCTATTTGTCCGACAAAATATCAAATGCATCCTGTCCAATATAATGCAGTTAAGAAGTGCTTCCTTTCTTCGCATCTGTAATTTTAAAATATGTATATGCACCTTCCAACCTTTCAATCCACCGCGTCCATTTTATTTTATTTTGTTCGAACGTTCAATCGTGAACGTTGCAGCATTTTTATTTCTACGGTGTTTGATTTCACAGTTCTCGTCGCCAATTGTTGGGGGGCCGAGGCGTGGGTTTAAATGAAATACTTATATAATATTTCGGTATTCACCTTTTATTTAATAAGTGTACGTCTTAACTCTATGCTCACGGAATGGCCATCTTTCTCGGAGTGGCCATGCTTGCGCCCTCTAGGGTTGAGATATAACAATTATGATGTGTTTTTAATTCTGTTCTATTGCTTCCGAAATGTTATAATTGTTACAAACACATTACTTATATTTATGCTCCATTGAATACTTACATTGTACACCTACATTGCACGAAAAACTTGAAATAAATTAAAAAATATATATGTATGTATTATTTAATCCTTCGTCCTGTGTAGCAAATTTGTTCATATATACGCACTAAAGGATTATAGTATTCTAAGAATGAATAACATTTTATTAAGGAAATATATAAAGCGCAGTCACTAACTGCAGTTGATAAAACGATTTATATTGCTACCACCGATAAAAGTTTCGTATAGTATATAGTATAAGTTACTAGGCATAGAAAGGTTTGACCATAGCTTGTCGAGTAGATACAATTCTAAATTAATTAAGAAATATTTAAGTAAGGAGAGCATCGGAGTAACTTATAACAAATACATTGTTTAATGTACTATATTATTTATTATTACAATTATTTTTATTATTAATTCTCCAATTTATTACTATTGTTTCTATGTAAAAGCGATCTTTTTTTGATGAATAATGAATAAAATTACTAAAAAAATGCGGGGGTATGGGGGGTACCCCATACCCCCGCATTTTTATTAGCCCCGTTATTAGCTTTTTATGAAGATATCTACCTTGAGACCATGTATTATGCTAGAAAGTATGTTAAGGATAGAAACTTATTTCTGTTATAGTTCATTTGATTTATATCAATAGACAAGTTTATTAATTTTGAAGCTTTATTATTATTTTTCTATTTTTGCAATTATTAATTTTCGAAACTTGTTATACATCATTCGTATTCTATGTAAAATCGGCCTTCTTTTGATGAATAAGAAAAAAGAAAAATGTAAAAAGGGGGGTTCGGGGTACCCCGTCCACCGTTATTAACTTTTTGCGAATACGGACGACGCCACCCTTAGGGCCATGCAATATGCTGGAAATTATGTTAAGAAGAAAATTTAATATTTGTTATAATTTAGAAAATATTTGCCAAAATTGAAAAATCGTCCAAACTTTGGAGGGGGCTGCACCCCAAAATCGTGCGGATACGCCGATAAAAGAAATACGTGCCTCTTATTTTAAGGTACTCTTTCGATCTGTTAAGTTTCATTGAAATCGGTGGGGGACACCCGCCGGTGTTCCCTTGTAAGTTCATTCAATAAATTTATGCAAGAGGTTTTTGAATATATTGTTAAACATTCAAACCAAGTGTAAGTAATCTTAGAAATCTTTGCTTCATTGTAATATACGAAATATTGGAGTAGTATTTTATCCGTCAATATCAAATTCAACTAGTAAATATAACTTTAATATCTAGTTAATAAAATGCGAATTCCAACTGGGTTCTATCGTCATTATCATCATTAACAGTTAACTTTTTTTAATCCCTTTGACAAAATTCCCTAAAATCAATGCTATCATACGTTCACTAACTAAACATTAACTACTTTTTAATGCAGGAGACTCCATAACCTCTGTATTATTTTTTAAGATGCGAATGGACTATAGGTGAAAAGTAGAAAAAGAAAAACGCCATATTAGTATTATCATTACTATTATTTATATGATAGAATAGCATGGTCGTTAAGAGATTCATCTTCTCCAACTCTTTTCAGTATTAGGCATTCATGGTTTTTCATATCTACCGACAATAAGAGGTAAAAAACACTTATCGTGAAAACACACTATAAATATAAACGGATGGTTTGCGCAGAAAGAATATCTATTATAAGAAGGACTTATGGATAACGCAAGTTTGGTAGTAGCTGTGCCAAGATCTGGACGATCATTCTGGACGAGATTCCCTTGTTCACCAGTTTCGAAAAAGACCTTCTGCAACACCTTACTCACTTTAATTCCTTGTACGTCGGTCATATTTTCGAAATTCGCCTGGTCCGTAAACATATCTTTCAATTCCAACGCCTGTAGAACCTCTTCCCAATCAATATCGCCTTCTAATTTCATTTTCGGCATGGTGATCACAACGCTAGCGTTGCTCAAATCATCGTGTAATTCGGCCAGGTTCTTCCTAAATAGTTTGCTTTCGAGTTCCTTGAGTCCGACTCTGGCTCTCGGAAGGATCATCAGTAGACTTACGGCTGGATTCTTCAAGCGGATACAAACTACTTGGGCGTTTATATCCTCTCTGTCGGCGTATCTGAAGATGCTTTGCATCTTCACCATCGCACACTTAACCGTTTCCGTCCGGCTCACGAAAAATTCGTCGCGTGTATTCTTGTAAACTTCGAAACGCTGCATCCAATCTCCTTTGGCGTACACTCCACTCACCAGTACAATGTTTGACTCGTCAGTGCAAACGCCGGATTTCACGATGTGACGTATCTTAGCTTTCGAACTCTTCTCTAACCATGAGTTAATTTTCTTCTCAGGTTGATGTTTCTTCGCGAAAGATATCTGTAGTACGGTCGTATTGAATGCGTTCCTAATTCTATCGGAGTATTCCTTCTTCATTTGTATATCTTGGCCAACGACAATATTGCAGACATTACAGAACTTCATATCGGCCAATTTCTCGAACATCGAAAATAGCAATTTGCATTCCTCCGCGGAAGTTATGACATCTGTGGTATACAGAGCGCTCTTTAAGTGTTTAGCAGTGTTACCACCAGCGGCTTGGTACGCCATACTGAGTGCACAGAAAAGGCCGAATGGTGAGAAAAGTATATTACCTGGCTGGCGGCAGAGTATCGATGAAACGTCATTCGAGAAGTTGGCGATTGCCTTCGCTACAAAGTTTAAGGAATCACCCATTTTCATTGATGGTATGTCTCGGAGTTGTTCGTCGTAGTTGCATATTTAAACAAGAATTTCATGTTATTTGTCTTCAAAAGAGTCTGCTTATTGACTGCCCCGTATGTGTCAATCGGATGTTAGCCGTGTCAAAATATTTGTGATCATTTTGTGACAGTTTAAAATAATAACCTCGTGGGGTAGAAATGACAGTTGTCAGCACTTTTAGGTTGCTACGACCATTAATATATCTATGGATACGATTTTCATGAATAATTTTGTATTCGTTTTACACCTTTGTGGGCTGTTTAAAGTGAACAAACCGAAACAAATTAAAGAAACTAAATTTACGGAACCAACAACATTAAAGAACAAACAAAAATGAGTTTGATTGGTTCAATTTGATCACTTTAGCTGTATTCGTTTTCTATCTTTTGTTAGTTCACTTTAGTTAAAGTAGAGTACACTGAGTAAGGACAAGAGATGAATTATAGGGGCTCACATTTTTAAACCTAACTTCACACAAACAACAGCTTCTCAAAATGGCAGTTTGTTATTGTTTACTTTCGTATCTACACAAATTAGTTTACTCATCCGTTTAATCTACATGATTTACTTGTTTTATTTATTTATTTTACGTATTATTAGTTTCGAATTACCCCTGCAGTTTTAAAAACGTTTAATGAACCATGATATTCTTATGTAAAAGGTAAGATCGGTGGCCAGTGGCCATAACATTTACATACTTTCTTATATATTATATTGTTAGGTGTAAGTGAAATAACTCAAATAACCATAAAAGAAGACACCAATGGATATCATATTGTAGAGCCAGTCACTCTCGCAAGATAAATTGTAATGCTAACGATGGTCGCAGTTTCTTGGAATTTCCGAATGAATCTAATATATATGACACGACAAGAATTAAGAAAGTACATGAATAAGAAGAACTATTATCGTTGTGCAGAGATTCCTAGGTCACAATAAATCAATTTATTTGTTAGATACACATTTTAAGCTAGATTGCTATTTATCACAATAACTAACCTAATTCATTTTATGTTTACTTTTTAAAATAATGTGATTTTGGTTTGAACTGCATCATACTGGTATAAATTTTAATCGCATTTATTCACATTATAGAGAATTCGATATTATATAGTCTACGTTTGAACTGTATCCACTTATGCACCACCGGACATTATTGTTGACAAACCAGTGCAGGCTCGGATGTTAGAAATGAAGTAGTCGAATCAAAAGGAACAATCTTTGTATCGCACAGAACGATATAGTCATAACTCTTGAATCCTCATTAAAAGTTATTGTGTATTCGTGTCAGAAATTTGAAAGTCCCTTCCACCCGAAGCTGTTGCCTTTTTATTAATTTATTTGAGAAAGAACCACAACATATTTATTGCTGGAAGAATATTTTACACTATAGAAATATGAACGAAATATGAAAGATTTATTTCACAAAAAGAAAAGAATATGATCATAATTATCGTAAAGCACTTGCAAATATATGTATCACTTAGTCAAACTTTATTTTACTGGAATCGTGTTCTTTATTACTATAAACTGTTCATAAATATTTGCAACAAAATCAAAATAAAAAACGCATAAATTTGTGTATTTTTTTAAGCTATTTTTCTACTTCCTTTAAAATATAAATTATTCCACACGTTTGAAAATTCCCGGCAACAACTTTACAAAATGGCAGCTGGGCTTGAAGGTCATTCAAAACGGATCACTCAAGAACAATGGATTTTTGCGAGCATGTCCTTACTGTTATATACTGTGGTTAAAGTGAAGAAACCGGAACAAACCAAAAAGTTAAAGTGTTTAGGTTAGTTACCTGCTTGGTTCATTTGAACTGTTCAACTGGTCCAAATTTTTGGACGATTGCAACAGAGGGGTCGAGTGAAGTAACTATCATTAAATATAAAAAAAATCCTACAGGTCGGCATTAACAGTTTCTATCGTTTGTTCTTGGCTTTGCATCATTCATATTCAGATCCTTGTGTCACCAGAGATTCGTTAAAAATTGGTTTCACAAGTGCAAATACAGGTGCGTCTCACCCATTTAAATGAAACTTGGTAAGTTTATAGGCTGGTATAGAGCATGAATTAGCTGCCAAATCTCTCGTTTACGGGGGGGTGCAGCGTCCTATCGGCACCACTACCCTTCGCTATTTGCTTTAATATCTTCAAAATTAGAAGATATATCAAAAAAGTTAGGCTAGGTAATTAACTGTTTTACTAGTTCTAAAGGATAGCGGTAATACCTCTGTCGCAATTTGATCAGTTCTTACTCTCTTTTGTCTGCATCGTTTTTGCTTTTTGAAGCTACCATAATTACTAAGATTTGCACATAGACTTGTAAAAGTTTTGTGATCTAGTAGAAGTCTGTTTGGAAAGCGTTGATCCTATCGCACTGTTTCAGATGCATTACTACGAGATTCTCCATACAATCATATTTAATTCTTCATTTGTGTGTAAAACCATATTTTCAAGGCAGACCAAATAAATATTAGAATGAAACTAATTTTTGTGGTAACGCATGGTCACAGGAAAACGTATACAGGATGATTCTCAATATATGCGACAAACTTTAAGCGCTGATTCCTGGGGTTATTTTTGATCATAAAAGCTCATAAGAACATATGTCCAAAATCGCTTAGTTCTAAAGTTGCACAATGTTTAATAGTAAGTTAACATAACTAATGTTTTTATTATAAATCAACAAAATAATTAGTAAAACAAAATTAACTTATACTAACTGTTGAAAATGACCGCCCCCAACTGCAATACAAGCTTCTATCCTCCGTCGTATTGACTGGCGAGTTCATTCTAAAATATCCGGGGTATTTCGAATTGTTTGAAAAACTGCGATAATACGATTTCTCAGTTCATCGACTTCATCAATGGGAGTCGTATAAACTAATAATTTAAGGTGATCTCAGAGAAAAAGAGTCCAAAGAATTTAAGTCTGGAGATCGAGGAGGCCACGGTTATGGATCTCCCCGTCCTATCCACTGATCTGGATACGTATTGTCCAAAAACTCACAGGCAACTAAACTAAAATGCGCTGGAGCACCGTCATGCATAAAATACATTTGTAATCTTAATTGCAACGGAACTTCTTCCAACAGTAGTGGTGGCTCCTCTTCAAGAAAATTGCGGTATACCTCGCCATTTAACAGCATCTGTAAAAAATGTGGACCTATCAAATGATCTCCAATAATTCCTGCCCACACATTGATGTTGATGACGGGCATTCACTAGTTCGTGCGGATTTTTTCGACCCATATGTGATTATAATGAAAATTAATAATCGCGTTTCTAGAGAAAGTAGTCCCGTCGTAAACGAAATGCATATCACACATCTCAGCATCCGTGTAATTAATTTTAAAAAAAACAGAAACTGGCAATGAAATGAATGAATACTCTGGCAACTATTGACAAATATTGAAATGACAAATAAACAATTCCCTCTCAACGCAATAGTTTTTGAAGAACCAACTGTGATATTATATCGTGTTAGTCATACTTCATAATTTACTATTAAACATTCAATAACTTTAAAACCAAACCGTCTTGGACATATACTCATATGAACTTTTATGATCAAAATAACCTCAGGAATCAGTTCTAAATTTTGTCGCATATATTGAGAATCACCCTGTATATGCGTGCTAAATCATCATTGAGTTGACTCAATGCTAAAGGGAGCTCATCGACACTGAAACTTTTATAAATTTCTGTGTCATCCGCAAACATCCGGATATTAGAATAGGGCACACATTTATGTAAAAACGCAGTGTATGTCGACAAAAGTAGTGGTGTCAATACTGACCCCTACGGAACTCCCTTTGTCAGCGTAAGTGCAGATGATTCCCCACCTCGAAGTCTGACACATATTACCATGTAACTTACTACTTGTTTTTTTGAATTGAATATAACCATAACATATAACCTTAAAATAATTGTTTGTGACATTTGATGTCATTCTGATATTAACGAATTTACTGGAATTTTCTGGTGACGAAGACGTTATTAATTGAACATTTTGGGCGTGTTAGAAGACCAAGAATTAATTGTAGGCGTCCTACTAATTTTGAAATTCGGGATGAACACGATTTCTTCGTGAGATACTGTTTATAGAAAGATACCGTAATGCAAATGCTTAACCGTATTACTAGTCGGTATAGCAAATCCTACAAATTTGTAAGTATGTTACACATACATTTGAATTCGGAGATCTCATTAATTTATTTTATAGAAACACAGACTTAAGACCAGAGGAAATGTTATTACCGATATCAACTCCTAGCAAAATCATTTAAAGAATATCCCACGTTATTGCACCACATTGACTTCCCTTGGATTAATGATGAAATCCAAGAAGTAATTGAAGGCTAATATGAGATTGCTTCTTCTCTTAGAGTGATTGGCATAATCGACTACGCATGTTAAAATTCAATACCAGGTGTTAGTACCATATTTTTTATACTAACCAGTTAACGATATATTTTTTTTATATTTTGCAGGGGTGATAAAGCTGAGTATCAGAAATTTTCAAACAGTATGTGATCATAAGTTGAAAACTCGCAATATGTTTGTCGGTGGCCTGGGTCAGCAACTCGACACACTATATATTTTAATAATTGCAATTTCTGTCATGAATTTCAACGAGACACTTTTAAAATGCTGTTAACACCAGTTGGTAGAATTTCTGTTTCTAATGTATAATAATAAACATTTAACACAGTAACAAAGTTTACTGATGACTCCTTAATAAAAGATACAAATATAATAAAAGACCTATTTTTTTCGCAGAATTATATTATTTATGTTATAAGTGATTCAAAATTTCAATAAATCATAAAACTGAACATTCACCCAAGGACGTCCATTGCTGCTTGTACCATACATCGTTCAAATTCATTTCGGCCAATTCAGGCCTCGAAATCTGACTTATCATGTCACGACAACAGTTCCTTTTTTTTCAATTAATTATCCGTGTCTTCTTCAGAACTTGAGGATTCGTTTGGATTAACAATTATTATTGGCTCGATGTCCATCTTCACTACTTTTTTTTTCCCGTTCATACCAATTTTTTATTAAATTATTTGTGTGCCTCCATGTTCTCTCAGGTGTTGGGTGTGCAATGTTGTAGTGCTTCATTCCACATATTCAATACATTTTGATCACGATAACCATCCCTACCAATATTTTTATTATAAAATCCTTTTGCTGAGGCGCAGATCAATTCTATTGCATTAAATATACAAAGAAAGCGAAAAAAAAGCAGCGAGAAACACAATAATAAACCAAAATACACAAACTACGACGTTATAGGTTAGATTTGAAACTGACAAGTGCCATGATAGAAACCGGAAACGATGCACTATTTTAAATATTGTACTTAAACAATGCAGTTATATGGCTATCTCTATCTGTCACATTCATGAAATTACTCCTTGTATCTTTTTCTGCGAGACAAACGAAAACTTTGCTTCTTTTTATAATAGCAATACTTGAATAAAATAGTCAAATCAGAAGATTGTCTTTACTTGTACGACATATCAATGACGTTGGTTAAAACACTAAATAGATTGATAATATATTCATTCATTTCTAGAGTAGTCACAATTTAAGAAATACATATTACGTCATATCCGATTTGGGCGCTGGAGTCGTCGGATGAGTCCATTATGCCAGCTATAGGGGTGTTTGAATTCAGCGGCGTCGTCAGTCGACGATTTCGCATCTGTCAAAATTCAAATTAGTGTCTGTCTCTGAATTTGTGGGAGTTGATCGCTTTTTTACCGTGTGTTATTTATTATTATCTAGTGTTACCTACTTCATATAAATAAGTGTCTTTTTCAAGACATCTCATACTTCGTTTATAGATAGTGGTAAGTTGACTGCATTGCATAAGATTTTTTTTATAGAAATCTCTTTTATAATCAGTTATAAGCTTATGATGGCTGAAACAGTCGCATCAACACCAAAGAAAGTTGCCGTGAAAGGCAAAATAATTCATAGCCAGGGAAGGGAAATCATTGCGCATGTATTAAAATTTATGAAGGAAGAAGCTGCAAATAATGCTCTAATAATACTTTGTCGCACTATAAAGAGAGGTTACTTGCAGCAACGGGAATATCTGACATTACATACAGAAGTATTGTCAGGAAGCCGAGGATGTAGATGCAGAAGAGCTACCTCTTTTAGTAGCCCTGCAGAAACGAACACGCCCCAGTCCAAAAGTACCCTTCGTATTGAGATAAACAAACAATTCGTACTATTGTACATATTTTTATATACATGAAAAAGACGACCTTACCATAAGAGGTACAAAATATAATTTCCTTTCTGTTAATGTTTATACAACAGCATATTATTTAATTATAGGAATTTATGAAAAATTCAAGAAAATGGTATATCCTTCGAAGGAGTTTGACCACTCTCTCAAATGTTTTAAAAAAGATGGATTTAATCGAGTGGTTGCGGCAAGGAATATATTCTTTTATTCTAGCTTACAAAACAGAGCTTTATGAACTAATAAAGAAAATAAAAATGAAACGCCACAATTAAATTAGATAAGTTACTAGCATCTCATGGGCATAGTGTTCTAAGGCTGCCACCGTACCATCCCGAATAAACCCTATTGAGAAAAATGGGCTATTGTAAAAAACTGGGTCGCTGCAAGAAATGTTACTTTTAAGTTAGCCGATGTGGAGGCATTAGCTAGAAACAAATTTGCTTCTATAACTCGTGAAGAATGAGACTCTGTTTGTAACCACGTTGATAAAGTTGTAGAAGACTATTTGGAAACGGAGCACCTGTTGGATATGATAACAGATGAGGTGGTATTTGTTGTGAACACTGGCGAATCAGAAACTGATGAAGATTTTTATGATGATGACGATATGACGATGATGCTGAGAATACAGTGTCGTGATCTTTTAACTCTTAAAGCACCCTTAGTTATTTTTTACTGTAAAATATAGTTTATTGTTCTTAATCCAGTGCTATAGTATTTTAGAAAGGACTTGTGTATTTGATTATAATATTTCACCATATGTATCGTTCATGTACTTTGTATTTCATATTTATTCCTGAATAAATGACGTGGTTATTTGGTGCTTTATTTTTTTGAACATAAACAAATAAATACTAATTTATTTAAAATTAAATAATTTTAAGCACAAAATTAAATGTTTTATTTTTACCTTCTTAGTGCATGTTCCATGTATCTAAAAACATTCTTTGTTCATTGAAAATTACGATGTATTATAATTATTATGTAATTTCTATTAACCCAAATATTTTTACGAACGGTTTCCAAAATATTGACGTACCAATAACTAATTAATAAAATATTAATTATTCAACATTATTATTACATATTAATTTGATTTGCTATTTTTCTGTAGTAACTTCTGTTACTGGCGTGCATTTTCTCTCAAGCACCTCTGTCAATTTAAATCACCTCCGCCACTGATAGCTTCAGTTCGCGTATTCTACGTTGACATTATGATGACGTAATATGTATTTCTTATATTGAGACTACTCTACAAAGAGAAGCGGATAGAAATTAAACAGTTTTAACTCGAAACTTTATATCGTTAAATCAAATCGACCTTACGACAAATAAACCTACCAACCAACAATATTCGCGAAAGATTAAGCGGATCAAGTGTAGTTTTCGACGACGAAATCCGACGACCCTATGACTCTCCCCTCCATTCGTTCCGGCCGGGGATTTCCGCGATTGCGTCGCGATTAGGGGCGATTGTTATAAGTTTCGCATAATCTCCGGCCCCTACTATCGTAACGACGGGACGCCGACCGACAATAATAATATCTCGGGCGCGCCGAGTCGAGCCCAAGGGGCGGTTAGGCGCGGCTCCACCCGGAGGGTTATTCCCAATTAAGGGCGTCTTTACCGGCGTCCCGATAGTCCGAAACTTAAATCTGCGTGAAATGAGATCGCGTCATTTCGGCCCGGAACTCGATAAAAATTATGTAAATCTCGCCGAAATGAATCGCTAAACAGTTTTTCAGTGGAAGCGGATGGGCGGTATTATTCAAATTGGGGGCGTGTTTGCGTAAAAACCGTTTATTTTTTTTTTTTTGGAGAACCTTGGTTTTACGCGCGTTTATTTCATTCTTTCAACAATAAATTGGTGCCTTTGGGATGTGCTAGAAGTTAGATGATTATTATAACCGGATAAAAAAATCTTTTGTCTTGTGGTTCTGGCATTATTAAAATCGTTTTTCTATTGAAGAATTTTTCTTTTCCATCCTCTCTCTATTATTCTTGGTCTTCGTTTTTTTATTGAGCTGCCGAAAGTACTGCAGCCTCTTGGCTGTCTATTTTCCTTATAGGCAAGGGTAACTGATTAAATGGTTTGCAACTAATAAATTTTAAATTAGGCTGAAATTTGAAAAAGAATGTTTGGGAGAGAGTATACATATTTTACGTTAAAAGTAGCTATGAATTGAGAATAAATACAAGTGCCCTTTATTGCACTAACGGCGCACAGTGGTCCCAAATTCCGAAAAGCTGGCCAAAAGTCGAAAAAAAGAGTTCTTATGTTGAAACTTTTAACCATCGGAATAGCTGTAGAAGTGCATATAGTATGTATTGCCAACATTAGAGCAAGCCATGCATTCACACGCGTTTGTAAAATTTACTTTCTTTGTAATGATCGAGCTAATCACTGGTGAAATCGTGAAGCACAAGAGTAAGTACGTTTTTCCAAACACGCTGAAAAGGTTATCGGTTAACACTTTTCAATTCTATAAAATGGATTCTTTTCTTTAAGATGAATACAACAATAATGTGCTGATCAAAATTAATGTTCACAACATGCTAATAAATCAGTTGTTAATCTTATTGACATAATTTAGAAAATTGATTTTAGAAAAGTCGTTAGAAAAAGGCAAAAAGTAAAAAGTCTTGATGGATCTTGCCTCGAAACAAATTGTTGGCTGTTGATTGAATATTTCTTCTAAAACATATTAAGTAGTTGGCTGCCCATAGGTGCCTCTAAGGGTTTTTATGCTAGATTTTGTGTAATGATGCTAGAAATCAAGTGAAAATATGTTGTTTGAAGGGAAAACGTAAAAATATCTACCGTTACAACGAATGAATCACAATGAACATGAACATCAAAAACAGTATACATGAGTAGGCTGCCATATTTTATAGTCATATTTTGTTGGGGTCCTTGCGCTACATGACATACTGCTATGGACTGGCACCCCGGGTTTCGGAAATTTAAATGTGTATTTTTATTTATTCCAAATCAGCCTCGTCAAAACAATGATAGAGTTTCCACAATTCTAATATTGTTTATTTGAAAAGATTTTGTTATTTGATTTAATTGTTAGTATCATTTTATTGTTCAGTCTTGTATAGTTAATTTCATTTATGTGTACATTTTACGTGTACCGGTATTGTATATAGTTTATATGCTAGTTTTTTCTTTGCGATGTGTTGCGTTTATCGCACGCAGATGTAAATTTCATATATATGCGAGTGTTACCTTAGAGGCCCGGGCAGTTACCAGTCGGACGAGCGCTGGTCTGTTTTTTTTTGTTTCTTGGTTACCGTTTCTGGTAATTCGTTTTAAGTTTAAGAGTAGTTCGTTGCTTTGAAATTTTTTAAAATCGTCCATCTAGTAATTCGTTTATTAATAAGTGTTATATCGTTGTCACAATATTCATGTAAGGCTCTTAATAATTTTCGTTTAGAAGCGATCGCGTTTAGAGTTTAAATTTCCGTTTTTTTTGTAGTTTCAAATTAATTTTATTTAATCACCTCGGGTAGGTGAAGAAAAAGCTTAGAGCTTGTGTTTTTTTTAATTTCATTTTGATTTTACTTGGTTCTCCACGTTTATTTAATTGAATTTTAGTTTGCTTTGAATTTTTGAGACCACGTGAATTTTTGTGTGTATAAGAAATTCTTCTAGAACGAATCACCATTGTTGTTGCTAAAGGATTTGCATTGTCCTTTTTTTAATTTTAGAATCTTATGCAGGTTTGTTTTTTGCCAGAATCTTATATTCATGGTTTTAATTTTTCCTGTAATTTGTATCAAATGTTTTTTTTTCTTTTTTCTTTTTAAAAAAATAAATTTATGATTGTAAATATCATCTAAATAGTTCTTTATTTTTGAATCTGCCATTTCAATTTTTGGGATTTTAAAGAAAGTCAATTTTGCAAAACGCCCACTATTACTTTTTATAAAAGTTACTCTGAGATATAAGAATCTCTGGCGCCCTTTTAAATTCATTTTTGCTGAGCTAGCTAAATTAATTTTATCATTTTTAATTTCTTTAAACTTGTATGCTTGGACAATCAGTTCACAGCATATATTTATGGCGCCCAACGTGGGGCTCGAACCCACGACCCTGAGATTAAGAGTCTCATGCTCTTTTAAATTCATTTTTGCTGAGCTAGCTAAATTAATTTTGTCATTTTTAATTTCTTTAAACTTTTATGCTTGGACAATCAGTTCACAGCAATACGTATGTGATAAATTCATGAGACAGTTTTGGAAAAAATGGGCACATAAGACCATGAAAAAACGATAAATAAAAAGATGCCAGAACGCTATAAAATTTTCGCTAAATGAGAAAAATTACCTTTGACAGACTTAAAATAAAAAATAAATAATTTTTTTTTACTGGTTATATGTACTTCGTCTATTCACTGAAGTGCTCAGTCTTAATACTTATTCGTAATAGGCGCCTTAGCTCATATAACCGAGTTTCATGAATATAAATGCAGTTTTATTACTAGGAGTCCGACATTTTGGATACCCCATTTGTTTTTTTTTTTTTTCGAAAAATATCCTCATATTTGTAATCAGCAACTTGAAAACCCACCATAGTATCGAGTTTCATGAATATAAATGCCAGTTTGTGTAGGTAGTCCGCCATTTTTGATCCGCCATTTTTTCTCCAGAAATAGCCTTTGTATTCGGTAATAAGCGACTTGGAAAACCCTTCATATACGAGTTTCGTGAATATAAATGTAGTTTTACATTAAGTAAGTTCGACATTTTGGATCCGCCATTTTGTTTTTCCAAAAATTGCCTTCACATTGGTATTCAGCGACTTGAAAAACCCTCATATACCGAGTTTCATGGATATAAATGCGATTTTGTATTAAGTAGTCCGCCATTTTGGATCCGCCATTTTGTTTTTCCCAAAAATGGCCTTCATAGTGGTAATAAGCGACTTGAAAACCCCTCATATACCTAGTTTCGCTAGAATCAAATAATAGCTTCATATTTTGGCCAGCTTTTCGGGATTTGGGACCACTGTGCGGCGGTAAAACGAACCTCACGGGGTGGTATCTTGGTTTATTTTTGCCGGTTCTTATATTTAGTATTGACAAAGGACACCTACTGCTGCAATCGCCTTACGTCACATGATGTTGACCAATCAGGAGAAGCCGGCGTATATTTATGTATTGTTGATGGTTAAAAATAAATATGGACGTATACGTGCTACTCTTAGAAACACCTCGCGTCTATAGTTTTCGTTAGGGCTCTGCCCTGTGCTCTGTTTGTGTTTAGATTGCGAAACTATGGTGTTTTATTATTGTGTTCCGTGTTGTACAACACGGTTACACACAAACGTGTGTAAAACAGATGTAACGGAGCAGATTCTACCATTAAAAGTGGATGTAAGTATCGTTGTATAATAATCAGTATGAGTAAATAATTCTGAAACATTTTCTAATCTGTGTAAATATTTAATTTCCATAATTTCTAGTATTAATATATATATTTCCTTTGTAGAGTTTCGAAGTTTGGAGCCGATTAATTACCAGGTCAGGCATGACAGACATGAAGTATGAAAGACGATCAAGCTATGATGTTTGTGATGTTCACTTCAGTGATGAATGCAGTTAGTTGCAAGTAAGAATAGAACAAATCTTAGAGGAGCACTGTACCTGATCTGTTGCTTCCTCATCGCAAGTTTTCCTTGTTACAAATAGTTGCAAAGGTATATTATATTTAAATTTTCTGAGGTAACATCAAAGAAGACGTTGTGAGCAATATATTAGAGGAATCGGCTGCAATGTCTGGTAAGAATCTGGAAGTGGAAATACCAATCCACGGCTACCCAACCCACTCGCAGTGCATTTGTAAATTCATTTAAGAAGTTAATAATAATTAACATAAAACATCGCGTCATTCACCTGACAGCAATTGCGTGGAAAATTAAAACGATAGAGTTTTGACTTCATTAAAACAATATATATGTACGGACCCCAAATATTATAGAAAGCATTGAGCTTTTCCCGCATTTGCAGTTGACAAAGAGGATACTTTTTCTGCTTCAACAGAAGCATTCATGCTTTTATTGTGGGGTATTTGGCAGAGAAAATTCTAAAAAATATGGGTCTGTTCGAGAAGAATATAGAATGTACTATCTTAATTGTTGAAAAGGGGTACGGCCAACTTATTAACTCAAAATACTCTATACTCAAAAGTATCTGCTAAATGTATGGATGTTTTAAGGTATTTTATTCCTAAATATTGCATAAACGATAATATCTTACAAATATTAATAGATAAATTAAATAAATATGTATCGTACAATTTTAATTGTCTACAACACAATTTATTCGATATTTTTACAAGGCTGCTTACTGTTTTCAAAATGTTAATAATATTTTAAAGTTAGTAGATGCACTATTTTTTTAATATAGATGATAATATTAAGTATTGGAGTATGTAATAAAGGTAAATGACTAAAAAAATGATTTAAGATATGTAGATAAATATATTTATTTAAAATAAATTATTTTTGAAATTACCCTTATAATTAATATTTGCTTATCAATATGCATATTTTATTACTACCTTATATTATAAATATTATATGTGTATTGAAACTTAATATCAGATTTTTTAAATTATTGATATACCTCCTGATTTGTAATTATGACTAATATTTATTTCAAACATATATTACATTATCAGACTAATATAGCGTCCTTTCTAATTCTCTTTTAATCACCTTTCCTATTACACTTTTGAAGTTTTTATTGTGGAAATTTGTTATTTATGTAAAATTATCAGTAGTTTCTACTATTCAGACATAGAGTATAGTAGAACCTGCTGATTCTACATAAATAACTAATTGCCACAACTTCTAGCATATTTTCAAATATTTAAATTTGAATATACCCCGCCATAATCCATTTCGATACAGCGCTCTGTGTCCTTTGTCATAACTAACCTCTATAAAGTCATATGAGTAGAGAGTTGCATATCTACCATGTTACTAATCTATGACGAACCTGTTGCCGCATTGGCTGCGTTTACAATTGACCTTGTGTGATATCATATTTATGTTAAGTTTATTCTAATAGCAGAAAACAAAGCGCAAGTAGACATCAACACTTAATAGAGTCTGCTGAGAAAAAAACACAGTTTTGCACCGGCTATACTTCAAGTTGATAATACATGAAATTATTGAAATATGGATATTATTTGCGCACGAGTGACCATTTTAAATTGTATATTAATTAGTTCCGCAATATAATTAGAGAGCAACATTATTTATTATTATTTTAAACGCATACAAAAGCGAGGCAATTAAAACTAAATAATTGTGCGCTGCGCTTTTCGTCAACAATAAACGTTGAAACTACAAACAAATAATTACGTTTTAAACATTGTTATATAACAAGCAAAGAACTTTTCAGTTTAGTCTAGCGTTCGTATTGAAATATTTAATATAAAATCTCTTGCAGGCTATAAAATAGATTATCGGTGTTATTAACTACATGTTAAGCAAATTACAGTTATGATTAAAATTACAACAGTAAGTAGTGAATCAATTTAGAAGTAAAATTGTTTAATCACAAGGAAGTAATTAGTAAGTGATGTGAACCTACAATTGAGGAAAGAAAACAACTTGTTTTAATGAACACTCACTCTAGTGTCGTTTAGTTTATCAATCATGGAAAATTATTTAAAAAAATAACCGCACTTCCTTACTCTACCGTAGCAAAAAGCAAAGTTTTTCATTAGAAAAAAAAACATGGTTTGTCTCTCTTTATTCGCTTTCCACCCGCTGAAGTAACAAAAAAAGTAATAGGGAAAACAAATAGGGAATAACTTAAACAGTTCCTGGAATACGTCAAACAGCTTAAGCAGTCCTTGAAACAGCTTAAGCAGCGTTGGAGAAGCCTAAAATGCTCTTGTAACAGTTTAATAGTGTTGGGAACCAAACTTTCATAATATGACTTCAAGCAATCCACTTCACTGATTGCGTGAATGAAGAGCTTATCCATACAGTAAATCTTTCACATTGCTTTCACGATAATAAACGTGTAGCAACTTGTTTGTATGTAAACAATTTACTATTTATTTTATCAATAAGTTATTGTCAATAAGGTATTTGCCCAAAAACTAAATTGTAACCCATTATAAAAGCCACGACGTGAACGGAGCTACTTGCTCCTAACTTCCACGAATTATATCCATTCATATCTTCAGAGCAACCGTGAGCCTTTATTTTACTCGTTATGTGACTTCGTACTGCAATATTTACTCATAGCTATATAGGTGGATGGAACCACGTGCATTCCAACCCTACAGCTTAAACAGCTTCTGGAATACCACAATCACCTCCTGAAATAGCTTAATCAGCCCCTGTAACAATTTAAACAACGCCCGCGGTTCCAGGAGTAGTTTAAGGTAAACAGAATCACTTTAAGTTGTTCCAGAACTTGTTTAAGGTGTTCTAAGACTCGTTTAAGATGCTTCATAAGCTGTTTAAGCTGTTCTACGCTTCTTAAGCCGTCCCAAAGACCAAATTTAATCAATTTCAACGACTGTTTGAGCTAGTTCTAGAACTGTTTAAGATGTTGCCCTTTGTAGGTTGCCATAGGAGTGGAGAATAGTCAAAATTTATGCACTTCGAACAAGGCGCTGTCATCGACTAATAAGAAGACGCCAAGTGTGCGTGACCAAATCAGAAGGCAGGATTGGTACGGTGAAAATGTGAATTGAGATCCTCTATGCTAACCCTTATCGGAACTTATGCCAGAACTCTCGTAGCATCTGTAACGTTTCACGTTAATATAAAATAAATTGTCTAGTTTCTTAAATCACATTTAGAAATAAATAATAATTTCAATGTAATTTTTATCAATTTATTTTAATCACGGGCACATTCTGTCATTAAGCACTTATGTATAGTTTTGGAACCGGTTTATTTATATCATATTTTCTGAACATATCTGTTTCAACTGTCAATAGTGTTTTTGCTTTCATTGTATGGTCAGAGTACACCGAGTAAGGACAAGAGATGAGTTATAGCGGTCCAAATTTCTAAACCTAACTTCATACAAACAACAGCTTCCCAAAATGGCAGTTTGTTATTGTTTACGTTCGTATCTACACAAATTAGTTTACTCATCCGTTTAATCTACATGATTTACTTGTTTATTTATTTATTTTACGTATTTATTAGTTTGATTATCCTGCAGTTTAAAAACATTTAATGAACTATATTATTCTTGTGTAAAAGATAAGATCAGTGGCCGGTGGCCATAACATTTACATACTTTCTTATATATTATATTGTTAGGTTTAAGTGAAATAACTCAAATAACCGTGAAAGAAGGCACCAATGGGTATCATGGTGTAGTGCCAGTCGCTCTCGCAAGATAAATTGTGATGCTAACGATGGTCGCAGTTTCTTGGGATTTCCGAATGAATCTAATATATATGACACGACAAGAATTAAGAAAAGTACGTGAATAAGAAGAACTATTATCGTTGTGCAGACATTCCTAGGTCACATTAAATCAATTTATTTGTTAGATACACATTTTAAGCTAGATTACTATTTATCGCAATAACTAACCTAATTCATTTTATGTTCACTTTTAAAATAATTGATTTGGTTTGAATTGCATTATACTGGTATAAATTTTAATCGCATTTATTCACATTATAGACAATTCGATATTATATAGTCTACGTTTGAACTCTATCCACTTGTGCACCCCCGGACATTATTGTTGACAAACCAGTGCAGGGTCGGATGTTAGAAATGAAGTAGGCGAATAAAAAGGAACAATCTTTGTATCGCACAGAACGATATAGTCATAACTCTTGAACCCTAATTAAAAGTTATTGTGTATTCCTGTCAGAAATTTGAAAGTCCCTTCCACGGATGCTGTTGCATTTTTATTAATTTATTTGAGAAAGAACCACAACATATTTATTCTTAGAAGAATATTTTACACTATAAAAATATAAACAAAGATTTATTTCATAAAAAGGAAAGAGTATGAACATAATTATCGTAAAATACTTGCAAATATATGTATCACTTAATCAAACATTATTTTACTGGAATAGTGTTTTTTATTACTATAAACTGTTCATAAATATTTGCAACAAAATCAGAATAAGAAACGCATAAATTGTGTATTTTTAAATCTATTTTTCTACTCTCTTTAAATATAAATTATTCTACACGTTTGAAAATTCCCGGCAACAGCTTTACAAAATGGCAGCTGGGCTTGAAGGTCATTCAAAACGGACCACTCAAGAACAATGGATTTTTGCGAGCATGTCCTCACCTAATATACTGTAGTATGGTATATAAGCACGGCTTTCTGTGTTAACAATCCCTTCTTTTACAGACCGACAATCGACAATCTTTTTCAATCAGACAACCAAGAACAGCAGCGCTGAGTTAACATTTTTCAAGGAATATTTACGATAAGATAAGAATTTTAATGAAAAGGCGATTGTCATATGTAATTATTGCAAATGCTGCGTCAGTAATGTTCGAAATCTTTAAGGGTAAACTGAGATCGGGTTTTGAAGCATTAAAGTCGGTATAAGGAAGGAATGACCTTTAAAGCATGGAAACGTTTGAGAGGTAGATATTATCAGTTGTGAATATTGATGCCTGTAGACTACAACTAATCCAATTAATTTTTATAGCGAAAAAAGAGGAATTCTAGACTCAAACAGCCTTGAAACATTTCCTATTTCCCGTTCAGGAAAAGGAAGTCTAAATGGGGAAAAATATCAGTTTACGTTGATTCTTAAACTTTTAACGAGGATGAACAACTTCTCTCATCCTTTACAATAACGATCCGAAAATGTATTTATTCCCTGAAACCAATAAAGGCCAAGATTGCAAGCGTAGAGCTACAAAAAAATATCAGTGGAAAATCGGAATGCGAGCGAAAACTCCGAAAAGTTTCGAATGAACACTCTTTAAGGCCTTAATAAACGGGTTAATTATGAGAGAGAAGAGATTACGAGAGATAAAAAAAAGCCGGCAATCAATTCTCGACTGCTTTAACGAAAATGACGAGTTGATGAGGAAGAGAATCAAGTTTGCAGTTACGATATGGATAGGGAAAAAGGTTTTTTTCTTATTTTCGAACAATGATAACTGTTAAAGTTACAAAGATGATATTGCCAATGGTAAATTAATTTTAACATTAATCATTTGTGTTTTAAATGGTAAAAGTTCGTGTTGTAGGAAAACAATATGTAAAATTAAAAATTTGCACTTTGATTTCCTCTTTCTCCTTCATAATTTCTTCGAATTAATCTACTTTAGGATTAGCTTCGATTGTTAACCACCTCCGCTAGAATCTACAAATTTGACAGTATGATTTAGAGTAATATGTAAAACTTAAAGTGAAGTACTTACAGCCTAATGCATGAAAACATCTGGATTTAACATTTTATAGGAAAATAAAGGTTAGGTTAAAGTTTTCATAACAAGCATTTAATTACGACGAAATCTGGCAATAAGGCCCCTAAAAGATAAAATTGTGAGTGTTGAAATTATAAAAGAATTTAAACATGAGAATTTATGACAATTGAAAAAAGGAAAGAAATATTTGAGGAAAACGTAAATTAGAAACTAAAATAGTATATAGAAATATACTATAATAAATAAATATGGTTTCGCCTAATTTTCAAATGTGATTGAACCTTTTTGGAAAAACCTGTGAACCAGCTCTAAGCAATTATTTCAAAATAATTAAAGAACAAGAAATATGTTTGTGTAATTTATACGTACTAAATTCAATTTTGAAAATTACATTAGATGTAGATAGAATACAATTAGATTTCTGTTTATTTTGTTAGGTACTCTCATATTTTTCGAGTATTCTTTAAAGTTTATATTTCGTTTTATAATTTTATATTTAATCCTTATTTAATAGCTCTCAAATTAAAATGAAATTTTTTTATATGTTCTGAAAACGTTCTTCTGAGACGTTATATATATTACTACCAAAAGTGTACTTAAACCTGTGTCCAATCTTGATAAAAAAAAAAACGTTTTATTTATAAACATCCGATCACTGGAACTTATTGGATTTTCACTATTTTCGGGATAACAGCAACACATCAGTTATTCCATACATATCCGACAGATATCGAACGTGGTGGTCGTATATTATTATCAGATGTTGGCGTTTCTTTTTCCGTCAATATATTTGTTGCGTCGGCAAAAAAAAAGGTGAAGGAGAGCTTTTCGGATGTGCCTTTTTAGGACAGGTAGAATCTGTTTTATAAAAGACCAAATGTAGGTGTTTTATTATGTGAAAAAACTTAATGGTATTTTTTAAACCTCGCATTTATAAATAATTTACCTCTGTTTTCTTTTACTATACTTGTTTTGGCATAGCTTATTTATTTAGTTTCAGAAGAACTCTTTGGAAATATAACACGGAGGTTGTAGTCTTGTATGACTGCAGCCTAAAATGTAATCACCAGAAATGTAAAATGTTTATACAAAGTTTACTCAATAATATATAAAATACCTTTACTTCAACCAATATCGAAAATGGTTGTATAACGACAGCTTTTCTTGAAAAAAAATCTTAAATATTGCAAGCTTTTACAGTCACATTGTAAATTTATTACTAACATAAAATTATAAGGTAGTAAAGGTGGAAGTACCTACCATTATTTTATTTTACATTTTTTTTACACGACATCCTGTTTCTTGGAGATATTCCCAATTATCTAAATTTGGAATTTTCTGATATATTCGCCTACAATGGTGCTGGAGATGTTCCACAATAACGCATCTAATTTTAAACTATTCCTTTTTTTTTTCAGTGTTGCCAACAGATGCGCTTCGTTTGACCAGCATGAGTGCGCCTAGGTTAATCGACTATAAGGAAGATATGGAGCTAGATTGTCATTTCGACATGGGTAACGAGGAACTGTATGCAGTAAAATGGTATAAGGATGATCATGAGTTCTTTAGGTAAGTTCTTAAATTTCTCGACCATCTCCTGTATAAATAAGCTTCCATTGCAAATGCCGAGGATGCATTGAATTAAAACAATGTACAATGTAAGTAATTTTCATAGTTGACATAGCCTAACTTTTTTATTCGAACTGATAGACTAATGCTTTCAAAAATAACATTCATTCCCAATAACCCAATGCTCTTGCTAAGATCACTCAAAAAGATTTTATTTTTTATTTGTATTACTACACTGAAAGAACTTGACGAAATATACAATAAACTCAAATACAATTATACACTCCTACATAATAAAAAGTCAAATTGACACCTTAAACCCAACTCAAAAAAATAACCTTTCCAAAAAGGTAAAAGAATAATAGCTTTGAACTGCGTGTATAAACGGAATTAAATATCGTTTTATTGTTACAATATGCTTTTGCATATTTCGGTGTTTTTATAACTACTAGGGCTGAAACATTTATACAAATAATTCTGAAATTAATCAATCAATTTTAGGGTTAAAATTTTAACTCTAAAGTAATCAATAACAATTTGCGCCTACCAAAATTATTCAAAGAGATTTTATTTTTTAATTACATATTCCACCACTGAGAAAAAAACTGAAAAAATATCTAGTAAACCTAAATGTATAGAGTCTGATATAACAAAAAACCAAGTTGGTACCTTGAATCAAACTCAAAAAAAAACATCCTTAAAAGGGGGAAAATAATGATAACTTTGAACTGAGTGAAAGGAATTAATTTTTTTATAGAGTGACCTTAATCAGTGTGTACTTACATATTTTTTTTTAACGTCGTAGATTATAGGTGCGTCTACACGAACAGAGTTCGCCAAACTCCGAGCGCTAGTTTGGCGAACTCCTAGTCGTGTGGATCGGCAGTTCGGAGTTCGGCGAACTAGTCGGCAAACTGTTCTCCTATTCCCGATTTAGAGTGAGGGAAAGCCGTTGACAGCTGTCTACCCAGTTCGCATTGTTTTTAAACTATTTTTAATGCCAATCATTGCGACAGCAGATAACAAGTACAAATTCATTTTAATACACTACGTGTATACTTTTATCCTTGTTGTGTACAAATAGTTTTTCAGAAAGCTAATTTTTTGACATATGATCTTTTGCGATCTTATGTAAATGCTTTGATATAAGTGTTAATAACCATCATTAAATTAAATTGGTTCATTTCAAGTAAATAAATAAATTAGGAACTGTGTTTTCATTACTTTAAAAGTATGTACCTAATACTAACATAAATTAAACCAATAATTATAATTTGGTTTTAAATACGTTGAAGAGATTTCCAATAAAATTTCTTTGAGCTAATGTGTATTGTTACAATATGATTTGGCTTAAATGTACATAATATCCTTCTTATAAATAAAAAAAAAGTTAGATAATATTTATATATTAACAAATAAATTGTTAATAGGTACATACATGTTCACACATATAATATTCTGTCCTTGAAGTGATCATTTGAAATAAATCATCCCTCACTTTCACGACTTGTGTTTTACAAAAAAATCGCTTAAAACGTTTCTAATCATTTTTCCCTCATTTCTACAATAATATAATATAAAGCATTCACAGGCCTTGTACTCCCATAGCTAGGTAATGCGTTGCCATTCTCTTCTATCCTTCACCCTCATCTTCCAGTTTCCAACTCCTTCTTTCTTCAGGTCTCCAAGAACTCAAGTTAACCACCTCGTCTTTGGGCATCCTTGTCTTCTCGTTGAAGTTACCTGCGCATCTAGCAGTTTCTTTACCGTACGATCATCTTCCCTTCTGTAAACATGTCCTAAAAATCTTACTCTCTGCGCTTTTATGTAACGTATTATTGTGGTTTCTCCAAACTGTTCTGATACTTCTCGGCTGCTTCTTCTTCTCCATATATTTCCCTCCTTCATTCCTCCAAAAATTCTTCTTAATATTTTCCTCTCCCAGGCGCCAAATCTCTCTACACCTTTTTTATTCATTGTCCATGTTTCCGATCCATATGTCATATTCACTTTTACGTTCTATGAAATATTGCTTGTTTTTATTAGCTTGCTTAACGCCCCAGCACATCTATGCCATTTTATTCATCACGCTGCTATTTCATCTGTGTCTCCTCCCTCTTCCGAAATACAAACTCCCAAATAACTAAATCTAGTGACCCGTTGTAGTTTTCATTCCCGTTGCCTTTCTAGTGGAATCACTAATTCACTTTCACTCCTGCCACTATTACGACCTCTCAACATTTCCATGTGCAGACGCGGACATTAATATTTAGCACTATCAAAGCGTCGAGTCAATCGTTCGAGTGCTAAGTATTAATGTCGGCGATTTTACCTTGTCTTTTCTTCGTTCATCGCCAACCCGGTCCCCTGCGCTGCTTGTATTAGGGCTTTCATTACTCTTTGCAGTTCTACCTTCGTCCTTGCTAACAATACAATCTCATTCGCATACGCTAGAATTTAATGGTTCTTATTCTTTAAAGTCCCTGTTCTGTTTATCTTGCTGCCCAAATTTGTTCAACCTTGTTCAATATTGTATTGTAAAAAATAATTTTCGACAGCATTTCTACAATACGCGACTAATAGCATCAACCTTAAGAGGTCCAGTATATACAATGCCCACAATTGACAGCATAAACTAATAAAAAAATAGAAATTAAATTTCACTATAGGTAGTTCTAGTTGTCAATATTTTAATACTCTACAGATAATTGCGAAGTTCGCGTGCCCATGTCCATAATTCATATCTGATTCATACTGGGTGAATTTTTTATCTAGAGACAACGGAATATCTCTAAAATACTGCATCAAATCAAAAAAAGATCTTAATAAGATTTGTTATAATGTAGGGGGCTCACTGAATGGTGCCGAACTCGATTCCCCCTCCCTCCCTCCAGAGTGGGGGGGGGACAACTTTAAAATCTTATGTGGGAACTCCCATTTTGTATTGCAGATTCGGATTCTACGCCATCAGGTATGTAGCTTTTGTTTGAAACTTTTTTTTCGATTTGTAACAGATTGCGCTAAAATCGCAAAAAAAAAACATGATTGTGAACGTCTAGAAAAAATACACAAAAAAGAGAAGCAAGCAAACATAATTTTGTATTTTTTTATTTTAACATAAACTAACATTCCAAAAAGCCATGTGTTCGAAACTGTGCCCCTTCACTTCGATACATTTATTTATTCGCAATTGGAATGCTATTCAACGATACAAAACCGTACTTTATTCAGTACTTGACAAGCTGTGAATACTTACACATTGTCCGATCCCGATTTAGAATTAATTATTAATCCAATACAAATTAGTTAGTGTTGAATATTTGAACAGTAATGGAGGCTATAACATTACGTAATATAAATTATCGTAACGGCTTTTTGAATTGTTATTTAATGTTAAAATAAAAAACACAAAATCATGTTTGCTTGCTTTTTTTTTGTGTATTTTTTCTAGACGTTCACAATCATGTTTTTTGCGATTACAGCGCAATCTGTTACGAATCGAAAAAAAATTTCAAACAAAAACTACATACTTGATGGCGTACAATCCGAATCTGCAATTCAAAATGGGGGTTCCCATCTAAGATTTCAAAGTTGGCCCCCCTCCCACTCTGGGGGAATGAGGTGGGGGATCGAGTTTAGCACCATTCAGTAAGCCCCCTACATTGTAACAAATCTTATCTTCAAATATCTTTTTTTGATTTGATGCAGTGTTTTAGAGATATTCCGTTGTCTCAAGATTAAAAAACTCACCTGTATATTGCGTGTCCGCCAATATGCTGTCAACCACAATCACAATGACAGAAATACAAATATTCATAAATTGAGGTTAGGATTTTCAGTGAAGCCGAAAAAAGACTTTTAGTTATGACAATGACCTAACCGTCATAATTTCTGTATCAACACCAACCTATCTTATTTACGCATATTACTCAATGCTACCACACTCAACTTTCATACCGAACGCTGTGCTCGGAGTTCGCCAAACCGAGAATCGTGTGGACGATTCGTGTAGAGTTCGGTAGTTGGCGCACATTCGGAGTTCGGCGAATTCCGATAGTGTGGACGCAGCTTAAGTAATTCCTAAGAAAAAAAAAATTGAATTTTTCCTCGCTTATGGTAATATCTTGAATGGGGTGGCATCGATTGAGGTAATTTATAGTGTTTACAGTATGTGTGACAGTAGTATTAATTTGCTTTAATTTCAGCCCGATAGCTTTAGGGGCACTTTTCAATAGCTTATCGGAATAGAGCCTTCCAATACAATTCAGACACAGTCGTCGATTTACGCAACGACTCAATCGCATATGATTTATGAAATGCGGTGTAGGTATAAATAAAGCCAAGCAAGTTCTATGAATATGACTTACAATTTTATTGTTTATTATCAACTAGTTAGTTACACACTTCATATCAGATGCGATATACTCACTTATAATAAATAGGGTGATAGGGGATATTTTATTAAAAATATTGAAGTGTTAGTTATAAAAAAAAAATATTTCGTCTATAAAAGACGCATTCCAATAAACCTTCTTCTTTCGCTACCACTTTATTCGCATCCGCGACTGTATTTCCATCGATTGTATTCCGTTTATATCGTTTCCAGAATATCGTACGTGTCAAACGGATCTAATCGAGCGCACCAAAACGGATTGAGCGGCACTTCTTTCCCCCTATACATTCGTCGCAGAAAGGAAACGAGCGGCCACGCGTAAAAATATCTCCTCGTTCGATCAAATTAAACGTTCCGCGGATCTAATATCGAACAATATTTCGAGTCTCGCTTCTCGTGCTGCCGATACGAAAAGGGGGAGCGGACGGGCCGGCTCGGAAAATTAATAACCATGGAATATTTATGGAAGGCGCAATCCTTCTACGCCCCGATACCGTCGATATGAAGAAATTGTTTCTTTATAACACTTTTCCGTTCAAGCGTGAACAGAAACGATGCTACGAGCTTCCGAAACTCCGGCGAAAATATGAACAGGCCCTCTAACAACGAAGCGTATACACGTGCGATATAAAGAGCCCGATATGAGAATCGGGTAGGCGGTGAGTTGAGTAGAATGGGGATTGGTCTGCGTGGGGATTCGAAGACAGTGGCGCATCCTTCGGATGGGTTATATTTGGAAATTTTAATGTTTGGAATATTAGTTATATTTATTCAATAAACCATGTTAATCGTAATAATAAGACACTACCGTTCATGGATATTGGAATTTTCGTGGAACGACGTATATTTGACAACGTGTCAAACATATCAAATTTAACATTTGATATGTTCACGTTATTTATACAAGATCAACTCTTAAGTATCTTCCGTCTCCACCGCTATTAGAGAAATTGTATCATTTTATTGTGCTTTTTTTGGTTCATTTTTCTTTGTAGTGTAAGTATATCTACTTCGGATCTTTCCACTATTCCATTCAATTCATTAATTTTACCTCCAGTTCCGCTTTTATTATTTGAAATCCTTGATTTTTCATTATTATGTTAGCTTTCTTAACTTTGATGTTCACCTGTAGCTTGTTTCGTAAGAACTGTTCTATTCCTTCCTTTTCCAACTTCACACATACATCCACATCCCTTATTATAGTTTGCTGCTTATCTGCTAATTTCTCGATTCTTTTCTACAATTATTTTCTTTCTATCTCCCACTCTGCCTTTTTCCTGCTCCATTCAAGTTTGCTCTCCTTTATTTGTTCCTTTAGCTCTTTTATTTCGTTTTTTTTTTTTTGTGTAACAGCTCTAGAGGTACTGCAGGACATATTAATCAATATCTATATCAAAGTAAAATATATAATTCATTGTCATCAAAACTATTCAGATTTCCCTTGCCGATCAGTAAATTTATCTAGAATTTGCATTTTCCGTGGTTACATATAAATCTTCTAATTTTATAATCATGTGTAATCAATGTAAGTTTTACACATTGTCAAGACACATCGTTTCATTCTAAAATGAATATATATAGATATTAATTCGTTACTTTGTTCAAATTGAAATTTAAACCGCCATTTTCTTTTGATGGAGCATGCCCAGTAAACACAATTCACCCGTAAGAAAAGGATACAATGATATATGCCTCTCATATTGTTGGTCACGTTTCTTGTCCATTATTAGGATAGGAATTAGCATAGTATATAAATGTGCCTATGGAATTGTTCACTGCACCTTTTCACCTCTATTGTGAGCCCTTTTTTTGCTAGAGGATGCTCTCTAATTTTGCCCTCTTAATTAGGCCTATCATCTTTGAGGGCGGCTTCTTTATGTAGCTACTAGCTGTGGAGTTCTCCAGGCCCAGTACTAGAAACCTTAACCTTCACATAGGCACAGCACATGAACTGATGTTTCTTCCTCCTCTTGGCAGAATCTGCAAGTAGCATTGTCTCGATCAAGACCGGATAATGACTCAGCGTCGATCGTGCGGTGTACTGTAGCTCTTCTAGATTCAGACAACAGCCCGCGAACGACCGCTGGCCACGTCTAGCCGGGTTTTGTCCGCTTGCCTATCGATTCCCTATCATCAATTTGCACGTCACTGTTACGGTTTTTTTGCTTCGCTTACCTCGAATTAGTTCTCCGTTAGTCTTTTCGACAAGCTTTGGTATTCCTATTTTCCCCTTGTCCGTCTTCTACCTTATTTTACTTTCAGAGATGCTCCTACGTCTTGTAATTCCTCAACGTAAACTTTATCGTTTAATTTTTGGCTTTCAAATTTTGTTTTGTTTCCCATGTTAGTGCGGTCTAGCTAGAATTAAGATCTTTTAGTCTCATTTACTTACAGTTAATTTCCTCATACTTAATACGGTCTTAGATTTTCGTTTAATTTCTTTCAATTTTAGTAACTTCCTTCAATTTTCATGTTTTGACATTTGACGTTTCACTTCTAGGAAGGTTAAGTTCTGTATGATATATACATCCCGGCATTATCGATTCGACTTACCGAAAGATCGTCTATTCAGATCATTTGATTTTGTGTTTACATCTTGTCGACGTCAGAGGGCAGCTCTATGTCTGTTTTCCTATATTATCTTTCTGTTTTCTGATTGGTGGTGTGACGTATTCTTGCTTCCGCTTCCTTCGGCCATTCTGGGTCATTCTGGGTTGTTGTTTAGAGGCGTTCTCACGAGTATTACTTCCTATTTTGGAAATTTTAGGATATTTTCACACATCTGTGGATTTACTTGGAAGTTTGCTTGAATTAATCATTGGCCGGGTCTTCGCTTGTGTTTGGTGTGGAATTTTTGTGAATATCACGACTGATGGGCTTGATATATGAGGATATAATTTGAGAACCACGCTTCTGCAACGCCACTTTGTCTATTTCTTCTCTTCGTTGTAAAACCTCGTTATTTTAACGGTAAGCAGATCTTGTTATTTCTTTTAAATCACTAACTTTGAGGTTTCTGTGTTTTTAGAGGTTTTTTTCAATACCCCTTATTTCTTTGAATTTTGGTATCTTCTTTTTTTGTGAGATTTGGAACACCCCGTGCGGCTGAGAACTTCTGTGACCTTTTTAAGTCCCTTCGGAGAATCCTATCTACCTCCGTTAGAAAGTCAGTGGGCTATCTGCTTCGGGCATTGCCAAAGTCTGCCCAGAGACTACGATCTGTTCGGATCGGAGAGGTTTTCCAAGTCCGTACTAGCTAGCTGTTTGAGAACAAAGAGTTAAGTTTGCACGTTTTCTTTTTTTATTTGTAAATTTTGTCTGCGTTTAAAAATTGTTTTTAGTAAATAATCAACCCCGATCACTTTTTAATTTTTTTATTCAACGGTACTGTAATTTTTTATGTTATACCAAGGATCGGAGGGTATCATTTAGTTCAGAAGAATAGTTAACTTTAATATTCAGATAGCTTTTAATTTTTTAACGACTTCCAAATATATTTAAAACATCAACCGATTAAATATTGGGCTGTAATATACAGGGTGGTTCATTCACCACTAGTATAATCAAGACAAATATTTAGTTTTATTTTAACAGTTTTTTTGTACTGTAAAACTTTTCTTAAATTTAAAATTAACTTAGCCTAAGAATTTCCTTTATATTAACGTGTGTAAACTGATTGCGTTGGCCAAAGCGTTCGGTGTTCGAATCCTACCGCAGGATTCTCTGTTATAGTTTTACATTATTTCATTCTTATTTTTATTGTCTTTATTAAAGTTTACTGATACAGGGTATCATATTTATTTTCTTAAATTTTACGTCATATTTTTATTTTTGACACTCGTTACTAACGTTTACTGATAGAGAGTATCAGATTTATTATTTGAATTTTTTTATGTCAATAATACCAACATTTTTTTATTAACTATTTTATTAATAAAAGTTTAACTGTTTTTTTTTCTGTGAATTCATTCTTTTATTTTTTTTGTGTATGAGTTTATTTGCAAACCGTTTTACCCCTCGACTTTTATTTAAAATCTTAAATTCCTGCTTATCAGGGGGCATGACAGGGTAACTAATTCCTAAGCAGGTGGCGCCGAAATTTATTTTTCATCTTGGGTTTGTATTTCTATCAACCCACTCCCTTGCCGACGAGCCGGCTGGCACCCTGCATGATTGCCGATTATCCACCCAATTCTTCGAAGGTTTGTAAAACGGAAGTGCATCACCTTTTGTCTTTTTATTTTGAGTTTCATTTTTCACGGTACTCGACCGTCACTTTCGGTGCCGGAAATTTAGGTAACATCACAACTCTGAGCTACTTTTTTCGGGTTTACCTTTATGGATATACTTTTGCAGCGATGCGATGGCACAATACTTGGACATATACTTATACTTTTACCGTCATTAGCAGTTAAAATTGTTGTTATTACTTACTTCTGTTGTTATCTTCCTTCAATCTATCACTCTTATCTCACACTCGTTGTTTTACAATACGGTTGCATTGAATTACTCATAAAATCCCAATATTGGGTTTAATTTACGGAGCGACTTGCCACACGCTTACACTTCACTACACACAAAGCAGAACTGAGACACCTAATTAAGAGGGCAAAATTAGAGAGCGTCCTCTAGGAAACAGGGGATCACCCTGGATCTGAAAAGGTTGGGGTGAAACGAGTCCGTAGGCCACCTCAATCGCAACCTACCACCCCAACCTAACCTTCGGAAAAGCTGACTCTTACCTGGAAGATCTAAAAACAGTCTCATTGAGCAAGATACTGAACTACATTAAGAGCCTGAACTTGCTGAACTTTTAAGACGATATGCACTCTACAATTAGACCGTAGTGGATGCTGTGGACGATTAATCGAACCATGCAAATGCTATCTCACTAATCTAACTGGTCTAATCAGTCTTTTTCCTTTTTCAAACTAATATTAAGAATTTTTTATTTACCATAGGAGCTTTTACGCGATAATTATTTGAAACTTTTATGTGTCTTACCACAAATCTACCAATTTAACCTCACTGCACAGATGCAAAACCGCAACACAGCTTTCACATTCTTTCATATTATCGCTAATAGATTTTTTTCCGGAATGCACGAGGCGCCGCTGGTTTACTCCCAATGCGCATAAAGGCAGGGAAATGGAAATCAATTTACCGTCCTCGCCATTTCCATATACTCGACATCGATGCGGATATAGAGACGGCACCTCCTATTTATCAAATATTATCTTTTACCTGCTGGCGTGCTCCGGAATCCAAACGTATAAAATGATAATTGATTTATTACGTTTTCACTATACACCGAGTAAGCGCCCTCTTACGGTCTCTCCGACCTCGATGTGTGCCGGAATGTTGTGCAACTGAAATTAATAACGTACCTAGGGCAATTAACAGATATGCTCGGATTATTTTGAACACATCGCTGAACGCGTAGCTAACGCAATTGAATTAAAGTTTGTTGGTGTGATCTGTTGGATGCAATGTGGGTCCAGTGTTTGTACGCAGATATACGCGGAGTTAGAGTATTGATACTTGGCTATAGACATGTTGGTTGATCTCTGTATGTACATGCATTTCTGTTAGCGTGTACTACATCAATGATTAATTAGTTAATTAGCACCTAACGCCGTGTTAATTATAATTACTAAGTAACGGCTTATGGCGGTTGAATAATTAATGCAGTTATGCATGCAAGCGCATACCGCTGTTAAAATAAACTATAATAATTTATAAGACAATGCAATATCTTCGTGTTTTGGGAGCTGCTATTAGTGAACTACCCAAAGAATAATTGATATATTTAACCTGACAGTTGTCAACCGGTATTGCAAATCCAGATTAAATTATGATTGTTGTGGCTATGTAATGTATGTAAATAGAAGGGTGATGTTACACTGCGACCTAAAAGATCTATTGTGTCCCCTATTCTTGCTGCTTTACAGCTGGCCTTCCAATACTATTCCTTTCAGAAAGTGTAGGATGTCAGAGGGCCCCGGTCTAGAAGTCTCCTTCTTCGATTTCACATGCTTCCAGGTGCAATGCCCTCGAGTTGCACAGTGCTACGCAGTTTGAGAGGAGGTGGATGCGTGTTTCATCCTGTTCCCCACAAAATCTACATTGTGTTGTGGCCATACAGGCATATCTTTATCCAGACCTTGTCGTATATATGTATTATGGTCATCTCTATCATAGAAAGTGCTTCCTCTGTTTCTCAATTAGATCATCTCGACCTAATTCTTAAGCCATCTCAATAGTGCAGCAGATGGACCAAGATTTCTCCTTTATATTGACGAAATCTCTAAATGGTGTCTTCTATCAGATGTCTGACATGCGTATGCTTGTCTAATCTACAGTGACGGGGTAATAGTTCTGCTATCATTTTAATAGTCTTTCTGTATTTATTCAGTAAACCTTTCTTAAGAAAGGTAAGAAAGGAACGTAGACGAGCACTTAAGTGCTGGTCTACGTTCCTTCGTAAGCCTTTGTTCTGGTGACTTTTACTAGGATTCGTTGGGCTTATTGCATCAGTTGATAAATTATATCATTTATATATAATGCCAGCCCCAATAAAAATCTTTGTTTAGTCCCATTTCGTCGGTTTATCTTACCCAAACAAACTTCTATTCTATTCGGGTGCCCACCTCGTTTAGGTCGTTGTGTGCAATGCCAAGGCAATTTGGAGGAAACTTGTGGAACTACTCCCTATAAGTTTCGAATATTTCTTTTTTTTTTGCAATCATAAGGCTCGGTTTAAAAAAGTGCACATTCTAAAAAAAATCTTAACATTCCTGCATATCTGACTAAGCCATTCGATGGATTCTTTATTTGCTTGGCGGGAGCAGTCTGATATGGAGACTCCGGAAACATTGCAGCGTCTTGGTTTTTTGTATTTAATTCTCCAATTCCTGTGTCCTTTAGACTGAAGCCTCATTCCTCTATAAATATAAGTCCCTAGTCAGTCCTTGGTTAGCCATGGTCATCAAGTTAAAGATAGATCCTTCGACACATCCTTGTCCCATGCTCCAAAGCGATCAGAATTGGTTAACATCAGTATTTTTGAGCATTGCTGGGTACTACAGATTCTACTATAAAGCTTAGCTTGCTCTACTGATTCTACTGGTTCCTGCTAACCTGGATTAAACGCTAGTATCTTTAGACTCCGTGGAAGGTGCTAGGGTTCAGCAGTAGTCAAATCCGTGTGCTTTGAAAGATTCTTTATGTATGCTTTTGCCTTGGAATAGGTTCTAGTGTTTTTGTTCTTGTAGAAAGTCATTTATAATAATCTTGAGTGGAATAGTATTTCCACTCAAGATTTTCTTCGTGAATTGCGCAAAATTGATGCTCGCACTCGGAGCAATCGTCACAAGTTATTTTGAATCAGATTCATATAGTCTTGATTTATTGTTTCTCCAGATGACGCTTGTCTATTATAATCCTGACGCTACCTCACTTAAACTTTCATTGGATATCTTCAAGGTTTGCAGTGGTGTCTAGAGTCACTGTTAGGTTCTTTTAACCTCGATACTTTTCTTATTAGCCTTAATGGTTTGGTTTATATCTCATTATCTTGGGTATATCTTTTTCCCTGCCTTTGCGGTCTGGCTTCTGCTTTTTGCATAATTGGGATATATGTAATTCCAAGTAGAAGCCCCTTAACAGGTTGTCTTTCATCCGGGCCATGTGAAACCTGTTTTTTTTTAAGGAGACTGATATTCCTCCTTCTATTAATTTCTTATCCGAGTAGGGGGCAGGGGATTGGATGGCGCAAGTTATGTTGCCTATCCACAAGGAATTTAATTTGAAAATCGCTGCGGCCTAAGAGATTTATTGTGTCCTCTATCCTTGCTGGCCTTCCAATCCAATTTCTTTCAGGAAGCGTAGAATATGAGAAGGCCCTCAGGCTAGGTAAGTCTCCCTCTTCGATTTCACATGGTCCCAGGTGCAACGCCCTCGGGTTGTGGAATGCTACGCAGTTTGAGAGGAGATGGATGGGTGTTTAATCCTGTTTCCTACAAAATTTATATTCAGATTCCTTCGTTAATTCAAGTTTACTCAGATATCCTTTCGGTTTGGAATGTCCTGAAAATATTTCTACTAATAAGCGAATCCTTTTTTTGCTCCCGTTGATGCATTCTGTAAATTTCCTATGGATAAAGCTTTCCAGAAGAGTTTTACCCTGCTTCATTCTTTGGAGATTCTCCCAATAATTGGATTATCTCTGCTCCATTTCGCTTTTAATTTCTTCAGTATTGTACTGTTACTTTTCCCGCAAAAAGATTCAGGGCCTACGAATGGTATTCCACCTTCTTTTTTACAAGATTATCTGTTATTTTGTTTCCTTCCACTCCTGTGTGACCCGGAACCCACAGAAGGGTTACTTTATCTCCTTGCCTAGTTCGTTTAATTCCCCTGGGCATACCCAGATCATTTTGAAACTTATTTTATGTGAGCTCAGCACCTTGATGGCTGCTTGACTACCAGACATAATGATAATCCCCTGATTTCGGTAATTCCTCTGGGGTAAATGAGCTGGACACAGTTTCCTCTGTCGTTTTGGAGCCATCAGTATTTGATGGTAGTTCTATTCAATTTTTGATCCCCTTGCTCTTGTAAGTAAGCTTTGTGGTTAATTCTTTCACAAAGCTGTTTTTTTTTCTGATGTGTCATTCCGAGAAATGTCGTCAGGAGATTGAGGACTATGACTGATCGTTCCTTCCTTAATTATTCTGAGTGTGGTTCTTTTTTCCATGCCTCCAACCACAGTGTGGAAAGGATAAGATCTCATATTACCTTGATGACTGCTGTTAGACAGGCTCTCATAACTCCAGTTCTCTATATATTGTAATGAAATGCGTACTCGATACTATTTAAATGTAAAGTTACTATCTTACTTAGTTATATTTTAAAACTAATTAGATATTATAAGAAAAAGGATATAAAATATAGCGGCAAACAGCCAGACGATGTCCAGCTGATGTAGGAGATCTCTGCATTTGGCAAGTTCTTCAAAGCATTTTCCTTCAGAATATTGCCTTCAGGATGTAAAGATGGTCAGCAGTGATATACCTACACACCGAATATGAATATTAGAATTTGAATAGTATATTTTTACAATAGATATTGACAGATCAAATTTGGATCCAAGTTCAATTCAAGTGAACATTCGCATTTTTTTTACAGTGTATTAATGTCATTTAAATTTAGTTTAATAATGTTTTTATATGCATTGGCATTCCAATTGCATTGAAATGTCAACAGAAAGACATGGAAAATTGCTGGAAATTCGGTTCTGTGACAATTCTATGTGTATAAATGGTTGCCTACATTTTGTCTACAGTAATGAATTTTAAGATTGTTAATTATACATAGTAATAAGTATTAAAAAAATTTAAATGTATTTTTCTCATGATCGAGAGACACCTACCTTTCTCATATTTTAATTGTAAGGTGATTCCAAAATTTTGCAATAATTATTTATTTTTATTTCGTTTAAACATTCGACAGTCCATTCGGTCACATGGGTATTCTTATGTATTAAACAATGCATATTCCTCTCGCATCGGTGAAATTAACGGACATTCTTCGGTACTCCTTGTCGAAGACAATCGCGTTCAAGTCGGTTAAAATTTTTTAATTCGAAACCACCAACTGCCAACCTTCCTCAGAGGCAGACGTGTTTCAATTTGTTTTTGTAAAATTTCCAATTTTATTCCAAATTACAACCTAAAAATAATTTTTAATTGTTAAACAAAGTTTTTCACATAAATATTATCCAAATTACCTACTACTTTTGGGTGATTTTTCTTCAACGACGATTTTCCCGAGTATGTTCCTGTCCTGATCGAGCCACCTCCCGTGATCTGAAGTACGTACGATGTACCAGGGTCCCTAACAGATACCCGACCATTCCTAACCACTCCGATGTCCGCAGAATTCGTCCTTGTAGAAGGTATTTCTCGTCAAATCTACCTAAAAATAAACGTAAAATCACGATTAATCTACAATTCTTAATCTAAATTTAATGATATATATATATGTGGGCCTCACGCCCCGTAACGGAGCTTCGCCGCTCGCTAGAGCTCCCCAGATTCTTATTGCCGAATCAGATCCTTGACCTTATACCATCCAGGCGATTTCTCCTGCTTTGATTGCTATTCTCTTCCATGTGGCTGCGTTTTGTGCCAACACCTTCCATCTAGATTTGACTCCCATTTGCCTCAGATCCTTTCCACCTCATCCATCATCTCATTCTTGGTCTGCTCTCGCCCTTCTCCCGTCATATTCATTCGGTCAGTGCCTCGCATTTTCCTCCGGCCTTTTCCTAAATATGTCCTAACCATTTTATCCTCAACATTTTATATACCCTAATATATTTTTACCGCCAGTTCTTTATTATTTCATTGTTAGTTCGTCTTCTGTACACTCCACTTTCCAACAATACTCCACCCAACATTCCTTCTTATCATTTTCCGCTCCTGAATTAACAGCATTTTCTCTCCTTTTTAGTCATGTCATGGCTTCGGCGGCATATGTTAATATAGTCTTAACAAAGTTTGGTACATTTTTACTTAGTTCTTTTTGAGATCTGTCTATTCATGAAAGTCTTTTTGTTTGCGTAAACCGCTGCGTTCGCTTGTTGTATCTTTTCTTTATTTCTTCTATCCTATCCCCTGTTCTACATACGGTTACTCCTAGGTATTTAAATTTACTAACAGTTTCAAAAGTGTCTCCTTCTATTTTAGTTGATGTTTTCCTTTCATCTCCTCCTATCTGCATATGCTTAGTTTTGTTTATGTTGATTTCCATCCCCAGACATTTTCTTTAGTTTGACTATTTCGTATATTTCGTCTAATATTTTCTTTTGTTTCGCTACTATGACTAGGTCATCCGCATATCTATTATTTGCGCTCCTCGTTCCTTATGTTCTCCTTTATTTAGGCTCTTTGTCATGTACTCTATTACTAGATTAAATAACGTTGCTGATAATGCATCTCCTTGTTTCACCCTTTTTTAATTAATAAATTCCTCTGTTTGACCTGTGCTAAGTCTTATTTTTGCTCTTGTTTCATTGAGTGTCATTACTATTAATCTTCTAAGTTTAGTAGGAATACCTAATTCTTCTAAAATTCTCATTAGCTGTTGTCTGTTGATTGAGTCAAAGGCTTGCTTGAAATCAATAAATATTACTTCAAATCCTATCCTGTATTCGTTCCTTTTTTATATTGTTTAAGACTGTGTATCGCGCCCACAGTGGATTTTCCTTTTTGAAAACCGTATTGGTAATCTCCTATGAGGTTTTTAATGTTTATTAGCCTTCTTTGAATTAACGTTGTTAGAATTTTATAGACCGTGTTTAAAAGTGTGATGCCTCTGTAGTTACTGCATACCGTTCTATCTCCTTTTTGGTGTATCGGAATAATTATTCCGGTTTCCCAGTCTGTCGGCATTCTTTCTTTTTTCCATGTCTCTAATATTAGGTCATATATTTTTCCTTGTAGCGAAGCTCCACCATATTTAATCAGTTCGATACTTATTCCATCGTCTCCTGGAGCCTTTCCATTCTTACTTTGATTTATTATTTGAAGTACCTCTTCTTTTGTTGGTTTCTTGATTTCAATTTAAACAAATTTAATGATACTTATAAGAAATTTATTTTAATACGTTCAGCAAATTCTGGGTTTAGGAATTTGTTTGTATCATTGCTGAACGGTTTGCAGTTACTTGGGGAAATGTGTATAAGTTGGTAGTAGTCTAGGTTAATAAATATTTAATATGTATTAACCATACGAACCAATATCCAGTAATTTACCATTGTAATCTTTGCCCTTTCGAAAGGTTAGTTTTCGCGATGGCCAGATTAGTTCTTTTGTTCCAACATAGTAATTGTTTACGTAAAATAACGTTCTAATGCCATTGCTTTTTTTGCGATAATCAGAGTCTACTTAAGGCACGATTAATGGCAACATCATATCTCCCAACGCTTTAACGTTATTCGAGCACAAGTAACGTTTAAGTAGATATCGATAAACGAACGGCCCGTAAACATTGAATTGGATCCGATAGTAACAGATTTCCACCGATAACGGCCTTCGACAGGCACTCATAAAACAAAAACCACTCTCCGACGGCCGGGCTGGTAGAGAAGGTTTTGAGATTTATAGTGGGCAATCTTTCGGGGAAGCGGCAGTTTTAATCTGCTCGGCGATTGGCCGCGGTTACAGACGGAGAATTGCCGATATAAAAACCGCAAGCCCAGATGCGATAGCGAGAGCTTTTAAACCTCGTAGTGGCACTTCTTTGTATCGTGGTTTTTAGCGTATCGTTTAAGTCGCTTTAAGTATCCCGTTACGCTCTGCATTGATGTGCAATAAACGTTCTATGTATGTACGTTAGGTAATTTGGGTTAGTGTCGTTTTTGTTCGGTTTAATTTCGTAGTTAATATCAATTGAAGTGAACTGGGTAATTACACTAATCGAAGTTAAATTGCCCTGCATTGTTGGATATGTGGGGAACACGTGCTTCGATCTAATAGAAATTTGAAACAGTTCACCACTTAACCACCATTAAACAATGCGCTTAGAACCCGATATTAACATGCGTAGAGCTTTATCACGTTTGATCTTCCAAATTCTCATGCATCTGTGTGCAAATCAGTTTCTAAATCTTTAAAAAATTGTATGTAATTAACATTATAACTGTAAAACTAACAATAGAATGACATAATCATGCTCTGAAGAGATGCACCTATCTTTTCAAATTATCAAATCCATTTTATAGTATTAATTTTCGAATTCTATTCTTCAGCCGCCATGGAATTACGACATTGTATTGGTTAAAATTACACTTAGTTCTCAAAAAAAAAAAAAAAAAAACTTCATTGATGATGTTCCACATGGAACGTTATAACAACAAAGTGTTTCTCAAGGTAGTATAGTGGTGCTTTTGGTTTTTTCTACGATATTTGATTGATATTGAGACTAAGAAATATCCAAAAAGTTTATCAAAGACAATCGTCTTGATAACATTGATTTTGACAATATTGGAACATCTATTCTCCTTGCAAATCACACATTCTCTGTTGCGGTGGAACTATAGAGGGCGTATCTTACTTTTAAGTTCGACCCAAAACTTCGTTTATCCAAGTGAAAGATAGACCGAAATAGTATTGGTAATGCTTTTGCGGACGTGTTTTCTTCTACCTTTGCTTCACTAAATGACACCTCTATAGCACACTGGGTCCAGTTAGAGTGGCTTAAGTGCACGTGGCTAGCCACTCTTCCCAACCAATAATCCAGAATGACACCTCATTGGCTGATGACACGCATGACTCTTTGCCTCATTCCTTTTCTTTAGTTGATATAGGTGACTTAGTAGCTTTTTTTCAATTGATGGCGTCTACTACTAACAAACACGCCGCAGGTGATGATATGTTGCCCAGTTACTTAGTTCATGATTACACATTTGGATTTGCATCCTCTGAAAATCATCAATAATTCATCAATCTCCTCCGTCATTCCGAGCGTTGAAAAACTGCAAAATTTGTACCAATAGGTGACTATACCAAAGGGTGACTGAGAACTTTTCACTAATTATAGACCCTCTTCTATATTATCCCATTTTGCAAAACTGTGTGAAAAGAGCTTTTTTACGTATTTACAGTTGCACTCACCCTGGCATCTCAGGTTGATCTACAGTCACCAACCTTGCATTTACATCTCACATCTTTAGTGAGATCTTGAACAGACACGACAAGTGATTTGACTTGATTTACATTGATCTTGCTAAAGCTTTTGACTTGATCAATTGTGTCATCCTACTTGCCAAATTGAGTTATTTAGGTTTTATTTCATCCGCTGTATGTTTGCTTAGATCGTATCCAAAATTACTTATATTACACTTATACTGCATTTAGCTACAATAGTGTTATTCTCACCGCGGGTGTGTCGAAAGGCTCGAATTTCGATCCCCTGTTATTCGAGTTTTTCATCAATAATCTGCTTTCTCGAATTAATCTTCCTATACCTGCTTATGCTGCTGGCATTAACATTTCTTGGAAATTTCTTCGGTTGGTGATGCAGGCCGACTACAGCATTCTCTAGACACAATAGCTAACTGATGTGATAACTTCAAACTTAAATTAAACGTTGAAAAATGATATTATAGCATAGATATAGAGTACCAGTTTAACTCAGAAATCTAAATATAAGGATATAGTTTTTGATACTACCCTTACCTTCAGATCATATGTATGTCATTGATATATGTTCTGCGCCCATGAAATGTCTTAGTTTTATTATACGTACTGCTGTGGACGAACACCTTGTATTCGCGAGAGTTTTTTTTATGATGCACAGATGTGCATATTTTTATCCGATTTGGCTTTATCGATGCTTCGTGGGAATTCCCACAGATTCAATTGTTTTAATTTTTGTATAAGAGTTAGTTATTGAGTTAATTGTTTTAATTATTTATTTGAATGTTGTTTTAGTTGTTTTAAAATTAATTTCACTCTTTAATATATTTTTATTTGCTCATGTAGTTTAGTTTGTCCTTCTTAGAAGAATTCTTCTTCTATGATCTTTGCGCGTTGCGTTGCACGCAGCTGTAAAATTTTATATGTATGCGATTGTTTTACCCTGAGGGGCCAGTTCTTAGAAAGATGTAAGTACATGTAATTTTATTTTCATTGCTGCCATTTTGGGTATTTCATTTTTATTTAAAGATTTGTTTCGTTAATTTTGAAATTACCTCATCCATCAAAGAACTCATTTTATAATAATTGCTATTATATTATTGTGTACACAAATTAGATATAGGATCATTTATTATTTCAGTTCTGGAAGGTATATTTTAAGTTTAAAGAGTTAATTTTTCGTTTTTTTTTAATTTTGCTGATTTGTAATTATTTTAATCACCTCGGGTTGGGTGAATAGAAGCATTGTGCTTGCTTTTAGTTTTCATTTATTGATTTACTTGAATTGTCCACGTTTAATTTAGTTTGTATTAATTTTTGAAACCACGTGGATTTTTGTTGTAATAAGGATTATCTTCCTGAACTATTTTGTCTTTTGTTTGTTAAAGGATTTGTATTGTCCTTTTGTAAATATTAGAGTATAATGCAGTTTTGATTTCGACCAGGACCTTTTGTCCAAGGTTTTATTTTTCCTGCGTAATTGTAATTAACATTTTTTTTTTTTAAATAAAATTTCTGATTATTAACGTCATTCTAATTTCTGTTCTTTTATTTTTGGTTAAACCTTTTCAATTTTTGGAGTAATTAAAGAAAGTCAGATTTCTTTCACCCACTTTTTACTTTTCGTGATTAGTTTTAACTTGCGAGGGTAACCCTGTGTTTAATTGTTCTTTTGCGCCCTTTTTATTATTATCCGCTGAGCTAGTTAATTTAATTTTTTCATTTTTGTAAATTCATTTTGCATTTTCTTTGGTACCATCAGTACACAGCAGTACTTATTTTATTAAACATACATCCCTCTTAAAGGCATTGTATGTTTTGACTAAACTTGAATATGCTGCATTGATTTGGAATTACTGCAAAAGCATGGTTGTTGGCCTTAAGTGTGAAAAAGGAGGAAATCTATACGAAATTTCTTCATAAATTACTTAACAATAATATAGACTGCCCATAAAAATTCTTACTTCAACGTATGAATTTTTCTTGCCAACGTTGAGTTCAAGATATAACTTCGAATCGTTGGGATTGGTAGCTTTCAAGTACAAATTCAGGCAGCATCTGTTGATGCACTCTTTTTAGGAAATCATGGGTGCTCAGATACTTTTTCTTTCCTTTAATGTAGATATTTTTTCCTAAATTATTAGTATACATGTTATGTTTTTGTTTTGGGTCAATTTGAAGAACCATTACAGAATAGTAATTTAAGTTAGTTATAAGCATTTATTCCTCGGATAGAATGACTATGTTGTTTGCTTGTCAAGTTGCACTGGGATATCAAAACTAGTTACTAGCATTTGCAGTGCATCCTGTGGTTTCTTTTTTTAATTTATTGTACTATATGTTTATTTAAGTTCTTTGTATCTAAAATATCGAAAAGAGATAAACTATTGAAAAAAGAAAACAGCACCTATCTTAGGTATAACAGGTTATAATACCAGATAAGAGGAACCGGGAGACAGGTATTCCAGTAAGCGCAAACTGAAATTAATATAGAGACGGACCCAAAACGCTGGAATATACGCAAAAAAGTCCAAAAAACAAAGACACAACGGTGTTCCAAGCTGAGGTTGCTGCAATTCATCATTGTGTCAGAGAAGTAGGAAGATGGACCGAGTCAGGTAAAAGTGTCGCTAACTTCTCTGACAGTCAGTCACACTTATAGCAATTAATTCCATAGGTGCGCACTCTAAACTGATTTGGCACTGCTTAAGCGCCCTAAATGAGGTGGACACTCAACAGGAACTAATATTGGCCTGGGTTCCTAGCTACTCGGACGAAAATGAGGCGGGAGGTTCGACCAGGTCATTAGTTGGAGCTGGCCGTTGTTTCGACACTACCAAATCGCAAATTCAAAAATCCATCAATGAATAGATACATAAACAGTCCAAAGAATGGTGGTAAAAATCACGGAGCTGAGACAGGTAAAAGGGTTTCTGAAGGAACAGAGGCCTGAATTTACTATGAATCTACTGAATAAAGATATGAAAACTGTCTAAATGGTAATAAGTCTGCTGACCTGTCATTGGAGATTAAATAGGTATATGTGCAACATAGGCCGGGTAGATGATGCTACTTACAGATGCTACCAAGAGGAGGAAGAAACACCAGTTCATGGGCTGTGCCAATGTAATGGCCTGGCCAAGAAATGTTTCTGCTAATGGGCGTGGTGAACCCCATAGCTAGCAGCTATACAAAGAAGCTGTTTTCAAAGGTGATAGACCTTATTAAAAATGCAAAATGAAAAATGGGCTCACAATAGACCTGAAAAGGTCGCGATGAAACAGGTAGCTAGGCCAGCTCAATCCTAATCTAATCTAGCATGGCCCACAAATAACCAATGTGGCATTGTGTAAATTTACACATTTTTTTTGTCAGTGTAGGACGTTTTCCATAAATAATGGAATTTAAGAAATATATTTATATTATAATTATGTATTTTTTTTGGTAACAATATCTAATGATGAATAATGGATTTTACTTTAAAGGAGTTGATAGTAAACCAGCGTTTTCCTCTTTGTAAATTATATTAAGCTTCTTAATCTAGAGCATTTAACTTCAGCATCTCTTTTTTTATCACTAAATTCGTCCAACGACGATTTATTTCTAACACAACCATTTTTTATCTAATAAAATCGGATTCAGCGAAGCGTGCGCTAGACCTAGTTTATAGTCAACCGCTAGTTTATGCGAAAAAAAAAAAGTCAAACGCGATTGCCATCTTTAGAATTCAGCGCTGAAGAATTGATTCCCTCTTTCAGATTCATGCCGCATCAGAAACCGTACGAGATCTCCTACCCGGTGAACGGCGTCTACGTCGATAAGGAAGGCACCCATTGTGATATGCACAGCTGTCACGTTCGCCTGACGAATCTAATCAGGAACGAGAGCAGCGGTGCCTACCGTTGCGAAGTTTCCAGCGAGGCACCTGCCTTCCGTCTCGCCTCCGAGACGCACAATGTGACAGTGGCTGGTAAGAAGAAAACCGTTCGCTTATTTTACATTCGTTTTCAAATATACATAGTATACCTGTGGCAGTCGTACTGCGAGGTATCTTTTCGATCGCGTGATAGGAATATCTTCGCTTGCTCCGGTGAATAGCTTCCTTTTTTGAAATTAGAAAGAATACTTAGCTTTATTTGAAATCTTTGCTAGAAAGCTCAAACAGTAAAGTAGATGGGGTTGTTCGTACCCGAGGGAAATAATTATATATGCATGCATTAATTCTTTTTTATTATTTTGATGGTTTTTAATAATAATGAAAAAAACTAAGTGTACAATGTTTCTGTTAAATACAGAGTGTTTAATAGGGAGGAGATTCCTCTGTAACCCATAAATAGTAAGAGATACAAAAATATTCACTTATGAAACAGTGCATGAAGTGAGCTTTCTGTTACCAAACGCAATGTTTAGAGCATTTGCTCGTGCTCTAATTTGCCTTAGGGTGTGAAAAACATTTCACTCATACTTCATACAATATTGTGTCTACGACTTTTAAAAAGAAAAAAAAACTATCATTAGATGAAGGCAATTTACCATTTGTTAGCTAATAACTCCTTGACTGGACATTAGCTATATGAGTTGGTGTTTGGGCTGCTTTCGTCATCTATTAGATTATTTAGATCCAATCAGGGTAGCTGTAATAGTATCGTGGCTCAGGTACAGGTTGACAACACTTTCGTCATTTTGCCACATATAGCAGCTACTTTAAGGAATATCTCACACACACTAACAGCATCTAACCCTCAATAAAGTTCACCATGGAATTAGGAAAGGAGAATGTCATTCCATTATGAGATGTCATAGTCCAGAAAATGAGAGACAGAAACATAAAAACTAATGAGGAAATCCACATCTACAACACATTAAAACTAGAGTAGCAAGTTGTCCATAGAGAATCTCGCAAAAAAGGGGCTGGAATGCCTTTTGTAGGGCCTGAACACTTTTGCGGGTTAAGTGGCAGTACAATACTGAAAAAACTGAAAATAGAAATGGAGAAGACAGAATCCAGTTACTGGGAAAATCTCCAGGGAATGAGGCAAAGTAAAATTCTTCTGGGAACTTATAACCAGAAGAGGTTTACAGAATGCATCAACCTGAGTAAGAACAATGTTCGCATATTAACAGGAATACTTTACAGGAATAACTGACGCAAATAAAGAAATTCAAGCAAAATCCAAAAAAAACTTAATAGACACCCAGACCATATGTTGTCCAAAGCAAAAACGTCTGAGAAAAAAACGTGACCAAGCAAGAAACTAAAGTCACGAACACAGCCACAATTCGATACATAAAGCACCTATCAGCAAAAATCAGAAGAATAGGCAACCAATACGATATTAGGATGGTGGTAGGAACCTAAACACCAAGGTCCTATTTAGCTGGAACGAAGCCGAACAACATAAACCAACGAGCAAATATTGGTTATACAGCGTTCTGTGTGACTGCGGACCGTCATGCACTGGTGAAACAAGAAAACCACTCGAAATAAGAATAGAAGAACATAAAGAGATTTGCAGGAAAGAAGAAAGCAAGAAGTCAAAATTAGTGCAGTATGCCTGGAAAACTGATCATAGAATTTATTTGGAAAATGTTCCCATCTCTTCCAAAGCATTTGGACAAATAAAAACAAAAATTGGAAGAAGCCACATACAGTGACGATATTAGGGGTTGTCAGTGGTCCAAGTGTGGAATCGCATAGAGTATGAATGCCGTTGGTGCATAGTAAACAACAATAATGACATTGACAATCATATGCGTTAATATGGTATAATCAGAATTCTAGAACTACAATAATACAGAAGCAATTATGAGTAAAATTCTTAGAGCAATCAACAAAAATACGATGAAACCTTCTATAAAAACAGATTTAAAAAATTACAACAATCAACTTCTAGAAAAAAGAATAATCACAGAGTCCTTCCAGGATTTAAAGATGCTGGACTTTTTGCAGCCCTTTATTTGTTTCTTTTCACCTTATTTTCGCTTTAAATCTCGTTATTGACCTTTCGAATTTTGTTATTTAATTTGGTTGAGTTATATGTGATAATACTTTCGAAAAAAGGATCATTCAAGTTTATATAACACCATTTTTATATTCATTGTGAACCATTCTAGAAATTAACTGGAATTTTAAATTATTTACAGCATTTATAGAGAAACATCATGTGAGCAAGGCAACTTCCCAGAAATTACAGCCAATGTGTGTACGTAGAAATGAAACCCTGAAATCTCTGGTGTAATAAGTCGTACATAATACCTTGATAAGGAATTATATTAGGGAGCATAAATAAATAGGATAAATATTCCCAACATTTTTAACTAACTTTAACCTCATTGTATTGTTGTTTTTGTATTATCACATACTATTCGCAAGCGTTGCACAATATATAGATTGTATAAATTGGATTAAAATAGAATAGTGAGATGTAGCATCTGCATGCTTTGATCAATCATTCCGTCTACTGCAACCACTAGGGTTCATTGTAGACTAGATGCTATCTTAAGTTCATTCAAATTCAAGTACTTAAGGTAGCTTAGGATCTTGTTGAAATAGATTCTCCTAAGCAAGGGTCAACCTTCTCAAAAGTTACATACTCGATTCTTGCAGCGACAAGGTAATGATAGAAAATACATATGCTTAACAGTCTCCTCGTCTTCTAAGCACAGTCGACATTTAGTCTCATTGAAGATTCCGATTCTGTATAAGTACTTTCTGAATTTACAGTGACTTGTAAAAGCAAGACAATTACCTTGACATTTTTACGGTCATGGTCAAGCAGCTGCTTGTTTCTAACATGATTGGGGCAAATACATTCCTTCGCATGGACGAAACGAGGAAGTAGTTCCAGTTTGGAGCAATTTCTGATTTGCCCAGAATTTGATTTGCTCTTAAGCAACCGTAGGTGCTATTCCAATGGAAGATTCTGGTACTAGAATTTACTTCGCAGCATCTTTTTTGCAAGGATGTCTGCTTCCTCATTTACGAGAATGAATGAATGCCTAAGTACCCAGCTTAGAGGTAGATTATTAGCCATCCCCAATATAGTATGTTTACAGCTCCAGATCGGTTTCGAGTTGCATTTAGGCGTCTCTAATGCTTTCAGCACCACTTGCCTGTCACTGAATTCTTTATTGATATATGTTTATAGTTTTTATCCGAAATCTCTCCCTATCACACATCTCAATGACAAAGATTTCAGCCAGAAAGATCGTTTTTTGTCGTCCAAGGTTGTAATATCTTCTGGCTCTTAGATTACGACAAAACATTCTTACCCCACAGCTTGCACGGTTTAACAATCGACAAGTCAGCAGGTGTCTGCTTGTATCAGGATTTTTTGGTGCATCTTCATTCACGTCTGTTTGGATATGTGCTATAGGAAATGCTGTTAGTTTAGTATTCCTTTCCAAAACAATGTGCAAAGGGCAATACGTTCAGAAGTGCTTCTAATTCCAGTGGTGGGGAGGAAGATTTTGTTTCTGTGGTTTCAATACCTGCTTTTTGGCTTTGGGTTGTTGCGTCTTCTGCTATCAAGCTATTGCTCAAGATATCTTTTGCCATGTCCATAAGGATACCTTCGCTTGTGAGCGATCTTTTCTAAATGTAAATTGGAGGTTAGTGTCTTATCAAATAACGCGCTTAGATATTTTACATTATCTCAAAGTGTAAGCTTTACAGCTTGAATAGTGAATGATATTCGAGTACCTACGTTGTACAACTTCAAATAAGAACTCCTGAACTAGCACGACATGACACTATAATTGAGAACAGAAACAAAAGAACCTTTCCGATCTCAGACAAATTAATTTTAAACGTATTATCCTGCGGGAAAGGCCATTAATTTTCAAACAATAAAACTTAACGATCGCCTGCGTACTAGCAAAGCGTCGCTGAAAACCTTTTTTAAAAGTTCGTCGCAATTGTTTTCGATTCTCATATAACTGCCATTATAGCCATCGCGAGTTCTTCCGCCTTCCGTTCTTAGCGCGGGACAACCACGACACCGGGAAAAAGTAGTCAACTTCCCTCGACGATGTGGGACGTATTATAATGGTAACGTTTCCCTTCGTTGTCTTCGGCGAGGATTTTTTGCTTTTCAGTCAGGCAACGGACGACGAGCAATCGACGTGATGGGGTAAAAACAGGGGAAGAGATTTATTTTAAATTTTCCGACGGATGGGGATTTTTTGCGCCAAATTGTTCGAATGTTGTTCCTAAGTTCTTCGATTTGGAAATTGCGTGACGCGCTTTTTTTTTTTAAGCTGCGATTCGACCATGAGAAAAAAGAGGGAAGTTTCTGACGGGCGAAGGGATTGTTTGAGTTGTTACTCCGTTGGGGAAAGAGAGCGTTAAAAATGTGCTTTTTTTCCCTAAATTCTCCACCCAATTCGGTTCTTTCATTCGCAGTGCGAAACAAAATATTACACAGCATATATTCCGCGTTTAGTGATTGGTAAAGTTAATATTGGTTTATGCTTATTAAAGCAAATCGAAAAACCTATATTCCGATTTCAATGTATAAGGTTATGTCCTAATTAACGATCGATCGATTCGTTCGTGTAATCGAACGATAGAATCAAGCATAGTGATGTGTAGAGTGGTCAACTTTCGTCTGCGCGCCAGGCCAATACATCATGATATATTTTATGATATTTTTCTATTTTATTTTAACTCGTCTTTTCCAATTGTAAAATACAAAATAAGTAATAATCATAAGGCTGAATGGTACACCCCAGAACTGGCTCTAATGGCAGCACAAATACGTGACTTATATAACATCTATAAAGCAAACAAAAATGTAATCACTATAAGAAGTATACAGGGTTTTCCACGGAACTGGCTGGTTAGAAGTTTTCCGGCTTAACGGAATTCCTCAGTTTTAAAAAGTTGGGGTTTGCTACAATTTGGCACTTACTTTCTTTCTAAAATATTTTCACCTTTTTTACACTTCCGGTTAACCGGAAGTCGCCACGAACTTTGTTATTTTAAATGGAATACCCAGTATATATTATTATATTTTTTAATTTACCATAAAATTCTATGACGATTACCATTAGGGTATCTTATACCTATCTTCAACTGTCTCTAAGATATTACGATTTTTGTTAAAATTTTGACATTTACATTGTTGTATGTAATTAATTAATTCTCACTTGATTTAAGTGCCAGAAATCTCTGACTTTGAAATCAACAAGTACTAACATTGTTTTACCAAAACGTAGAAAAAAAAATCAGTGACATTATACAGGGTGTTTAAAAATTAGTGACATATCCAAGAATTTTGAATGTTCCAAAACTTAATTTTTTCAAATGGGGGCACCCTGTACATTTTTCTATTTTTGGATGTACAATTAAATTCTATGCCGATTTGCTGTAGCATTCCCTATACCCATCTTCAGTAGTTTTCTTTTAAATTACTCGTTTTGTTTATTACCGCTTTCAAATGGCCGAATAATTTCTGGTGGGCCATGACATTAATATCACAACAATTTATTATTATTAGTAAGTATTATTGTTATAATCATTGTTTGTTACACGTCGCGTGTTCAGATAAATGCATATTATTATGGAACTTATGAATTAGATAATGAAAAATATTGAAGGAGCTTATTTTAACCTGGATACTTTAAATTTATTTTACATTCACTGAGAATGCAGGATGAACTTATAGAGAATTTACGGTAATTATAGGAATTTATTTTCGGCTAATATATCTAATAAAATTCAGAAAACTTTGAAACAATACATTACACGGATTACTCACTGTACGCAACTTTCGGCACTACCAAGCAAGATTTAATGATTCGTGTGACGAGAACGTTTGATGAATTAGACCCAGTTGAAGTGAGAAGAAGTATAAGGCGACACATTAAGACGTCGAATAATAAAATGCTTGGACGTAAACGGAATTCACATTGAGCATTTTTTTTTTGATGCTCTTGATGTCATGGTTCAAGTTTATGCTGCTTGTAAATTGCATTTGTTAAGTATGCATGTATCTAAATATTCTTCATAAAAACCTTTATAATTTTGAAAATACTTTAATATATCAAAAACTTTAAAACATTTGTCTGACAAGCACACTACGTTTTAGTGAAACAATTCTTGTTATGTTGTCGTCGTTGTCGTTTATGCCATTTCCCTTAATTTGAAACCAAGCTATTAAGAGAAATCATTTCAAAATTTTCTGGATTCCGTTAGATATATTAATAACCAATAAATTCCATTAATTACATTGAATTCTCTATAAGTTCTTCCTGCATTCTCAGTGAATCTAAAATAAATTTATAGTATCTAGGTTAGAATAAGCTCCTCCAATATTTGTCATTATCTAATTCATAAGTTCCATAATAATATTCATGGATCTGAACACGCGACGTGTAACAAACAATGATTATAACAATAATACTTACTAATAATAATAAATTGTTGTGATGTTAATGTCATGGCCCACCAGATAGAAATTATTCGGCCATTTGAAAGCGGTAATAAACAAAACAAGTAATTTAAAAGAAAACTACTGAAGATGGGTATAGGGAATGCTACAGCAAATCGGTATAGAATTTAATTGTACATCTAAAAATAGAAAAATGTACAGGGTGTTCTATTTGAAAAAATTAAGTTTTGCAACATTCAAAATTCTTGAATATGTCACTAATTTTTAAACACCCTGTATAATGTCACTGAATTTTTTTCTACGTTTTGGTAAAACAATGTTAGTACTTGTTGATTTCAAAGTCGGAGATTTCTAACACTTAAATCAAGTGAGAATTAATCAATTACATACAACAATGTAAATGTCAAAATTTTAACAAAAATCGTAATATCTTAGAAACAGTTGAAGATAGGTATAAGATACCCTAATGGTAATCGTCATAGAATTTTATGGTAAATTAAAAAATATAATAATATATAGGGTGTTCCATTTAAAATAACAAAGTTCGTGGCGACTTCCGGTTAACCGGAAGTGCAAAATAGGTGAAAATATTTTAGAAAGAAAGTAAGTGCCAAATTGTTGCAAACCCCAATTTTTTTAAAACTGAGGAATTCCGTTCAGCCGCAAAACTTCTAACCAGCCAGTTCCGTGGAAAACCCTGTATAATAAAAAGAAAGAATCCTACAGATTGTTAGTAAATAATACAAAAAAAAAACCTTTTGTGGAAATAAAATCCTACATTCAAATAATGTAAAACTTAATGGAATATTATTAACAAAATAACAAAGCCGACAAATAAACAAATAGAACCTATTACTCTGCGTACCGTTTGCGAAGTATTTGTGAAGTCCTTTTATAATTTTGACAAAATATCACCAAAACTTGATGCATTACACAATGTTCAATCTAGGAATAGCAGTTTCTTTATGACTCCCACTGATTTATTTATATATATATTTCTATTTATTTTGAAGCATGTGGCATCATACATAGCAGAGCCATTGGCTCATGTAGTCAACCACTGTCTTCTAAGTGGAATATTTCCAAATAAATTGAAAATCTCAAAGGTAATACCAATTCACAAAAAAGGTAGCAAGCCTGATGCTTGCAATTACAGACCTATTGCTATTCCTACAGCCATTACAAAAGTGTTTGAAAAAATTATAAACATTCGAATGGTTACTTACCTCAAGCAAATGGACATTTTTTCCAAAAGTCAATTTGGGTTTGTATCAGGTAGATCAACGACCGATGCCATACATCATACATTGGATTATGTATATAAAGAAATTGATAAGGGTAATGCTGTACTTGGTTGTTTTTTCGATCTCACGAAGGCATTTGACACGATAGATTACGACATGCTGTTGCGGAAGTTGTGGGTGCATGGAATACGTGGTGTTCCTTACGATCTATTTGTATCTTACCTTACTGATCGTAGATCCGTTGTTTCAATTAGGGGATCTGTAGATGGTGAGATCACAGAATTTTGCTCCTCAACAGTAGAAGTTAAATGCGGCGTACCGCAAGGGTCCATTCTCGGTCCGACCCTATTCGTAATTTACGTTAACGATCTGCATGTGTCTCTGCCTTCGTGTCTGATTACTCAGTATGCTGATGATGTCAGCTGTATTATTGCGGATTCCACATTGGATGAGGTATCTGTGCGGACAAGTAACGTTGTATGCATGATGAATGAATGGTCTAAGTGTAACGGGCTTAGACTGAATGTATCGAAGACTAGTTTAGTGCACTTCCGAGCTTCCGCAAATGTAATTAGTAGCCCTCGTATTAGTTACGATAACAGATCCATTCCTGAAAGTGAGTTTGTTGAATTTCTTGGTTTGTTAGTAGACTCTAGCCTGAGGTTTGATAGGCACTGCGCTGACCTTGAGCGTAAATTCTGTTCTGCGTACTTTGCTGTCAGGAACTTGAGAAGCATTGTTGGCATTGATGTCCTCCGCCTGTTCTATTTCTCTTATGTGGAGTCACGTCTGTGGTACGCAATAGTTTTCTGGGGATCGGCGCCATGTGCAGAGAGAATTTCTCAAAAGAAAGTTATTAGGTGTATGCTTGGTGCCTCAGCCACGAAATCATGTCGCTCTTTATTTGTAACTCTGAGGATCTTACTTCTTTGGTCATTGTATTTATTTGAAGTGCTAATGTTTTATAAGCGTAATGAAGAGCTTTTTACAAAAAACAAGAATATTTATAATAATATGGCAACGCGGTCCTACAATAATATAAGTGTTCTTGTACATAAAACAAGCTTCTACAAGCGTAATCTACACTTCAAATGCGTAATGTATTATAACGCACTACCCTCAGTTATACGCCGCAACATTAAGCTTTTATAGAAACTTATTAAAGGCTTATGTCAATCAGTAAGTACAGCTTTTATTGTGCGGATGGGTATTTTAACGATGGGTCTCTCTAATTTTGTAATTTTATTATTTAACCTTCAATATAGATTTTAAATTTTATTGTTCTTTAACATTATATAACTATGCTTTTAATATGTGACACTAATGTTATGTCTGTGTTCTGTCCAATAGTTCATTACACTTGTATTTGAATTTATCTGTAGGTATCATCTATGTTTGAATTTTATTTTATACCACATTCTTATTTGTAGTTTGGTACGTTGTATTCAGATTTAAATTGTGTGTATGTGCTTTATTAGCTATATTTTATATTGTATTTGGACACTGTCAAAGTTTACATATTGCAATTTTGCGACAATAAATATTATTATTATACTAAGTTTCATATACCGGGTTTAAGTTCTTTTTTTTCCCTTTACACACACAATTTCCCTAGGTGTAAAGTTAAAAAACAAATTGCCAACGCATTGGTAATCAGCGAGTAGCAACCAGATATACTATAAACCATTTGTTAATTTGTTTTGATTGATTTGACGTATGACATATTCTGAAATCTTACCATTATTCAGTATTTTTTATTATTTATTTCATTATTAATTAACGTATTTCAAACCCGTAATAAACGTTATTAATTGAATAACTAACATAATTGTCTTTTCATTAACTCAAAATAATTATGTAGGTATTAAACCAGTTTATTCTTAGCAAGCACCTCATTTTGTACCAATAAATTTTTGCAATCTTTATGCTTACTTATACATGATCTATTAGAGAGTTTCTCATGGACTTGCAGAAAGTTATGTTCCAGATTTTCTAGAATCATAATCTTCAAACCCGAATTTCAATAAATTCGTAACAAACCAGTTCTGTTTCTGATCCAATTTCCTCGACAGCTATGCGATCTATTAATTTTAACGCTCCCAAAATTCGAAAAAGAAAAATGACGCGTTCCCCATGTCAATACCGTTGATGTTTCCGATGTATGCCGCTGAAGGTCGATTCGCGCTTGTTCGGCCGTTTTTCCTCTAGCCAGCCAGCGAACTCTGTGTGGGCTTTGCGTCATTGTCTATTTTCCAGATTCATCCATCATTCGACGTGCGTATACATACGCGAAAACGCTGTAGCGTTCACTAGCATATTATTATGGCGTTTTTATCGTACGCTTTGCATCCGTGCTCAATTTCGCTAGAGCCCTTCCGGACCCATCCACTAACACTATCGGCTTTTTTTTCGGTCTTTCACTGGCGATGGGAAAGAGTTATCGGTTATTTCGATTTTGGCCGTCCGATACGATATTGCATACATGAGTTGAATTTGAAAGTTAGTGCATTGGACCGTGCATAACTGGGGAATATCGTTGTCTAACTTAATTAATTATTCGTTTAATATTATCTAAGATGGCTTCAGTAGATTGTCTCCGCAGTTTGTTGGTCATGCACTGCTTACGTCAATGTTATGGCAAAATAAGGAAAATGCAAAGCTTAGTATTGCATAATAATAATAATAATAATAATAATAATAATAATAATAATAATAATAATCTTTATTTGTCCTGCAGATCTTTTATAAAGATATAGGATATGTCAACAAAAATAACGGTAACGAAAATAATAGTAAATACAGTATAATAGCACAATAACGGTTACGCTACCTAACCTTAGTAGTTTGTATAATACTATCGCACAGATTGATTAGTCATCCTTATCGAATCTGCGGGATAAGAACATTGTCAATGGTTTTACAACAAGCTGCCCGCATTGTCTGTCCTGTATGTGCCCTCACAGAAAAAAAAACTAACCAAATGAATATCTTATATAATACTATAATTCACAGTAACACCAAATGTTGGAGAATGTTCTAATATTCTAGGTGTATGTCGGTAGACAAGCGCCTATACTATTTCTAGAATGCTCTACGCACGTTACGAATCGAGCAAATTTCTTATTCTAGAGTCGTTGCTGCAGCAAATATTAAAATAAAACCAACAATTCTAAAAAGTACATAGACCCTAACCTAAATAACAACCTACTTGTAATAAAACAACACACAATCGCCTTACCTTATCTTAAACACTAAAGATTATAATAAAAACTATATTAAGTAAAACTATAAAAAGGAAACATGTAAATGTAATAGAAAAAAAATAGTTAAAACTCCATGCAACATGTACGATGAGAATGAAATGTGAAATGATACCGTTGAAAGGAAATTTCAGTCGCGCTTGGCGGCATCTGTCGGATTTGAAGAAACTAATGACAAGTTCAGCTATTTAAGTGTCCCTGGCGGGCACCTTACCTTATTTGTATTGTATTTGCCTTACTTTACGAAATACTGCTAACATATTAAAACTATCCTATTTGCCATTCTTTCTTCTTTAGATCACTCATCGGGCTGTTAGTACTTAATATACAATACAGATTTCAATTCTTTATTGGTACAAAAAAATATATGGTAACTGATACATGTATAATTCAAATGTGCTAATTCCGGATATGAACGATGTTTTTATATGGGTTAGAGTATAGAATATAGGCCAATAAACTGACATTTGGACTTTTTTAAGTTTTTGAAGTACAATGCCTTTATGAATAAACTTATAGATGGTTATAGTCTTGATGGATTGAAAAATAGCTACGCTAAATAAAAATCTGTATCTTTTTACTTAGGATAGCAGTCACTCAAGACCATACCCGTCCACATAAGCTTATTCATTAAGTAACCTAAAAACAAAAATGTCAGCTTCTTGCCTACATGTTCTAATCTCATTTCATTCATATCTCAAAAAGCTTGTTATAGTGATTAATATTCTAGTTAGTATAGATTGATTGATTGATTTTAGGCACAAAACGGAGCAGGTCTTGTTATTGTCCCTTTGACATGGTGGCTTGGAGCCTATTGTATTTATATACGCCGCACTTATAATTAGTATGTTTTCTTACATAAATAAATTAATCCCCTTTAATGAGGTTTAGCAGCTTTTTCGGATAGATCGGTCAACGGGTGTATTATTCCCAGCAATGGCAGCCGTTCCGTTCCAATGTTACACAATCATGAACAATATCTCCTCTTCCTTGTTTCATACTCTACATATAGGTTCCTCTTCAAAGACACCTATTCTACCTTCTTAGACAACTGTGTCCTGTTAGTAGAATCAACAACATACTATGTTGTAGTTGATTGAGAGCTAATACATTTGCAGGGCTGAGATGTTTGCGTCAACATCCTCACTCTGTGTATTTGCCCTTCAACGGTGAGGATGGTGTTTTCTTTTGATCTGTTCAGCCCTGCCTCACGTGCTCCAACCTTGGCTCAGACCCGATTCAGGTCCAATGAATATTTCAGTGTCCTTTCTTGCTAACTTACCTTTTTTTTTGGAAATTCGTTGCCTTTTATGCTCTTTTGCCGCAATTCCACACCAAAGTAACTTGTTTGGTTTAGCTAGGATCTTTAGGTTTTCCAGCCAATCTCAAGCTAGTTTTGAGATCAATAATAACCCAACACTACTGGCTTTGAAGGCCCTTGGCTTAGGGTGCCGGAACACACCGAGCCACTGAGAAGTGCTGTCCGAATGGTCACCCACCAACAACCGGTACTGCATATTGCTGCTTGAGTTTCAAGATTGGCCTTTCTTTCTCAGCCGTACTGCCGGTCTAGTTTTGAGATTATGAATGTTACAGGGGTTAAAAAAAAAGAAGTGAGGGTTTTCTGGGGCTTTGGAACCTTCATATAAATTTCAATTTAGGACATATATTTAATGGTATTCTAAGAATCAACAGAAATATTAAAAAGTTAATTTGAAATGCTGCTCGCTTCAGGGGACTCGTGAAAGTACGAGCTAATGCTGTAAAACTCTCGTAGAATTTAAATTATAGCTAGAACTTAGCTACTTTTATTTTGCGTTAAAGTGATTTGAGCTGGAGTTTCCTGTGGAAATGTGTTGTGTACAAACCAATATTTAATGTATTGTTTAGAGATTCGTATATTTGAATTCATTACACTAAAATCTCATCTACGAATCTGGCCTCTTGGAGAGCAGAACAAAATAATGGGTTTAACAGTGGTTCACTGCAATAATTAATCAATGGATTACACCATTTCTTTGCATTGAAAGGGTATTATATACGTAGATTAGATCATTTAAATTGTAACATGCGCTTAAAGAAATAGAACTGGCCTAAATGTTTTTTCTCATTGAATACCTTTTTTCACACATTCTTAAATTATACAAGAATGATAATGTAGTTGGATTGTATGTATGTTTGTATGAATGGAGGGTGATATTACGTTGCGACTTAAGAAACCTTGTGTCCTCTATTCTTGCTGTTTTACAGCTGGCCTTCCAACCCTATTCTTTCAGAAAGTACAGGATATGACAAGGTCACAGGTTATGTAAGCCTCCCTCTTCGATTTCACATGCCCCCAGGTGCAACGCAGATTCCTTTGCTAATGCAAGCTTAGATGTCCCTTCATTTTGCAATGACCTGAAAATACTTCTATTCCAGTTGATGCATTCTGTAAAGCTCTCCTGGTTATAGGTTTCTAGAAGAGTTTTTACCTTGATACATTTCTCATTTCCCGTAGATTCTCCTGATAATTTATTTTTCTCTGCTCCATTTCGCTTTTTACTTTCTTCAGTATTGTACTGCTATTTATTTCGCATAAACTACCCCAGCATTTTTGCAAGATTATCCGTTATTTCGTTTTCTTCCACTCCTGTGTGACCCGGAACTCACAGGAGGGTTTAAGGCCATCTTAACAAACTGATTTCATGTGAACTCAGCGCCTTGATCGTTGCTTGACTATCAGACATAATGATAATCTAATTTTGGTAATCTCTGTCAATATTGCACTGGACGCATCTTCTAATAGCGTGTATTTCCTACGGATATATGCTCGGGTATTTCTCAGAGCTTTCCAAGTACTTGATTCTAGACCCATATATTCTTATTCCAGTTCTTTCTGCCGTTTTGGAGCCATCAGTGTACCGTTTGATTTCTAATTCATTTCTATTCAATTTCAAGATCCAATCGCTCTTGTTACTAAGCTTGGTGGTAATTTCTTTTACATAGCAGATTTTTTTTGATATGTTATCTCGTGGCAAGTCGTCAGGAGATTGAGGCTTATGTCAAATCGTTTCTTCCTTGATCATTCTGAGTGTGGTTCCTTTGGACGCACTCTCTGTCACAATGTCGAGAGGGGTAAGATCCAATATTATGCATAATCGTTCCTTCTTTGACCATTCTGAGTGTGGTTCTTTTTGTCACGCTCTCTACCACAATATGGAGAGGGGTAAGATCTAATAGTACCTCGATAGCTGCTGTTGGGCAGGTTCTCATAGCCCCAGTTATGCATACGCTAAGCTTTGCACTTTCGATAGGTTAATTCTCGCGTTGGCCAAATTAGTTCTTTTGGTCCAAGCTACTGATGTATAAGTAATGATCGGTCTCACTATCGCTGTGTACATTCAAAGCAGTATTTTTGGGTTGCATCCCAATTTTTTTTTGTGCAAAGTTGCTGCACATCACCAGGGGTGTTTTGGCCTTCAAGTTTGTGTTCTAGAGAAGTTTATTATCTAGAGTAGGGCTTAGGTATTTAACTTCTGTTCTCCAATTTATGTTTTGCCTATCCATTTTTATGGTTTTGAGATTGGATTTCCTTTTTCTAGTGAATACTACTAAGGTAGTCTTTTCCATCATCTTCTCGTAAAGTTCAATTCTCTTTGAACTACATCGCAGAGGGTATTCTCATATTTGTTTCTTGCGTATATGACAATATCATCAGCACGTAGAAGGGTTATATAAGCGTTTGTTTTATGAACTATCTTTCATCTGTTATCATCTTTTTCATATTCTTCATAAATAAACCGGAACTTCCACAAATTTAAATTAAGAAAACCATCCATCCTTGTACGAACGAGATAAAAATTCACATCATCCTCACCCAGTAAGCAGTAATCCCTTCCATTTCCCTTTTTACGTCTACCCCATTTAGTCGGCGCTCAAAAGTCGATTTAGACGCGAACTGCAAGCTAAAAAGTCAAAAGCGTCATGGAACACGGAACACTTCAAAAACACGTTCTTCCGACAACCTCCCCGTAATCTATAATAGATGGAGAACAACAAATTTACTTTTTAGTTGGAAATTTGAGTCACGTACGCGTTAATGGGACTTCCAACAAATTCCCGGTCCCGTTTCGCACTTTTATTTTATACTATTTGATCGGAGACGCGAAGGCGGTGCCTAACAGAGAAACGAGAGATCTATAAAAACGCGTCAGAAAAGGACGCCTCGATGCAGGAAGAAACGATCACCACGCTGTGTTCGTATGTATGTGTAACGACGGTTTGAGAGAATAGAGGAAGAAGGATGCCAGAAGAACTCCAGCTACTAGTTAGTTCGACTTCTTTTATTGACGCAATAAAATAAAACCGAAATTTAATTTCGTCCCCTAGTAAAGGAGGTGGTGCTGTGGGTTATGTGGGGGTGTGAGTCGTTCTTTTAATTAATTGTGCGCATCCTTACGTACATTTCTTTACTAATGATCTATACGCGGAGCATTTAAATGCCCAATAGGGCAATGGATGGTCTCCCTAGCCCGGTTTAATTGGCATGTTTATTCCCGAAGGTAACGAGTGGATGTTCTAAATTAAATTCCTAGCAGTGTGGGTCAGTTTTTATCCTGTGAGGATTGCAATGGCGTACGAATAGTTCTTGATGAGGTACGTGGAGTTTTATTGGTCGTAAAATTACCGTCTAACCTCACGTGTTTAATAGAAGTGTTCCAAATGTCCTCTTTTGCAACTTTCGGATACGTATTAGTAGCATTCTTTTTACCGTCTGACTCCGCTTGCTTAACACGCAAAGGTGCCATATGATAAAATGGAAGTGCTTAAAAATACTAATAAAACGGAATAAGCTAAATGGGAATCTATGCATGATGGCAATAAATCTTCGGTATGGAAAGCTGATTTGGTACAACTATCTAATGAATGATTGCATCATTTCTGCGTTGCAGTTGTTAAACCGTTTGGATAGATATTGAGATGTTTGTTCAATATATGTATTGTTATGGCAAACATATTCTACTATTATTTAAAAAGGGAATGTTACTATTTTACTTAGTTATATTTTCAAACTAATTAGATATTATAAGAAAAAGATATAATATGTAGCAGCAGACAGCCAGACGATGTCCAGGTGATGTAGGAAATCTCTGCATTTGGCAAGTCATTCAAGGCATTTTCCTTCAGAATTTTTCCTTCAGGAAGCAAGATGATCAGCAGTGATATACGTACACATCGAAAATGAATATTAGAATTTGAATAGTGTACTATTACAATAGATTTTGACAGATCAAAATTGGATCCAATTTCAATTCAAATGAACATTCTTATTATTTTTACTGTGTATTTATGTCAGTTAAATTTAGTCTAATAACGTTTGTATACGCATTGGCAGTCCAATTGCTTTGATATGTCAACAAAAAGATATGGGGAAATTGCTGGAAATTGAGTTCTGTAACAATTCTATGTGTATAAATGGTTGCCTACCTTTTAGGTGCAATAATAAATTGTAAGATTGTTAATTTTACATAGTAATAAGTGTTTAAAAATTTCAAATGTATTTTTCTCACAATTCACTGATGCCTACCTTTATTATATTACAAGTGTAAGGTGATTCCAGATTTTGTAATTTTATTTGTTTTCACTTCGTTTAAACATTTGACAGTTCTTTCGGTCACATGAGCATTCTCATCTATAAAACAATGGAGGTTTCCCTTATTTCGGTTATATTAACGGATTTTCGCAGACAGTTGGACTCCTTGACGAAGACAATCGCTTTCAAGTCAGTTAAAACATTTTCAATTCGAACGATTCAACAGCCGACCTTTGTTCAAGGCAGACGTATCTCAATTTGTTCTTGTAAAATTTAACGGCTATTTACTAAAAATCCAATTTTATCCCATATTACAACTTAAAAATAATTGTTATTTGTTAAACAAAGTTCATCACACAAATATAATCCAAATTACCTGCAACCTTTTTGGGTAAATTTTCATCAACGACGATTTTCCTGAGTTTCCTGTTATGTTCCTGTCCTGAACGAGCCATTTTTCCGTGATCTGATGTAACTACGAGGTACGAGGGCCCTTAACCGACCTGAACAGTCCTGACCACACCGATGATCGCAGAATTCGGCCTTGTAGAAGGTATACCTCGTCAAATCTACCTAAAAATAAACGTATTATTTCAATTCTAATCCAAATTTAATTATACTTATAAGAAATTTCATTTTTATTCGTTCAGAAAGAATTGAGGTTAGAAAATTATTTGTATCGTCGCTAAACCGTTCGCAGTTACTTGGGGAAATTTGTGTAATTAGGTTTATAAGTATTTGTTATGTATTTACGTTACGAACCAATATCCAGTAATTTACCATCAACGTTGGCCATTCTGTCTCGCACGTCTATTTAAGCCTAGCTTAACTCAGTTTGAACGGTCAGAAAACGCGGGAATTTTGAAATTTAATTTAAACGTATTTACGTTCGAAACTATGAATTTAAATTGCAAAAAGTGGAATTACTTGTAAAACTTTAGTGCTATTAATGAAACGGACTCACGTACTTACCTGAGAGAAGAATATCCAAAGATTTATGTCTGACTTTAAACAAATTCACATTTAGAATTTTTTTTATTAAATAAAATCACTTTCATCCACTCTTAAATGTTTTCATTTCATATAAGCGATTGAGTACTATTGAGGCACAACATTATCATGCCTACGATATCATTTAAACTGGTCATTGACAGTAAAATTGAAGGAAAGGACATTTTTTGACAACAGTCCTGCACGCTTGCCTTTTACGTACTAAATATAACAGAGTTAACGCTATTCATTATTTTTTTTATGTCACCGCCCCTCGATCGGAAATTTCTCGCCCTGCATGCCATCTGGCTGGTGAGAGAGCACACTTCTAAATCAAAATTAATAAAGATAGAGGACACTGGGATGTATAAAATTTGATTTTTTTCTAATTTAATTGATGTATTTCTTTTAAAATTTATTTTTTTAATCCGGGCTGTATGCTACTGTGTAGCGTTACAGTATATTAACTTACAGTGCGAACAAGAGATGCAGAATATATTATACTATATTTCAACAACAAGAGAACAGAGCTTTATACTCAGAAACAATTTGTTAACAATGTAAGTATTGATTTGGTAATTTTTCAAAACAGCAGCAACGTTAGTCAGAAAAAAATTAAAGTGCCTTGATTGAAGGTAGACATGTAGGCTTCAAAACAGGAGTAGCAAAAGCAAAGTTTACTGCTTCGATTTTACAAAAATGTATCAGAAATGTACAGAAAACTAACCTTAAAATTTAACCCAAACGAAAATCGCGTTCAATGCTGTAAAATAGAACACTATGAGAAATGTTTGTCTGAATGTCTATAATTAGATAAAATTTAAATCGAAACGAATAATAGGAATGATAGTACTTCGTAATAATAATCATTTATTCATTTACTATGAAACTAACTTGCCATGAAAAATGTATAGTTTAGGAATTACTCCATAGATGGGATTGTTTTGTGTTGTACAGTAAAGTCACTAGATCAGTGACTTTAAATTTATAGTAATTACAATAAAACCAACCAAGATCATGTAGAAACGAAAGAATTTAAACAGTTATCGAGAGAATCTTATTCAAAGCTTATCATATATGACAGCGCCATCTATCTAAGAGTAGTGATATCAAGAAAAATATGAAACCTGAAAACATTATTTTGTTCCATTCCAGAGATAGAATTTTAGTTTAGTAAACCATAGTTTTAGGTATTTTTGGAAATACTATGTATATTACAAGTCAATTTTAGAATGCAAAAATCATTACGAATATAAACAAGCATATAAATATTTTCGTGAAGTAATCCTATTTATCGACGGAAAGTAATTTATTAAGATTGAACACTGGTTCGTATTCTCGCAAGGTATCCAGCCCCGGGATCGCGAAATACTATCGACTTTATTCGACAAGTTCGAGGATCGAGTCGATTCACATATCGGAAAGTACTCACAATACTCGATCGAATTAATTTCGTTTAAGTTTCGGTTATCATCGTGTCTTGGAAACAAATGATCTACTTCACTGCGGAATTAGTTCAAATGAAAGGTAGAATTTGAAGCAAGTGAGCAATGACATCTTGACGTTTATTCCGCAACGTTGATTACTTTGACAAATTCTTATTTTTTTTATTTTATTTTTTCTTTATTTTACTACTACGTGATTACTACTCTTTCAGTTATTGTCAGAGAAAAGTGAATTATTTTTTTGTATCACTTTATCAAAGTGAGTATAGTTGTTATACCCAGTAGTAAATATTGCAGCAATAAATTTGTTATTAAGTCTAAATAATTCAATAAATTTATTATGTGGGTAACAAAATGGATTTTGTCTTTCCCTCAGAGCTCTCCTTTCCCTTTACAATCGTAAATTCTGTAGAGACCCACGTCGCTGAAGGATACGCTCCCTAAAAACTGGCAGCATTTTGTTTGCTATACCCCTAATAGCCAAATTTAAATTTCCCGTCACTATTTTTAGTAAATTCAACGTAAAGGCATTAAAGTAACTATTAACGTAGTACAAAATAGTGGGTAATTTTATGTTTCAACGTTGAAGTTACTAAGAATAATTGCGGGCAATTTAAATTTGGCTATGTGGGACCATGTTATACAATTAATAATTTCAAAATTCGTTCTAATAACATTATCTGGTAATAACTGTTAAATGTGTTGAGTTATCTCGAAATATTGAATTCGTACCTGATTATACGAACACATGAGTTGAACTTTTTACCTACAGTCTTTACCGATCACTTTATATACATAATACATCTGAATAATGAATTAGAAAGAGAGGGAGAGTTACGAATGTCACGCTCTCATGCGCCGGCATTACAACTCGGTAGCTTCCTGGCAATCGAGTGTTACGAATCGAATGAATTCGTGAAATCGAGTATTGTGAATAAGATTTTTAGGTATTCGATTAAAAATTTTATATAACCGATATAGATTGTAATAAAATTAACCCATTGGCAAATAAATGCACAGCAAAAAAAATTGATGCATTTTGCGGCACTTTATTAGTGCTTTCTAATTACTATTTGGCTCACTTTACTTCAGTTTCGTGCATTAAGCTACGAACGACTAATTTAGACGGTAGGTTTTGCCATTCGTGGTAAGTAACTCGTAGCATAACGCACAAAACTGAAGCGAGGTGAACCAGATGGTGAATAGAAAATACATTATATAAATAATGAGTGCGCATTTGTGAAGATTTACATACATATCACACAGATATAAATTATGACAAAAAAAAATTAATGTAGAAACGAAAATAGAGGACTCTCCATAAGCAAATGGTGTAATTGGTGTTAAAATGTATAACATGTAATTTTTCTTATCAGTGACTATATGCACAAGTAGATTGACCAAGTACATATAAAAGCAGAATAATTTGAAAAGTTATTGATAGATGTCGCTAGTATGGTTATTGTAGTAGTTGTATCAACATAAATATGAAGTCGAAAATATTATTTTGTTCTAAGATAAAATTCTAGTTTGGCAATTCCTATCCGACATTTTTTGATACACTGTACATATAACTACTACTTGTCATTGACCAATCAGGAAATCGTACGCCTCTGGATTGAAGTATGCTGTGAGTGGTTATAAATAAATGAACGAATATTTCTTAACAACTTAAAATTTGTGGGCCAGATATATATATAAAAAAATAAAGGTTGATAGAAAATATAATATATCATATATTGAACACGCGGTATCATTCAGCTGTTTCCATAAGTTATTTCTTAGTACTTTGGTTAAAAATAGTTATTTGAGAAGGGGAGATTCTACAAGACTGTTAACGCTACCACAAAGTATAGCCACGGTCTCAAGTGCATCAAAACAGCTTCCAGCCAATCTGTCCCAGGAGGTAATCAATTTTCGACGTCTGCAGGTCGACGATACGTTTACGCAATCACGGAAAAAATTAATGGACACAAATATATACCATACATTAAGTTGTCACGCCGGCAAAACGATACACGAACCAGTAATCATTCCCAACGTCCCTCCTGAGTGATTTATCGCGTATCCCTGGTCGTATGTATGTATTTAGAAAACTCAGCCAAACATACAACTCATTTACCACCGCCCGACGCCGGCAGAACTTACAAATAACCTCTACCGAAATGTTGGCAGCACTCGTGTTCGCAACCGTTTCGCGTGAGGGCACCACCTTTCTTTCTTCCTTTTTAAGTTGATCCGGTAATGGACTGGAATACGAAGCTCGGAGTGAACGGAAACCCGTTGAAAAAGCGCCTGTTATGGGAAGGATAATAATCTTTAGGAAAGCACAGGAACAGTGGATCTCAATACACGCGGAATGGCGGTGATTCAGGTTTTCGCAAAGAGTTATTGTAGCGGTCTTAAATAGGTTACGGATACATTATTTTTCGAGTGTCCTTTGGATGTGAGGAAATGCTCGTTTATTTAATCGTTTCCCTCAAGGGCGACTTTATGATGGTGAATGGTCGACTCGTTGTTGTGAAAATGTTGATATATAGCGTTAGTGTAGCTATTATTCTCGGAGAATAGGATGTTCGGGCAACCTTTACTCTCAGATATTTTCAGAGTATCTTTAAGCAATCATTTGTTAAGTTTAGAAGAATAGCAAGCATAGTATTTTATTCTACATGGCCTTGTTTGAGCTAATCGATATATTGAATCGCCCCAACATTTTCCAACTGAAATAAATAGCTTTTTCGAAATATTAATTTGAAACACATTAAAAATTTTGTAAACTAGACAATACAAAATATTATTGAGAGACAACGCTTGCCTTGTCTTCTTAATAGTCAGATATCAAACAAAAAAAGGTAAAGACTTTTACAAATACACTCAAAAGTAGCTAACTAGTTAATCCCCTTTAAGCTATGAATAATGTCTTTTCGTATGCTTGTGTTAAGAATGTCAGAAGACAGAAGATTCCAATAATATTCCATGCTTCTTTAGCGCAAGAACTCACAACATCTTGCTTTTTGAGTACTAATTATTTCTGAATGATTCTTTAGTTCACTCTAACAGTGTTACCTGCAGCAATAATCGCAAGAAAAAGGCAATACCTACTGATTTTGCCAACTATTATTCTCACGTTGTTTTGATTGACGTTGGGCTTCTGATGTAGTGTTGAGAACGAGGCTTTCATCAATGAAGCGCTTGAGCATGAAGTAGGTCTTTCACATTGCCTTCAGGAGAATAAAGGTGTAGCAACGTGCTGGTATGTAAACCATTTACTTTATTATTTATTTTATCAATAATTTATTTGCCCAAAAATTAAGTGTAATATATTATAAAATCAGTGCCGTGAACAAAGCTGTTTTCTGCTGCTTTTCACAAAATGTATCCGCTCACGTCGTGAAAGCAACCTTGAGCATTCGTTTCATTCATTTTCCGGGTTCGCACTGCAATATTTACTCATAGCTGCACAGGCGAATGAAACTATGTTTATCCCAACACTATATTGAGGGGGTAGCAACGGTATGTACCATAATAGTATAATCAGTCGGTGGTCTAAGCAGAAGGAAAGCTGCGACCTCTCACTTGGTCATAAATCCCGGGCATATGAGATACCTAAGACAAAAATTATATTGGTCGTTTGCATAATGTTTGACGATCATTATTAATGTTAATAGCAAGAGCGCATCTTTTCCTTATTGGCATACTGAGCGGAAATGTTTAGGCTGTGAAGAGTTTCTAAATTTTCTAGCGATTCCCCAAAGGTGTATCAACAATCTAAATATGCCTCTTCGGTGGTGACAAAATTACTCTAACTTGAAAAAAGTTGAAATATTGGACGTTCAAATAAATTTTCCACCATGCTACAGAAAAACAAAATTATTATTGCTTGTCGATTAATATGTGGCCAAAAGACTCATGGATGTAACAGCTTCTCACTTTATCAAATGAATGGGTAAGGTAGTCTTGTTTCCTATAGTGGAAAAACTCACACTATGGTCTGACAATTGTTCATCGCAAAAATAGCAATTACACAGTAATGATGCGATACTTTTATCTCCTCAATAACTACGTACAACAAAGTAACAACACACAATAAAGGTGATTCAGACAATTCATTAATAGACAAGTACTGGAGAAAAGAAACCCAGTTCAAAAGCATGATATTTTAGGACTGAAAGCGTTTGATTCAATAAGAATTAACATATCACTGTAATAAACATAGAACAAGAGATTTTTAACGTTTTATAACAAGGAGATTGAAAAATTTACTTTATTTTAAGAATTTTTTTTATTTTTCATAAAAAATCGATTAACGGTGATCCCTTTTTCATAAATACTGCTTTTCATATCCAATTACAGTCAAGTGATCCTGAAAGTTTATTTTATAAACAAAACCTATTTAAACAGAAAACAATCCGCATAGTAATATTTACCCTTCACTGTTGGTAGAAAACTGTAGTAAGAATTTTTACTATTGTGCGAAATTGTAAAATTGTAAAAATTGATATACGAAACTGCAGCGATGTTGTTGATCGCTGCAGTTTCGTATATCACAGTTGCCTAAAAACGCAATAAAGTTGTTAGAAAATATTACAGCACAATTTTCTAGAAAATACTGTGAATTGTTTTACAATGTTTTGCAACTCGTAAATATAATAAATTGCACATGATGAGGTGGGAAAAAGTTATCAACGAGAATTTTTATACCGGAAACTTGATAGCACTCGAACAATACTTCACGGACCGAATTAATAATAATTAATTAACTATAATTGCAATATTTTGAAAATCCGCTAATGTTAAGAAGAACCTCGGTCTGCCAAGATCTTTGACATGCCTCAAAATTTACGAATTGCTGTTTCCGAAGCAAAAAAGCTAATGTTAAGACGGGCATCGGTCTGCCGACATGGTAATAATAATTATATCCACCAACTGCCAACATCTTCGACATCCCTCAAGATTTACGTATTGTTGTTAGTGAAATTAACAAACAAACCCGCAAACTAAGAAAATTTCGTTTATTTTGGAGATAGAGCTGAAATTGAGAAAATAATTGGCATGAAAAGCGATCACATTATTTTCTTACTTCTATTTCTTATTAATTTAACAAACCCATTAATGTCACTTAAACAATAAGTACTCTTCAATTAACAACATGAATATTATTAAGAAATAAGGATTACGCTAACCACAATTGAAGTTAATATAATGGAATTATTATGTTTAAATTACTTTTTTTCAATCCTAGCCCACATTTCTGTGAACAGGTTACATATACATTAAACATTATTATTATGGCGAAGTTTTCTACCCACATAGTTACGTTCAATAGGTATATGTGTTACAGTCATTGTTGTAAAGTTGACGCTTTTCCTATTTCACTCAAACACGCTTATAAAATGCAAGGATTGCAAGTTTATAAAATGTTGATATTGTATACCGTCGAAGGAGAATTCGCAAACGTTCTGTATGTGACGACAGAACAAAATAAATTAATGAGATCTAAACTTCTCAAATTAAGAATCCTTTATTCTCCTTGATCCAACATTTCAGCTTGACTGTACGCAAAATTCTACTGAAAATTCACTATTGCATTTGCGGTAAGCAATATGCAATTCGTGCTCTTTTTATAACTAGATTATGTCAACAAATTGTACAACAAAACTACAGATTATGTCTCGAAAAAACATATGATGCAATAAATAATTATGCACAACTAGGTATATTAATTATGGTAACAGCCTCGCCTGAGCTATCGTGTCGTGGGTAAGGGCTTGCACAGGGTTCTACAACGATGTCAGTTGTTGCTTTCAGCTACCGAAAGTCCAACTGTTAAACTAGGTCCCGAAAGGGATGGAGGTTCTTGGCTTAACTGCACGGACCGAGAGAAAACTACTTCAACAAAAACCTAAATTCTAAGGTGCGGGCTAGGCTGGTAGGATGCGTGGCTGGATAGAAGACCAGTCTACTAGTCCAACCTTGGGACACCTGAGGCATCCCATTGTATTTAGCCGTACCTCTGCATGCGGGACTAAACAGGAATTGGAGCAAGACCTCCATAAGAAGCCTTCCACTTACAGTGGAAGTACCTCACAGTGAGAGTACCTCACAAACAAGGAACAAAGGGTGGAGCAAAATGATTGGAGCAGATTGGGGAACAGGATGGCATATATTCCCTCTCAAATTGCGTAGCACTGCGCAACTCAGGACGCACCTGGGAACACGTAAAATCGAAGAGGGAGACTTACCTAACTTGGAGCCTTCTAATATCCTACACTTTCTGAAAGGAATAGGATTAGAAGGCCAGCTGTAAACAGCAAGAACAGAGCACAAAATAGATCTTTTAGGTCGCAGTGTAATATCACCTTTGCAATGTATATACATATACAGAGCAACAGCATAGTTAATCTGTACGCAAAATCTTCATGTCAGTTCATTACACAGATTTGTAGTAGTAGCAAAAATACTGTAAATATTTTGTTGGCAATTAGTTGCAACTATTACCACTTGCCTAAATTTACTATTTGAAACAAGTGAGCTGCAGATAATGCTACTGTAATATATAGGTTCTATCAACATAAATTCTATAACAAAATTGTGCATTTTGTTGCAAAAAATGCGATAAGTTTCGTCAACAATTTTGGGGGAAATTCTAATGCAAGTTGTGCTTGTCCCCATATGTTCAACAACTTGTGCAAAAATTTATAATTGTTTGAAAATTTACAACATTTTTGTGTGTGTATATATTGATTGCGACAAATTGCTCAAAAAAGCTGAAGGACCCAAAAGTACAATCGTTTGCAAAGGTTTTTGAAAGGAGTAGCTAAAGTTTTTTTTTTGTCAATTTTACAATTTTGTGCATGGTGATGATGAAACAGTGTCGATTATTGTAACAATAATGTGTTTGTGCCTGTTAATTCTGCTGAGATTACCGGGACAAGACTGCTTGAACAGATTCATATCAAGCAGTCTAGATATAAAATGGTTCAAACCAACTTAATATTAAATCACATCAGTCTGTTTTTCTTCAAAATGTTAAACAATTTAATTTGAGCCTAAAATATAGTATACCAAAAAGAAGTAAGTATAATAGTTCAAGTTTGAAAACAAGAGTGGAACAGCTCTCCTGAAAGAAGTGTTTTTGTGACTAATACAGCGTTTCCCCAAGGCGCTGATATGTCTAAACATCCTACTTAAAAAATATAATATAAACTAAGTCCATGTTAATAAGTTTTAAAAGAGTACATTTAAGTTGTTAGAGTGACGACCTCGGCCATTCAAGATTCAGTAATTAAAACTAGGAAAATAAAACAAAAATGGACCTGCGCCATGAAACGCCTGAAATAAGGAAGGACGAAAATTGATCCCGTGTCAGAATATATGCAACATTCAGTAGTCCGCATGGGGTCACACCGGCCAACTTTCCACATTAATATTTCCGCAGATTCAACGTCGCCAGGTCGTAAGCCCGCAGTCCTGTCGCCGGCGTTGCGCTGTCTAGTTTTTTTTTTCTTTTTACCTCTTCCTATCGCAAACGAGCGCTAGCCGCGCGCCAGCCTTAAATTTTCCAGAGCCGTACAAGATTCATTACGTTTTTACTGCGTCCCGTTGAAAAAATAATCGGAGCGAAAAGTCGGGGCGTGCATGTTTTCCTGGTCTGAGTAAATGGGCCGAGTTTTACTACGCTACATGTTTAGTAGGTACCTACTCTATTCGGATAATTTATTTTGGACTGCTGGTGGAACTGATTAATGGCGGGTGTTTAATTATGTGAATATTTAATTGCAGTTCTGAGCGATGCCGGAAGTTGTTGTCGATTTGGATTTACCATGAACATTAGGGAACTTTAGATTGATTGGTGTTCGGTTGGTTGACATAGCAGTATAATTCATAATAGATTCAAAAAATATCCACAGTAACTTTAAGTACAGCCATCATCAGTAGCATTTAAAACATTATCAGTGACACTCAACATCACAGTCTCGCAACTATGTTTTGTGCTAAACCCTGACTGATAGTTCGGCAATGTATCATGACACTGTACATATTCACACAGCTGAGAATTCATACTTTTTTTTTCTAATATTTTGCTGATAGGTTAGAAGTAAAACATATTAATACTTACAGGCAACAGAAGAAAATCACTAACACATTAATTATTTATATCAACCAGGTATTTTAGAACATAATCTTCCTAGAATCTAAATACTAGTTCAATCCCTCTGCAGCAGGAAAGTTTCCATTTTTAATCGAAGGCTTCTCTCCTTGCAAGAATTTGTGTACATGCGAACCTGCTGTAAATTCTGAAATTGAATCATTAAATCGAGCATGGGTTATCTTTTGCGTTTATTTACTCAAGTAGTGATATCGCTATGCTCTTTTCCAACATTTCCCAGGTCAGAAGTTATAATAATCACATGTGTATAAATGGAAGGGTGGTGTTACACTGCGACCTAAAAGATCTATTGTGTCCCCTATTCTTGCTGCTTTACAGCTGGCCTTCCAATCCTATTCCTTTCAGAAAGTGTAGGATATCAGAGAGCCCCAGTCTAGGTAAGTCTCCCTCTTCGATTTCACATGCTTCCAGGTGCAACGCCCTTGGGTTGCACAGTGCTATGCAGTTTGAGAGGAGGTGGATGGGTGTTTCATCCTGTTCCCCACAAAATCTACATTCAGATTCCTTTTCCAATCCAAGCTTACTCAGGTGTCCTTTCAATCTACAATGGCCTGAAAGTATTCCTGTTAGTATGCGAACGTTGTTCTTACTCAGGTTGATGCATTCTGTAAACCTCTTCTGGTTATAAGTTCCCAGAAGAATTTTACTTTGCCTCATTCCCTGGAGATTTTCCTAGTAACTGGATTTTATCTGCTCCATTTCTATTTTTAGTTGCTTCAGTATTGCACTGCTACTTAACCCGCAAAAGGGTTCAGGCCCTAGAAAAGGCATTCCAGTCCCTTTTTTTGCGAGATTATTCGTTATTTCGTTTCCTTCCACTCCTGTGTGACCCGGAACCCACAGGAGGGTTGCTTTATTCCTCTTGCCTAGCTCATTTAATTTCGCTAGGCATTCCCAGACCATCTTGGAACTGATTTCATATGAACTCAGCGCCTTGATGGGTACCCAAAGGAAATTAACTTTGGCCTGGGTCCCTAGCCATACAAGCTTGACAGGGAATCAGGTGGCGGACGAGCTGGCCAGGCGAGGTTCGTCAAGGTCATTCGTTGGAGTGGGCCCTTCTTTCTGCACTACCAAATCGTAAATTAGAAAACCTATCGATGAATATTGAACATAATTAATCCAGAGAGTGGTGGCAAAAATCACCGGGATAAAGACGGCAACAGGGTTCCTAAAGGAGCAGAGGCCTGGATTTACTAGAGATCTACTAAATAAAGACTGATGGTAGGTCTGCTGACTGGTCACTGTAGACTAAATAGGCATACGCACAACATAGGCCTGGCAAGAGGACGAGAAAGCGCCAGTTCATGTACTGCGTCAGTGTGAAGGCCTGACGAGGCAAGGTTTCTAGTAATGGGGGTGAAGAACTCCACAGCTAGCAGCTATACAAAGAAGCCGCTTTCAAAGTCGATAGGCTTAATAAACAGAGCAAAATTAGAGAGCATAGTCTAGAAAAAGAGGAATCACAATAGATCTGAAAAGATAGCGGTCAAACAGGTCTATAGGCCACCCCAATCCTAATCTAATCTAATCTAGATTTAAGAAGAAATGTTCTTTCCATTAATGTGCGTATAAATCACTAAATCACTAGTCTTTATTCGGAACTACAGTATTTTTCTTTTAAATAAGAAGTGTCTTGGGTATTGTTTTCTCGAATACAATAACAGTTTTGGGATTGTTTCATATTTCGATGATTTGGCAGCATCATCAGTGTCGTAGCCTGTTTAATAACTCAATAACGCTATTGTACAATACCAAACTCATAGCGCTTTAATAAACGTATAAGAAAACCAGGTTTTGAATAATTTAATTGAAATACTAGCATGTCCTTTTTGCGGTTGAACGACATTGTAATGGTTGCTATAAAAAAAAATATAAAACTGGTAATTGTTCAACCAAGAAACTTTGTAGTTACGGCACTCATTTTCTGCAATTATTTGCGTTGCAATGTAAAATATTTCATGTTAAAGAATCAGAAGGTAGAAACTCAATCAGTGTTAAAAATTATTGGCTGACATGTTTCGGCTGACTAGCCATCTTCAGAGCCGTGATGCCCAAACAAGTCAGCCAATAATTTGTAACACTGATTGAGTTTTTACCTACTGATTTTTTAACATTAAATATTATTCAATTTGGACATAATCATGCATGTAAAATATTTTATTCGATGATTAGTACAGTACTATATTTAATAATATCGAAGACGATAGAAATGGTAATGCAGAAATCATCAGCCTGCGAAAAGTTATACTAATTGCTGTTAACATTTCGAATATTAGGGAACTTTAACTAACATGAAGATAATTTGGATGTATTAGGGATAAGACAAACTATATCAACCACGAAACCTATCCTGTTCTTCCATAACTTTTAATGAAAACTTTATACGATACACCTTATATCTTTAACACAGCAGGTATTATTACCTAATCTCGCTATAATGCCTGGAGGGTTCAATTTCCATTAATATACTCGAATATCAGTAACGTTCATATGAATTTATAGGTCGAATTATCCTTAGTAATTAAGTTTAACTGATACGTAACACACGTATGCAATATATGCGTATAATAGCGAATAGTATGTCTGATATAGCAGAATACTATTACATACATACAATTAGTTTAGTTTTGGAAATGAGTTCCGTTGTTTCACAGAAAGTTAAACAGCGCGCAAAATTGATTTTGCTAATTCGATACCGTCAGAACTTCTACTCAGTTTTCGTTTGTATATTTATGTGAAGTTGAATTTGGAATGAAAAGCAGCGAACAGTAATTTTAGAAATGTACACCCTTTCTCGAGTGTGTTTCCGGATTTTGCTTTTATATGCTAAAACTTGGATTTTTACTCGTATTTTTTGTTTGATCTTATTCTTTTCTTGTTCTTTTATACTGATAATTTACCGGTATATTTAGAGTTTTCTAATAAAATTTGGAAATTATATGGCATTATATACACACACACGTACACACACACATTTGTAAATTTGTATTATAGAACCCTATCCCTTTGGGTTGATGTCTCCTCTTAGAAAACCAAGATTAGATTAGATTGGTTGGGTGCCAATGAAGCCTGCTTCACTGCTACTTTCTATTGTGATCCATTTTGTTTTAGAAGCGCCCTTTAACTTTGCCATCTTAATTAACTTTACCATCTTTGCGAGAGGCTTTTGGTTGTTTTAGAGTTCTTTGTTTCCAGTATTAGAAACCCTGTCCGCTCTAGGTTATCGCAGTGGCACAGAGCATGAACTGAGGTTTCGTCCTCTTCTAGGCAGACTCCGTAAAAGCATTCTATCTCATGTCTATATTATTGTTACATTTCTATTAGGTCTATAATGATCCGTTAGCGAACTTATGATCGGAATCTTTACCCAGAAAGCATCCCAGTGAGAACAATTTGGTTACATTTACGTGAATTTAACGTTGTATTGGTTGAAACAACGTTAATGGTTATAATTAACACGTTTATTATATAACCAATTTTTAACTATACATTGAAGAAACGTTATATTAACTAAGAAATGTAACGGATAGTTTAAATTTAATTAAAATAACACGTTGTAGTTGCATCGTTTATTTTAGATTATAAAACAACATTGCAATATGAGAAATTATTAACTGAAATGTAACGCATAGTTTAAATATAACTAAAATAAAACGTTTTAGTTACACCGTTTACTCTACGTGAAAAGACAACGTTGGAAAATGAAAAATTTGTAGTTGAAATGTAACGCATAGTTTAAATATGACTAAAATAAAACGTTGTTCTTTCACCGTCTACTCTACGTTAAAAAGCAACGTTGAAATATGAAAAACTATTAACTGCAATCCTATATGTAATTCAATTTGTGATGAAGTCAAAAAATGGTACTACATTTGTTTGTTTTAACATAAGAAGATGTGCTTTTGCATAAATGAATGCAAAATGTATTTAACAATAGGTAACAGAATTATTGTATTTAAAACTGCACTACTGGTGAATGTATCATTCCTCCCCCATTTCATATAAACTCTTCCACCCCTGTTGCGCATCTGCAACGTGCACGGTGCACTTAGAGTCACATGTTTACTACACTAGTCGAATGTTAGAACTTTTCTTTATCTTTATAACAAAGTTTTATATTAATATGTGATACGCAACAATCAGTGCATTTAACTAAACGGTGAGTAGCTAGGTACCCCATCAATTAAGTCTATCCAGGTTATATTTGCATATACGATGCACATTGCACGTATAATTATATATATGCATATACACAATTGGCAAAACAGCATAGCAGCCATCTTAAAATAAGGAAACTAATGTCAGAAAATTTAACTATATTCAAAATTTGTTTTTGAATAACCTGGTTTTCTTAGTTACACCACCTTCTTACTTTATTTTCAAATATATAGGTAAACGAATGCTGATGGTTCTAATCTAGATTCTTGTGTAAGAGATTCTAATTACTGTTACATGACGTCGTTGCAGTGAAGTATAACTGGAAGGGGAGGAATACTTAGTTTTCACAAAACGGGAACCAGAGATAATACGGAAACTATGGTAACAATATACAGTGAGTATTAAATACAAAAATCTAGGAATTCAATCAAAGTAAACATTAACTTATATATACATCCCTAAAATTTACAGCCTGTAGTCCTTGGTGTTACTTATGATACCCATTGTTTGAGTCTTCCATTTAAAGTTACAATTAAACAATACATACAGCAGAAAGTGCAGTGAAGGACTGGCTGAAATATGCCAAAGCCCCAATGGACTGTTTGGGTAGAAGAGCATATCCAGAGAAAGGGAAAATGTATATATCTATAAATGAAATAACCTCGTTACTTTCTTAGTTTTGGTAAAGAGTTCTATGATATTTTTATTATTATTATTATTGCATTGTGTTATATTTATAGGTAACTACATTTAGTTTTTCTGAAGAAGCATTATGTTTCATTGAAGAGCTTACCCTGAGTTGAATACTATGATATGATCATTGAATGATTTAATTAAAATAAAATTAAATTTAGTAATGGACATTATGACTTTTAATTTATAGTCATTTTTTCGTTATCAACACATAAAACGACACTGTAAGTATAAAGTGACATATATATCACATCTAGATATATATGTCACTTTATCAGATCTTATAAAGGTTTGATATAGAAATTTTATTAACGTTGAACCCCACTTAGCAATAAACGTTTGTTTTGAACGATAATGTCACGTAGCACTATAAACGTACTTTTTACGTTTTACAGAGGTGGTTTATTAAACGTTAAAATACACCTTGTGCTAAACGTTTCTATTTAACGATATTTTCTATTAAAAATTAAACGTTAAAATAACATTAGCATATGACGTGAAATAGCGCTTAATAAGTAACTTTTTGTCAACGTTTTCTGTCGGGATATAGATAACTATGTCGTTTCAACGTTGTTTATAAACATTGCGTAACGTTCGGTTACCCTTAAGAACAACGTTTTCTTAACGTTTATGTTCTTATTGGGATTATTCTGGAAAATGTGCTCAGAGAAGCAAAATACGATCTTTACTCCTCTAAACACTATTTTGCCTGTCTTTGTTTTAGTGATCTTTGTTCTGTTGACTTCTTCTTCTGACTTACTATTCCATCCATTCGTTGATGAACGTTCTAACTAACGCGATTTCGTAATGCCAAAGAAAAACTTTAACATTCAACGATTAATCTTGAGCTCGTCTGGCCAGACCGTTACAACCCCATTAAAAAATAATAACAATATCTGACATCTGTTCCACACTTAGTTCAGATGTAATATTACCACGCACTTTTGTTTGGAGAAGTCACTCTACAGTATGGTTTACCAAACTTTGAAGTTCCACTTCCGCCATAAGGCTTCACTCACACTTATGTCACTGGGAGCATCTGAGCATCTTTTTTTTGCCTCCAGCAAGGTAGACGAATATATATCAGCATGCCTATCCTTTACTTGTATCCGTAACATATGATATCGCCTCCCAGTTAATTTTCCCTCGATTACCAAAGAAAGTGCTTCATCGGGCATATGAGAAGGTGGTTCTGGTTTTCAGGATAACCATACTTTCCTAATTCTACTAGCACGTCTTGGAGTAGTCATTGTCGCCTCTTGAATTAATTTTGCAGCTTCATGTTGCTCTTCAGAACTTCAGAATTCATCTAAGATGGGTAGCTTAATTCTGATAAAAACTTGCATATACGGATGTTGCTGGATTTTCTCCTTTTGGATCGCTCACTCGTTGCCTGATATTCTGTTGGTGGTCTTGATGATGAAGACTTGGAAGCTATCGCCTACAAGATCTCGCGACGGTAAGAGTTTTACTTCTGACTGCAATCACAAGACATTTTCTTTTAAAAATCTGGAACGTATTTTTCGAGAATGACAGTTAAGTTGTTTCATAGCTTCTTGATCGTCTGTTATTCCAAAGGTACTCTCTGGTTCCTGGATTAAATGAGAGACTTGCATTTTTTGATCCTCTCCTTTCTTGTCATAAGAATTCTAAAAATCCTGTCCAGTGACAAAACTTAGCCATATTTGTGTAAACAAACACTGGAGTTTATGTTTGTGTTTATATGCATTTTCTATTATATAGCCATATCTTTTTCATTTTCTCCGCAATGAGCAAAGATGAGCAAATCTTTTCTGTGGGTAGAAAGTACACATTATTAACTACCGCCTGAAAAAGAGAGCCCGGTATATTGCGGAACTTTTTTTGTAGGTCAACGGAAAATTCAGTGATTCGAAAAAGAAAAGCTACTTGCAGACTGTTAAACATAGTAGCAATTTTGATAGTATCTGAACATAGATCGGAATGTTAATTGTATAAGAATAAACTACATACCCGTACGGAATTTGTAAAAAAAAGCTCGCAAACATATACTTTTCACGCATTTCGAAAAAAAAAAATATCGAAGGCTCACTGCTGCAAAGAATTTTTCCCTCAGGTAGTATGGTTTAAAATTAACCTGCAATTTGTATGGGTTTATTAAATATAATTCGAACAAAAGAGGGTAAATATTTCGGATTATGACTAACTGGTATGTGCTCTGATAATCCCTGTTATGCAAATTAGTGTAGGTAATCGTTAAATATTTGCATTTCTGTTCGCGTTTTCGTGATTTTCGTACACTGTGGAGCGGCACTTTTACCTGAATCAATCCATCTTCCTATTTCTCTTACGCTGAGATGAATTGCGGCAACCTGAGCTTGGAACACCACCGTGTTCTTGTAGAAGCGAAATGAGGAACCCCTTCTGATATTCTTTCCATAAAAAGCAAACTTAAATAAATAAACAAATTTAAAGTATATGTAATGAAATGTATTGTTGCAGTCATAAATATATTTCCAGCTTTAATTTTATTTATGGCATGTAAATATTATGTGTAATGTTACCGACAAATTTCCTAGTCCACCTTCATTTAAAGTAGTATCCCATCTACTCTGCCAATCTTTATCCCTAAGTTTATCGCTAAACGCTTTGTTAACTACACTAGCCAAAATTCACTCATACCTAATTATCACACTATCACTCCTAGACACCGTTCCTTTAGCTAATTGATGTGCGCTCTCATTACCAATTGTACTAACGTGAGCCCTAGACTAAACCAGTTTGAGCTTTTGATTATATATTTTGATAGTCCTATTAGAAACAACAAAACCCGCTGCTGCACTACTCTCACCCTTCAACTCACCCGTAAGAATTTTCAAACTCTCTCCAAAAGTTCCTACAGACTTGTTACAATTACTATTTTATTGGCGTCCCTACGAATAAGTTCTCTCAAACGTGAATCTGCTGGTAATATACCCTAAATAACGCACGCCGCGCCTGCCGAAATAGATGAATACGCCTTCGCTGCCCTAATCGTTAGCAATCTTTGCGCCCCGATTAATTTTTTTGTTTCTATAATTTTACACGCCGCCATATCGTCCTCTATCTACGTCTGTTGCTGCAGTGGTAATATACTCTTACTGTTAACTTTCCGAAACCGTTTGTGTACATTTTTATTGGCATTAATGCGTAAGGTATTCGCCTTTTTACATTCCTAGAGATGTATCTCTGCCAGTCGTATTAGTGACACTCTGCCACTTATTTAGAATGGTTGTATATCTACAGGACTTTTTTTAATGCATAACTACATATTGATAACCCTTGCTAAAATCTAACTACTGTGCAATACTAAAAGTTATATTTTGTTTCTGCCAATAAAATTTTTGGTAAAATAATTTCTATTTTATATGAATGAGGTATTTTTGTATTTCTAAGTACTGCAGTCAAACACAATTAATTTGGTGATTTGAAGGACAAATGGAAATAACTGATTCCATTGTTCCCAAACGGCAGGCAATAATAGATGATCATTTAGCTTTTCTCTCCAAATCGCTAATAAAGTTGTGCCCGCAGAACTTTACGCTTATTACTGTTAAGTTTCATACAATTTGTTTCTGCTTTTCTAGTGACGTTGGTTAGTTAGAGTAGATTCTACAGAAATTGTAGATTTAAACCTTTTATTTTTACTTAGTCTAAATACCTCGTTTGCTTTACAGAAGGCAAAACACACACATCAGATATCCAAAAGCAATCGTAATATAAACACGACAAAAAAGATTATTTCCAGTTGAAGTGACAAAACTTTGTACCTGTGCTAGTGACAGAATTTTCTCTACGAATCCCATTTTAACCTCGTTCGTTCATTCCTATTCACACAGGTCGTACTTTTCGTCTCGTGTTAATTAAAGAACTTCCGATTGTAGTTGCTCCTTGCTGCAGTTACCGCGCGGTATGCGGCAAGCACCGGTTGCAGCGAACCTTCGTTCGCAATAATTTTAATGATAAGTAATCAAAGCCCTTTTGGGTGTGTGGTGGTAGTTTGAGCGCGTAGTGCAACTAGACTAAAACCCGGAGATTTACGTTGAAGGTAAGGAACTCATTTACATTGCATTATTGCCGTGAACGTACGGGGCTCATTATAAGCGAAATTTCATTCGCGCGGTCCGCTAGGTGGCGCCAGGTGGTTGTAAGATTTTACAGGGTTCTAGTATTTAATAAGAGCCGAGTGTAGGTGTATTCGTTTCTTTTCATTTCTGGTGGCGAGTAAAGTATTCTTGGTTGTTATTTTTTTATGTATCTGTTAGAAATTACTGAATAACATTTTTACTAGATTTAAAATTTATGTATTGCATTTTAATTTTTAGGTAAATTTTCCTAAGCTTACATTTATAATTTAAAAAATAAAACCACTCAATCCTATGTGTATATATTGCATATACGTTTATGGACATTTTTTCAATATTCTTGAAAAAATTCATTGTAAAGGGTGTTTTTTATAGAGGTAAGTATAAAACTTTAAGTTGGAAACACTTTTTTAACTGGCGGCCATTTTGTCAGCTGTCAAGTGATTTATGTTTAGTTTGGTTTGGCATTTCAACATGAATAGACTGACGCCTGAACAACGTTTCCAAATTGTGCAAATTTATTTTGAAAATCATGGTTCTGTTCGAAATACGTATCGCGCACCACGCCCATTTTACGGTCCACATAATCGTCCATCAGAGCAATTAATTCGATTAACTATGGAACGTTTTCGCACCACGTTTATTCTAAATGATAATACACATCCACAGAGATGTCGTACAGTGCGTACAGAAGAAGTCACTGCTGCTGTAGAGCGTAGCGTAGAGGAAGACCCGAATCAGTCTATTCGCCATCGTGCACAGGAATTGGATATGTGCCCATCCACTTTATAGAAGATTTTGCGGAAAGATCTTGGTTTGCGTGCTTACAAGATCCAACTCGTGCGAGAAGTGAAGCCACACGATCACCTAGCAAGGTGTAGATTCGGTGAATGGCCCCAAAACAAGATTGCCGTTGATCCCGATTTTCATAAGCGAATTTTGTTTAGCGATGAAGCTCACATTTGTTTGACTGGATGCGTCAATAAACAAAACTGCCGTATTTGGAGTGATGGTAATCCTCAACTGTATGTTGGGACACCGTTACATCCCGAAAAACTGAATGTTTGGTGTGCTTTATGGGCTGGTGGAATCATTGGTCCGTACTTCTTTAAAAACGATGCTGGTCAGAATATTACAGTCAATGGTGACCGCTATAGAGCCATGGTTACTGACTTTTTCGTTCATCAATTGAACAACCATGATGTGCAGGAGCTGTGGTTTCAACAAGACGGCGCAACATGTCACACAGCTCGTGCCACAATTGATTTATTGAAGGAAACGTTTGGTAACCGCATAGTTTCACGTTTCGGACCCGTGAATTGGCCTCCAAGATCGTGCGATTTAACGCCGCTAGACTATTTTCTGTGGGGATATGTGTCGCTAGTCGCTAGTCTACGTCTATAAGCCCGAAACGATTGACCACTTGGAGGACAACATTCGCCGCGTTATTGCCGATATACAGCCACAAATGTTTGGAAAAAGTCATCGAAAATTGGACCTCCAGATTACACTACGTCCGAGCCAGCCGTGGCGGTCATATGCCAGAAGTCATATTTAAATTATAATGCCAGAAGATTATCTTTCGAATAAAGTAAATTTCACGTCAACTTAAAAAAAATCATCTTTGTTTTATTCCATTTCAAAGTTCTATACCTCTAGAAAAAACAGCCTTTAGATCCTATACAAAGAGCGCACTTTACCAAAAACCTTCTCCTTGCCAAGCTGTCGCATTGACACAGCACGTGAACTGGTGTTTCTTCCTTCTCTTAGCAGAATCTGCAAATCGCATCATTTACAAGGCTTATGTTGGACATATGCCTATTTACTCTACAGTAATAAAGTCAGCAGACCTACTATCGTTTTCAGACAGTCTTCCTATCTTTACTCAGTAGGTCTTTAGTAAATTCAGGTCTCTATTCCTTTAAAAACCCTTTTGGCCTATCTATCTTGTTGACTTTTGCCACCACTCTCTGGACTGATTATATATCCTTGCATTGACGGCTTTTTTTAATTTGCGATTTGGTAATGCCAAAAGAAGGGCCAGCTCCACCGAATGACCTTGAAGAATCTCTCCTGGCCAGATCGTCTGCCGCCTCATTTCTCCATCACGCCCAAATGGCTAGGCACCCCAGCCAATGTTAATTCTCTCATTTAGGACGTTTACGCAGTGTCAAATCGGCTTAGAGTCCACACATGCAGAACTAACCGCTTTAAGTGTGGACTAACTGTCAGGGAAGATATTTTTTACCTAGCTCGTCCATCTTTCTTCATTTCTCTGACACAATGGTGAATTGCAGGAATCTCAGTCTGAAACAGCGTTGTATCTTCGCTGAAGTTTAACGAAAGAGTATTTTTAGACCTCTTTACGTATATTTCAGCTCCGTTTCCAGTTCGCTCTTACTGATGTGCCTGTCGCCCAGTCCTTCTTATCTGGTATTACAACCTGAAATTTACTATCTAGGAATCATGGCATTATATGGCATCCCCAAAAGGGTTGCCTCCTTAAGTTCATTCAATAGTTTTTGATGATCATCGCCGTGCGATTTACTTATCGGTGCTCGATTATGCATGAGTCTATGTGCTGTAGACGTGGCAGTTCATTGTACGTAAATATTAGCGGTGGTTTAGAACCATTTCGACTGGAGGTCGATCTCATCACACCCGTGGCATACAGATGCGCCAGTATTTGTATGCTACTTAGCGTTTTGGTCGTCTCGCCTGCCGCACTTTTGGTCAACATATTTCTGCTCTGTACGTTATCATAAGTCTAATTAATATTATCCCTCCGGTTGACGGGTAGATTCAGAATCACACCATTCGACGGGTGGCAGACCCAAACTGTGTTTCATTTTTTCCCCCCTAATACATTAATATATGCCCAGTTTCAGGTATGCATTTGTTAACCTGATCTATGTTGCACTACTAACAGTAAAAATAGTTGTGAAAAAAACATTAACTTGGGAGTTCCCATTTATTAAAAAAAAAGTTACATGTAATGCAAGTTTTCAAAAGAAATTATAAATTGGAAAAACGGAAAAGACAATAACAATAACATATAATTATTTGTAAAATATATGGCTGAATAAGTGTAAAAAAATATAAAATGAGTGAACATAAATTTTACACATAAAATATTGAATGGAAAATCTTGTTAATCAAATTTTGTCGCACAGTAGGCGCGGCATGGTAGTGTGTGTTTCAAACAAATACAGGAACCACAAAACTTGCAGGAATATCTTGTTTTTCGGTCCTTGCAGAATTTGCACCTTCTTCGAGCAGTTGAAGTCGTCGGTCGAGGCTCTTTTGAGACACCTGAGAATTTAGCCGCTGATAGCTTTACATTCCGTGGTAGATTTGACATATTGGCTCGTAGTTTCATTTTTTCTATCACTAAATGTTTGCCCAAATTTTCCAAAAATAGTCGTCTGCCTTTTGAAAATTCTTCATCTGGATTGTTCGTTTTATTTATTATGAATGCGTTGATTACGTTGAGCATACGAAAAAAACCACCAATGACCATCTTCTTGTGTTTCGGGCTACATTATAAGATGTAATCATCCTGTCCACTACATCGACACCGCTTTTTGTGGAATTGCAGAATGTTAGTAACTCTGGTTTTTTTTTATTATCACCAGTATTTTCGTCTATTTTGTCATCGTAGTGCATTGACGATACAAGTAATTCTTTCACTTTTTTGGGACATATGAAGTAAGTGTCATATCGGTATGGAATGCAAAAAATAAAGACTTTACAGGTCTATCTTCAACATTTTTAACTTCTTTCGGCAAAGACTTTCGACTGGATTATATTGTGCCAACCACAATTAGGCGGTGATCATGCAACAAACGACTTACAGCTTCCACGTTAGTAAACCATCGATCCATGATAACATCCTTCCAGTTCCTGAGATGTGGTTCGTCATTCTTCGATTGATAGCTGTTACAGAATTGTCTATCTGAAAGGGACCTTCAGGTTGGCTTCCAGCATAGATCTCCAAATGTAAAATGTTTTTGCATCCACTGTAGAAAACACTGTGATCCCATATTTGTTGGGTTTATTTGGAATGTAGACACGAAAGCCACATCTTCCACGAAATCCTAACAACATTTCATCTAGAGTCACATATTTACCCACACTATAATGTTGTTCATTGAATTTTTCTAATATGTCTCTAACGGCAGCAAGTTTATCCAACTTCTTGCGCCCATCCCTTGTATCGGTATTGTCGAAACATATTCACCTCATCAGAAGTCAGAAAGGTCAATGGTGGCTTTGTTGGTTACATTCTGGATACATTCTGTGGGATAGTGGCTTTGTTGGTTGTGTTCTGGATACGTTGGTTCTAAGTAAGTCTTTAATCAAAGCATACTCCAAGGTATGTCATCTTTTTGACATATGGAATCCTTTCATCTCCAATCACCAATGATTGTAGGTCTTCTAGCATTCTTTCTCTTGTTAACGTAACAATTTTTTTTTCTGAGTATTGGCTGATAGTCGCTCTTGTTAACACCATTTGTAATGAATTTAGTTAGGCTTGACATCTAAAATCACGTAAAGGAAAAGTTTATTATTTTGGAATATTTATATGATATATGTTTACCATTATGCACCTATTTTAAAACAAAAACGTATATTTTCACAATTTCATGTACGTTCATATAGTATTGTGCATTACTTTTACACCACCTTCTCATAATAACAGTACAATTGCGAAAAAAAAATACAAAAAATCACGAAATGGAGCGGACGTATTCACGGTCCAATTGCATACCTGGCCTAATTTACAACGTCAATAGCTATCTATATGCGCCTGCTGTCAGGTTTTCCGATAGCGTAAACGAGGAACACTTTCCCCGAAAAACAGAAATAATTATAAATAACGAACACGTCGCACGTAAATCGGATATAACATGTCGAAACCTAATGAAGACAAATACGGGATGCGTAAAGCACAGGTAATTTTAAAACTAACGCGTCTGTCGGCGTTAATTTCAAAAATCTTCCCGTGATAAATGGTCTGTCCTCATTTTTGTCCCATTTTTTTTTTGTTGTCCTGTCCGGGCGCAAAATCGAATATGCCGAAAACGTCGCTGTCATACATCATCATCATCTCGTACGGTATTATATGAAGATGCGACCGGCATGTAGACCGGAAAGTGTAGTTCGGATTGACCGATTATCGGGAACTCGTCGTTAGTTGACTTTCTGAGACTGTAATGTCGTCTACCGTGGGAGTATGCTATGTAGAAAATACCTTACAATATAATACATGGTCTTTGACTCTGTATAAGTAAGTTATAGCAAGGTAAATGAAAGTAAATTGTCTAATTTCTCACAAGGGATTTCTTCAGCTGACCTGAAGATGTCCCTTAGAGGATGAAACCGGTTATCGTTATTAAAGAATTTGTAAGAAATTGGACCATTTACTTTAATTTACCTTACTACCATACAATAATTTCTGTAATACAATATACTAGGTGATCAGAAAAATGCAGATGGACGCCAGATAAGGGGATTCTCAGGTTCCTTCGTGTGGGCAATCTTAATTTAAAAAGTAGGGTCTTTCCTTAAACCACACGAGTAGCTTACAGGAAGTACACCTATCAAACAAGTACTGTAGCTGTAATCATTTAATTAAATTAATTTACTAACTAAATCTCCATTGAAATTTCATCTTTGTTTAATATTTAACATAACATTCCGCTAAAACCAAGAAAAACAATAAACAATATAAGTATTAATTACATATTACGAATGATGGAAATACAGAACATCATAGTAAATATTCAATTTGGTATGTAAACATCAGAATTAAGGTACTTTCAATAAAAAATTGCTTCAGGTAAAACATTCAGTACTTTTTTTATTTTAAACAATTTACTCTACTTTACTACTTTGCCCAAAATGTACAGTAGACTCCCGATTATCCGAAACAGCCGAGACCGAAACCTTTTCGGATAAATGAAAGTTCGGTTAATACGGTGTTTCAAGGAAAAAAAAGCAAAAAAGTAAAGTACATACATGCATATATCCATATGGAAGACAAAAATATTATATTATATTATGTATTTGAAATAAGATCATATTCTCTATAGAGAAAAATGTATATCTTAAAAAAAAGAATCAGTTCTCGTTGGTTTTAATTTTGAACTCATTCGGTTTTTGGATCCAATATTTCTCCACCTTTTTAAAAGTAAAATGTCACTTGCTGCGGCATTAGGCCGTTGCTCTACGTATAATGATGTTGTGTTTAACGCATCAAACGCTTTCGCATGTGAAATGTTTGTTCCTTCTTCTTCATTCCTTTCTGATTCTTTATTACTATTTGTTTTTTCATGTTCTCTTTCATTAACAAGTTCAATAAAGTCAACGTTAGTTCCTCTTGTTCTTTGTTGTCAAATGTTATCCAACTCCCCAACTTCTTCTTGGCTTATGTCTTCACATCCATCTAAATTTCTCATCATTTCATGGAGCTGAACTTCCTCTTCCTTATCATTATTTTCTGGAGTGAGATCTTCTTGGTGTATTATCTTTACCCAAAACTTTTGTAGTGTTGAATTTTTCACTTTGTTCCATGCATGTGCTGCCCAATAAACCACGTGTTTCAAATTTATTCCTCTTAAACAATCCACAACTTCTTCACCGTCGCCTACTCTTTCTAGAATTGATTGCAGTAAGTTTCGCCGATAATGCCTTTTGGATTTTTCGAATACACCCTGATCTATAGGCTGCATTAATGAAGTTACATTCGGTGGTAAAAACATAACTTTGATATTTTGACTTCTTAATTCATTTTCACTTTCGTGATATGGTGCATTTTCTATTAACAGAAGAGCTTTTCTAGGTTAACCACTTTTTCTTAAGAACTTCTAAACTTCAGGGACAAACTTTTCCTAGAACCAGTTTTTGAATAATGTTGAGTCCATCCAAGCACTTCTTTGATTTCGATAATAAACTGGTAAAGCATTCGCCTGCAAATTTTTAAAAGCTCTTGGCTTTGCCGATTAGCCAATGCACATCAATCGTAGCTTATGCCGTACTAAAAAATTACCACAAGCAAGAATTGTAACCCGGTCCTTATTTTATTTTTTTATGTAACCGGCTGCAGCAGTTAAAGTTTTTTATGGCAACATCTTTCTTACAATGTATACCAATTTCGTCGCAGTTATAAATTTGATCTGGCGTATATTCCTCTTCTTCCATAATTTGCGCCAACGTCTTCAACTACGTCGAGTAGACAGTCCCACTGTCCGTAAAGGCGAACATCTCTCCAGTTTTCAGCTTCTCTGGAGGATAAAGCGTTACCCGTACCGCAAAATGGAATCCCGCTGATTTGTCGATGCCTTGAAAACGCGTAATGGCAGAGGCGTTGGAATCTGGAGAGATGGGGAGAGGAACAGCAAAGTTTTAGCCTAGACGCCTTCCCCACCATTTTCCAGGCCGAAATTATTGCTATCTAGGCTTGTGCTGAGGGCGTCTCAAACTGCCTGCACAAGAATGGAAGAGTCGAAATCATATCCGACAGCTACGCTGCCCTCAAAGCTTTGTGGGCTGTCAGATTTGACAGTGAGGTGCTAATGGGGTGCCACAGAAAACTTAAACAGCTGGAAGAACATCGAAATGTTACATTGAGATGGGTACCAGGTCAATCTGGGATCAGAGTTTATGAAATAGCTGACACGTTAACAAGGGGCGCCAGTGAGCTGCCGTTCTTAGGTCCAGAAACGACGCGTGGTAACTCATATAGAAACATGAAAACGTTTGTCAGGCCCCAGCTTGCTGCTAGGTACTGTTCCTTTTGGACTGGATTCGCCAGCGCAAAACACTGTAAATCTTTAGATCTTCATCCGAATGAGGAAAGAGCTTTATGAGCAGGGACAGATAGGAATCTTAACTGGACACTGCGCACTAAATAAACACATGTATCGCATGAGGCTAGTGAACTCTCCCCTATGCAGCAAGTGTGGAAGTGGGGAGGAAACTCCTGCTCATCCTTCTTGTCTACTGCCCGGCAGTGGACGGCGAGAGGCATTCGAATTTTGGTTGGACGAACCCAGAGTTGGTAAGTTAGATCTCAGTCAAATTGTGAACTTCTATGATTGCGAGGGCTAAAATTGACATGGGGACGCAATAGGTCTTTCTGGCCTACTTTCTTCGAGTTACACCCGCCCATGGGGAAAAAAAGGAAACCAGTCTTAGGTGGGACATCTATACAACACAGATGCAAAGGCTATAGCCGGATAATTGGAGAGAGAGATTCAATATTATACAGGGTGATTCTCAATATATGCGACAAACTTTAAGCGCTGATTCCTGAGGTTATTTTGATCATTAAAGTTCATAAGAACATCCAAAATCTCTTAGTTCTAAAGTTGTACAATGTTTAATAGTAAGTTAACATAATTAATGTTTTCATTATAAATTAACAAAATAATTAATAAAACAAAATTAACATATACTAACTGTTGAAAGTGACTGCCGCCAACTGCAATACAAGCTTCCATCCTCCGTCGTATTGACTGGCGAGTCCGTTCTAAAATACCAGGGGTTTTTCGAATTATTTGAAAAGCTGCGATAATACGAATTCTCAGTTCATCGACATTTTCAATGGGAGTCGTATAAACTAATGATTTAAGGTGACTCCAGAGAAAAAAGTCCAAAGAATTTAAGTCTGGAGACCAAGGAGGCCACGGTTGTGGACCTCCCCGTCCTATCCACCGATCTGGATACGTATTGCCAAAAACTCGCGAGCAACTAAACTAAAATGCGCTGGAGCACTGTCATGCATAAAATACATTTGTAATCTTAATTGCAACGGAACTTCTTCCAGCAGTAGTGGCAGCTCCTCCTCAAGAAAATTGCAGTATACCTCGCCATTTAACCGCATCGGTAAAAAATGTGGACCTATCAAGTGATCTCCAACAATTCCGATCCCACACATTAACAGAGAATTGATGTTGATGACGGGCATTCACTAGTTCGTGCGGATTTTCTTCGGCCCGTATGTGATTATTATGAAAATTAATAATCGCGTTTCTAGAGAAAGTAGCCTCGTCGGTGAAGAATATTTGAGCCAAATAGTCAGGATTTTGTGCGATTTTGTGTTGCATCCATTGACAAAAAGCCCATCTTTGCGGAAAATCTGCCGGCAAATGTGCATCCGTTGAATGTGATATGGATACAACAGTTGATCTTTCAATATTCTCCAAACTGTGGCCTGACTAATGTTTAAAGCAAATGCAATTTTTCTGGTGCTTGTAGTAGGATGTTCTTCAATTTCATTTAGTACCATTTCTTCAACTTGTGGAGTTCTCACTGTAGATGGGTGCCCGCTATCAGTCGTCCGTTTTTTTTTTAAATTTCCCGTTTCACTAAGACGTTGGTGAAGACGGGCAAATATTGAATGATGCGGGATGATACGGGTTCCGGTGTCGTTCTTCATAAAGACGTCTAGCAGCACGCGAATTTCCATTGGCAAGACCGTAAACGAAATGCATATCACACATCTCAGCATTCGTGTAATTCATTTTAGAAAACAGAAACTGTCAATAAACTGAATGAATACTCTGGCAGCTATTGACAAATATTGAAATGACAAATAAACAATTCCCTCTCATCAGAATAGTTTTTGAAGAACCAACTGTGGTATTATATCGTGTTAGTCATAGTTCATAATTTATTGTTAAACATTCAATAACTTTAAAACCAAACCGTTTTGGATATATACTCATATGAACTTTTATGATCAAAATAACCTCAGGAATCAGCTCTTAAAGTTTATCGCATATATTGAGAATCAGCCTGTATATAAAAAAAAAAAAATTAATCATATGGATGCAAGGGACAATTTCGCTACCTTATGTAGCTATAGCCCTGTAAAGAGCTAAAACAAGTAAAAATTAAACTATGTATGTCTTGTTTCGTCAAGGAAATACTAGATATTAAATGTTATCCCGAAGACTTGCTTCAAGGAAACTACACATTAATCTAATAACTTCCTGAGATACACTCTTCTCCATTTCTCAAGGCGCGTGAATACAGTCTAGCTTTATATAAACGCGCCTTCACCCCGCATTCTTCCTTCAACGTCGACATCCCGACGGCATTAAGGCGCAATTGAACTTTCCTCCGTTCAAACGGGAACTCGGATTTAAAGAAACATTCAATTGTACTTTTCGCTCGGTACGGAGACAGTGTTGCCTCTTTGAACTTCTTACTCGCGTTCTAATAAAACTTCGTTTTAATGCGCGCCGAAGCGCCGTTCGGAAGTAGGAGGTACGGAGGAAGAAAAAATAAAAAATACAAAAAAAAAAATAAAAGGAAGGAAAGGAATAAGGAAGCGGACGCGTCGGCGAGGACCTCCCGAATGACGGAATTAAAGTTTGTTTCGGATAATTGTTTGTAAACTGTGCCTTCGAGCAATTACGCGGCCATTATGAATTCAAAGGAGACCGTTTGAGTAGCCGTTTTTATGCGAAAACTTCCCTAATTGTAAATGTATGAAACGAGTTCTGAGAGACCAGGCGAAGCGTGTAAACGTAAATTGATATTTGACGATGACAGTCTCAGGAATAATTATTATCGTCTTGAATAAATGTCGAAGAATTTTTAGTCGAAACTTTCGTGAAGAAAAATATGCAAAGGAATAATTTATTAATAATATATCTTGGAACCTGATATTTCTTGTACTACTTCTCTTTCTAACAAAACCGATATATGACTATAGACGTGCGAATTTTAAGGCTGCGTTCAAATTTATGAGAGGTAAATTTTTCATTTCCTCAGTTTCTATAAAAATAAAATTATTGAAATATGTTTTCAGCTATGAAATTAATTGCTCCTTAACAGTCGCTAATTAAGGGCGTACGGCAAAGCAATATATCCGATACGAATATAAATGCAGTTTACACCAGGACTTATTCGGTAGCTTTTTTGCGAAATTGAGATAATAAATTTTGATTTTGCTTATTGCGTTTTGAAGTACACATGTATAAAAAGGAAAAAAGAAGAAAACCAGGTCTTGATCCTCACAAAATTCTTTAATGTATCGCACGACTGGTTTCACTCCAGCCGACTATCTTCAGGTCAGAATTTATAATCAGTTTAAAAATAGTCCCGGTTTAAAAACAAAGTAAAATTAGAAAGTGCAATGTAAATTTTTTTAAGTAAAATATGTAAAGAATAGACATTAAAGAGACAATAAAAGACTTAATTTAAACAAACGACACTTTAAAATAATTAAAAAAGATGTTGCCACCTCGCACTCAAAATATAAAATGATGGATCGTGCGATACATTAAAGAATTTTGTGAGGATCAGACCTGATTTTCTTCGTTTTCCTTTAAATACAGCTCACACAGAGTTAAATTTTATCTATACATGTATACCTTCAATTTGACCATCTCGATTTTTTAATTTGCTCCTATATTTTTGTTCTCTTTGCGCTCAGAATAAAAAAGGAATTTGACAAATACAAGAGCAAATTAAAAAAGGTGATAAACTAAAACCGGAGAACTACAGGCCGATATGTCTATTATCACTCTAAATAAGATCCTTGAAAAAAGTTTGCAAATACAGATGAGCAACTACTTATTAGATAATAACATAATACATCAAAGACTATACGCTTTCCAAAAAAAAATCAGGAACGACATCGGCGGTAAATGATTTGATCAATTCAATAAAAACAAAAGTAGCGCAAGGAAATATAGTAACTGCACTCTTTATAGACATGAGAAAGGCATTTGATACAGTGTCAAAGATAAAACTTGTCGAAAAGCTGGAAAAAATTGGAATAGATCATATAGGGAAACAACTAATGAAAACTTATCTGTCTGAAAGACCACAGGCGATAAAATAGGAAAAAACAAAAGTAAACAATTATGCGCAAAATATGGGATACCTCAAGGTGGAAACTTACCGCCAGTTTTATACATCACCTACACAAATGATATTTTCAATTTAAACATTACTGGTGAAATATACGCATACGCCGACGACATATGTATAATATACTCCAACAAACACGAAAACTACATACAAAACCAAATCAATGATTATATAGAAAAATTGGAAGCATGGTTTAACGAAAACTTATTAACAATAAATGAAGAGAAAACAGAATACATGGTCTTCACAAGAAAAAAATATAAACCAACCTTTACCGTCAAAAAGCCATTAAAACAATATTTCAACAGCAACACACATAAAAAATAAGCAGTGGAATTACCAAGAACGCCCTCGATACCAGTAGCTCGGGACGAGACGGGGGTCTCACCATCTCGTGACGAAGATAGAGGGCGAGGAAATGCAGCACGCCGACGCGGCATACTATGTAGATATTTATTATATGTATTATTTTTATGTAGCGTTTTGAATAAACGAGACTTGAAATTCTTAAATTAAAAAAAAAAGATGAGATAGTCAAATTGAAGGTATAAATGCATGCTTCAAAACGCGATCAGTAAATGCAAGGTTTACTGTCTCAATTTTGCAAAAAAGCTACCGAATAAGTCGTGCTATAAATTGCATTGATGCACGTGTCCGCCATATTGCTTTTTCGCTTTAAAAAAAAAAATAAAGAAACGTCAAGACGTAAAGATTGAATGGCAATGCCTCTCCCTAATTGGTGTCGAATTTCACTGTAGTCAGCTGCCATCATTGAAGGCGTTCGTGCATCCCACCTATAAGATTATTAGTATTATTGCAATGTTTTTCACAAGAGGTGGGAGTGTTCTCTTTGCGTATGTTCGTTTCTGGATTACTTAAGGACGGTACTAAGCCTACTATACATACGTCTATATGCATAAGTAGTTGTAGGGGATATCCTCACTTCTGGCAGCCACAATGTGTGTATTATACATAGAGTAAATAGCCAACTGATATGTTAGCAACGAGGCATATATGCAGAAGATACGGAACAAACGAGTTAAATTAAATGTCATTCGCTGATTGTAGTAGGTAATTTCTAATTATAATAATAACCTTGATATGATTTTCTTGGCCATAAATTTTTTTTAGGAGTAGTAAATAAAAGTCGTAAGATAGTGGCCCCAAATTTATCTTTAATTTCAGTTATTCATTCTTAATTTTTCTTCTTTCCTAACGTTTCGACCAATTTAGGTCTTTCACAAAACTTAAAATTTTACTCCATATTTGACTTAAGTAGTCCACCTTTGTTAAATAATCAAAAGGCTTAATTTTCGTTGTATATAATTATTTATAAGTTATACTTTTTTTATAACCTTATTAAAAATTATTTAAAAAAAAGTACAAATTATAAATAATTATACATGATGGAAATTAACCTTTTGGTTATTTGACAAAGGTGGACTATTTAAGTTAAATATGAAGTAAAAGTTTTAACCTTTGAAAAAGACCTAAATTGGTCGAAACGAAGGAACGAAGAAAAATTAAGAATGAATAACTGAAATTAAAAATAAATTTGGGGCCACTATCTCACGACTTTTATTTACTACTCGTACATTATAATAATAACTGATTACCTTGATACCTTAGGGGTTTCACTACCTCTATTTTCTTTATTCCGCACATTTATACAGTCGGAAACAATACATGACTCCTAATGGCCACCACTGTTGCTTATTTTTACCAGCGTCTAGAGTTCCACAAGGAAGCAACCTAGGGCCCCTGCTGTTCCTGTTATTTGTCGACGATGTCTGCGTATCGTTAGACTGTCCACAATTGGTATTTGCGGATGCTCGAAACTCGAATATGCGTCAGTAATATGGTCTCCTATTTACAATATTTACTCAGATATGCTGGAAAGAACACAAAATAAGTTTTTAAAATATCTATATTTTAGACGATGTGGCATATACCCACCTCACGATTTTGACCACGGATTATTAATAGGAACATTTCATTCTGAATCATTGGAAATTTGATGAATGAAAGCGGATATGAAACTACTCTACCACATGCTGCACTCTGACATACACGCTCCTCAATTACTGGCTTACATTTCGTTCCTTGTCCGATAGTTTTCTACGCATACGCACGCAATCTTTTATTGCCCTGCCCCAAAGACCAGCATTCTCCTTAAATCACCTATACAAAATCTATCATTATTACAATCGTATATCCGATAGTAGTAGACATTCATTTTTCTTCATTGCCACGAATTTTAAACGCATATTCTTGATCTTCTTATATATAAGCTGTAAGAAGTTCATATTTTTTTTCTTTGTATCTGTTTTTGATTTGTACGAAATAAGCATGCTGCAACTCCTGCATTTTTTTTTGTTTTAAGTGGTATTTCTTTTCTTGTATTATATTACTTTTTAGTTTCCCTATACATGTATACATTTTTTTTTTGTTACTCACTTGTCCTATTATTAGATTGTAAAAATCTGTTGAACAATATACTATTAAAAACGTGAGTAGCGAAGGATTACGCCATCTCGCCGTTCGCGCTCCTAACTTCTAACGCAGATTTTGCAGTTGGCGTTAGAGAGATTCGTTTCGATCGAAATTTCGGCGAATTTTCTTATTTTCCCCTCCTTTTGTTGCTAAACCACGATACCCCTATTCACTAGTGACCGTCATGTCCCATTCACCGGCTATTTATTTCCCTTTTAATTACACCCGTCTTCGGAGCCTTTGTCTTGACACTTTTTTTTTACCGAAACACACACGCTAAATGGACCACGCCACTGTCCCAAACTCGCTGTTAGAGAAAGTTGGAGTGATCAAATTTATTAGTATTAATTATTACTATGAGATATTATTAAACACATTTTTCATAAAGCACTTTCACGGGTGTCCCCCTATAAGGAACAATGAAGCACTTTATCCTTAGCCCTCAGTTCCTGAAATTACGCGAAGAGGTTCTTGAGGCGAAGCATGAATGTACATTTTATTCAACAAATATTCATAACGTCAAAGATTTTGTATTTCTTTTACCAAATGATGTTCGCAACATTAAACAATGCAAAGAATTATTAGAAAATTCGATGTTAGAAAACAAAATTGCCTTCAATACAGAATTATTTTGCAATTTTGTTATTTAGTTACTTGTTTTACATAGAAAAACTGTTTACACATAAAAGTATATTTTGTACAATTTTGTTATAGTAAAAAGTATCAAAATAATTCAATTTATTCACTAGTAAAATTTGACAGTTCAAATAAAAACGTTTCATTATTCAAATTTCCGCCAAAAACACAAACAAATAACTAAAAATTGCAATAAATCATTTAACTCTAAGAAGTGGCACTATCTAAGTTGAAAATTGTCAATCCTGTATACCACTGTGACTTTCCCTGGCTAAAAACTTTTTTTTAAAGTCATTGGAAGCTACATGTTTTTCTATTTTTTGAGTCAATTGGTAAGGTATGCCACATTTAGAGATAGCTTCAGAAAGTTCTGCGAGGAAATCGATTCAACACCTACCGCTTCGCGACTTCACAAGGTAATGGCGAAGGGTAGAATCGACTCAGGAATGGCACTAAGAAAGCCAGATGGAAGCTTCACCGAAAGTGAAGAAGAAAGAGCTCTCCTCCTTCTAGAAACCCACTTTCCTGAAAGCAAAGTGGGAACCTCGGAAAATGCTTCCGAGATATATAAAAGACCAAATAAAGAGCTACTACAATGGCAAGACACATATGTAGCAGCGAACGGTTAAAATGGCCATTAATACCTTTCAGCCGTTAAAACACCGGGAGTAGACGGGATTTTTCCAGTCTTACTTCAGAAAGGCAGGAAGAAATCCTTCCTCACATGATTCGGATAAGCCGAAGTAGTCTGGAGTTGGGATATATTCCAGAAGCCTGGCGAAGGGCTAAAGTCACCTTTATACCAAAAGCAGGGAAAGAGACATCACGCACCCTAAATCCATAGACCTATCAGCCTTACATCATTCTTTTTGAAAACGGTGGAAAAGGCTGTAGATAACTACATCAGAACAGAATCTTGGAGCGGTGCCATTGCACCCCTGTCAGCACGCCTATCAAACAGGCAAATCCACTGAGACTGCATTAGTGGAGCTGAACGGACCAAATCCAAGATGCCCTGACGAATAAAGAAACCGTAGGTGCGTCTTTCTAGACATAGAGGGTGCTTGACAACACTCCCCACGAGTTTGTCAAAAAAGCATTAATTAATAGGGGGGTAGACGGCGTGACTTCTAGATGGATGTCGCAACTACTGTCTACCAGGTCGGTGGAAGCGGAGGTGGGACATAAGACCATCTCGGTTAGCACGACCAGAGGATGCCCACAGGGGGGAGTTACATCCCCACTTATGTGGAGCCTAATAGTAGACGAACTCTTATGCGGATTGACGGATCTAGGCATATCCTGTCAAGGGTATGCTGATGATATTGTCATATACGCAAGAGGCAAATTTGAGAATACCCTCTGTGACGTAGTTCAAAGGGGATTGAACTTTACGAGAAGATGGTGTCAATCGATGGGACTCAATGTCAACCCCACTAAGACAACCCTAGTAGCATTTACCAGGAAAAAAAAATCCAATCTTAGAACCATAAAACTGGATGGGCAAAATATAGACTGGAGAGCGGAAGTTAAATATCTAGGCCTCACCCTAGACAATAAACTTCTATGGAACAAACATGAGCTTGAGGTAACCAACAAGGCAAAAGAGCTCTGATGGTGTGCAGAAACTTTGCAGGGAAAAATTGGGGATGCAACCCAAAAATACTGCTTTGGATGTATACAGCGATAGTGAGACCGATCATCACCTATGCATCAGTAGCATGGAGCAAAAGAACTAATCTGGCCACCGCGAGAATTAACCTTCGAAAGTGCAATATTAGCATGTGTATGCATAACGGGGGCTATGAGAACCTGCCCAACAGCAGCTATTGAAGTAGTATTGGATCTTGCCCCCCTCCACATTGTAGTGGTGCTGAGCTCATATGAAATCAGCTCCAAGATGGTCTGGGAATGCCTAGGGAAACTAAATGAGCTAGGCAAAAAAATAAAGTAACCCTCCTGTGGGTTCCGGGTCACACAGGAGTGGAAGAAACGAAATAACGGATAACCTCGCGAAAAAAGGGGCTGGAATGCCTTTCGTAGGGCCTGAACCCTTTTGCGGGGTTAAGTAGCAGTACAATACTGAAGAAACTAAAAATAGAAATGGAGCAGAGAAATCCAGTTACTGGGAAAATCTCCAGGGAATGACGCAGAGTAAAATTTTCTGGGAACTTATAACCAGAAGAGGTTTACAGAATGCATCAACCTGAGTAAGAACAATGTTCGCATATTAACAGGAATACTTTCAGGCCATTGTAGACTGAAAGGACACCTTGGATTGGAAAAAGATCCTGAATGCAGATTTTGTGGGGAACAGGATGAAACACCCATCCACCTCCTCTCAAACTGCGTAGCACTGTGCAACTCGAAGGCATTGTACCTGGGAGCATGTGAAATCGAAGAGGGAGACTTACCTAGACTGGGGCCCTCTGACATCCTACACTTTTTAAAAGGAATAGGATTGGAAGGCCAGCTGTAAAGCAGCAAGAATGGGGGACACAATAGATCCTTTAGGTCGCAGTGTAACACCACCCTTCATCTACATACATGCCACATTTGATTTGGTGTTTTTAAATAATAATATAATTAAGCGTTATACGTAGCAAAAATATGAATTGTTCACTCAAAAATATTAAATGAAACATAAATATGAGAACGTTTATATATTATTCGTTATTCAGTGGCGGTTTTAAATTATTCAAATAATCTCGTAATTGATGAGCTCATATTTTATGCACCCGAAACGCGTTTGTTTGACCAAATTATGACTTGGGCAATTAGTTTAATTAGGAAATATTTAAATGTGCGTAATGCAAATACCACACACGGCAACGTATCAAATTTTCATTCGCAAACCGAGCCGTATGCCCTACGTCCATGCGTGCTGTACTTCTGGTTGATACGGAGGCAGTTAGTCGAATTTAATCTGTGTGTAGCTGCCATCCGACGCATATGCTTTCAAGCCTACACTCCGGAAAGCAAATATCATTATGATTATATAACCGTGCCGTTCGAAAAACAAATGCTATTAGCAAACATTAATAATAACCAAATCCGCTTTACGCTAAACGGTTTTATTTGCAAGCTTAATGTAATAATATATATGGGAGGCGTATGTCTGGTAATATTATATTTATGTATTATTATTGTATTTGAATTGTGATATGTAAAGCATTGCAATGATCGTAAATTATATTTTAATGAAATTGGAAATATGATAAGTTAAATTCTAATTACTAATTTTTTAAACACCACTTTGACATCGATTGCAATTTCCAAATATTACATACAGCCAAAAAAGGAACCTACCTCAACAACTTAGAGGGTATTGGAAATATTGAGGCAACAGCTCACTAGTAGAAACCTTTCATTAAACTCACAATTACTCGAGTCCATCCCCTTTTTTGAAGTTTTACTCGATAGATTTTAATGTGGTCTTTGGTTAAACTTATATGTTTTATTCCTTATTTAATGTCTGTTCTTTGCAAGTTTTTCTTAAGTTTGACTATTTACATTGCACTTTCTAATTTTATTTTTTTAAACCTTGGCCATTCTTCAAGATGGGATAGTAGCGAAAATACTAAAGTATGGGGGACAACAGCAGGCCAAGCACGTATAACTTATACAACAAATATGGAGACAAAATAAAATCCCAAATGACTGGAATACTGGTATAATCATCCCAATCTACAAAAAGGGAGATAAAGAGAAGTGCCAAAACTATAGACCTACTACGCTGCTAAATGTAACCTACAAAATATTAGCAAATATTATAAATAAAAAGCTGAAATTATATGCAGAGAATGTATTGGGAGATTATCAAAACGGGTTTAGGCCGAGAAGATCAACGATTAATGCAATACATACTTTAGATCAACACGGGAATGCAATAGGGAAATACATATAGTTTTCGTAGATTTTAGAAGAGCATTCGACTCATTACGAAGGAAGAAAATAGTAGAAGAGCTATGAAACCTAAAAATACCAAAAAAAAATATAAAGTTAATAGGAGCACTACTGCAAAAAAAACAAACATGAAAGTAAAATTCCAAGGAATAACAACAGAAGAGACAAATATAAATAAGGGAGTGAAACAAGGAGACCCAATCTATCCAACCCTATTCAATTTATCGTTAGAAGGTATCATAAGAAGAGCCAAACTACACAATAAAAATATCATTGCTGATGATTTACAAATAGTAACGTACGCTGACGATATAACAATAATAGCGAAGAAACAAAAAGATTTGATAAGTGGAATTAACAAATTAGAGAAACAAGCAAAGAATTATGGATTGGAAATCAAGAAAGAAAAGACGAAATATATGAAGATTAGGAGTAAAATAGAAGAAAGCATGAACCACCTAAGAACTCAAAAATACAAATTTGAAAAGGTTACGACGTACAACTACCTGGGAGTATCATTAGGATAAACATATAAATATAGGATAAAAGAGAGTATACAAAAAGGCTACCAAGCATTTGGCAGAAATAAAATGCTGTTGAAAAGTAAAAACATTAGCAAAGCAAACAAAATAAAAATATACAAAACTTTAATAAGGCCTGTTATTACGTGCGCTATGGAAACAGCAGTGTTAAATATAAGGGAAAAAGAAGACTTGAAAATAATTGAAAGGAAGATATTAAGAATAATATTAGGTCCAAATACAACAAAAGAAGGAGTAATCAGAGCAAAAAAAAAAATAAAGAGCTAGAGCAGGAGTTGGGGAACGAGAATATAGTCAGATATATAAAGGCAATAAGATTGAATTGGGCAGGTCACATAATGAGGCGAAGACACACGGAGATGGTGAGAAGGATCACCCAGTGGATTCTACTGTAGTCAAGGAGGAAAGGTAGACCGAAAAAGACCTGGAGAGAAGAGATGGAGGAAGATGCGCGAGCACTGGGAATACCGGGTTGGAAGGAAAAGTACTGCGACAGAGTAAAATGGAGAAAAATAACCGAATTAGCAAAAACAAATGTCAAAATGTAAATGTGTATGAGTAATGGAGAAACGAGTATTAATCCACCTCAATATACGGATTTTTATATTAGCCATAATCCTAAGAATTGCTAGGCTTCATGATGGTAATGAAGTATCTTTTAAATAATTTTCGACCATTTGCTCTACTCCCTCATTTATATAAAAAAAATATTTTGTACAATACTATTTTGTTAATAATTGTTGCACACTCTCATTGTTTGATACTTCTTTAGCTGGCCTGAGGATGCTCGGATAGAGCGAAACCGGTCGTGTGATATTAAAGAATTTTGTGAGGATCTAGGCCTTGTTTGATTTCTTTTTTCCCCTATATTAACAACTCACACAGAGTCAAATATGGATTTTATAATTACAAAGAACGCTGGAGTAACACACAACCAGACAAATTCATGGAAAGACCTTTATTACTTGACAATGATAACAATAATAATAAGAATAATTCACGCCTTGGCATCCCCAGCAGCTTTCGCCAATTACAGGGGCATCGGCCAAGTCATGAGTTATTGTGGAGCGACTTAAGATATTCGTCTCTCAGCATTCGCCAACGAGTGAGGAAAACCACGAAAATCTCACTCTGAGAGCAGTCCATCGGGTTCGAACCGAGGACCCCGCGACTGATAGCCAAACGTGCAAGCCACATCCAAAAAGAAGACCAAAGAACTACTGCAGCTTAGTAGGAATCATCTTAGCACCATAACAGGTCTCCTAGTATACTGAAAGGACACTTACACACCAAAATTGGGATCAACTCTGGGGATACCAACTGCAGAGTGTGCAATGGAATGACAGAGAACTCCTATCACATTATCTGTAAAAGCAACCCTAACAGCCAGAAATATTACATAGATATTTTTAAAAATATATTTTATGAATATTTTTCGTGAGAGATTTTTGAATATATTTTTCATATTTTTTTCTAAATATAGATAAAATATTCAATTTAAATATTTATTTCATATTTTAAAATTAATGTAAGCGCTATATTTTTTCTAAAATATTTATATGAAAATTGAAATTTTTTATGCAATCTATTTAATTTGTCAAAATGAACTAAAATTTTTCTTGGGTATTTAGAATGTATAACGTCGATAACGAAAAGTTGAAACATACATAGAGTTGTCTAAAAGGCAAGAACTTGTTTTTTCACTCACCATACAAGTTAATAATCAATAGTTCTGGCATCTTTTAAGGCATACTGAAGGTTTATCAAATTAATCACTATTTTTTAATTGAAGTGTTATAAATAAAAAAAAAACAAACGTATTTATTATCATTTTATTTGAATTAGCAAATAAAAATGAAAAATACTCATTTTTAAGTCTAGCCTTGGCTGGTGCCAGGTACAACCCTATGGCTTTTTTCATATCTTCGGTAGTGGCGCTCTAATGGTGTTTCCTTGTGGCCTCTAAAACAATGCCAATTGTATTAGATCATACCATGAATAAAACCTGGTACAACATTATCAACACCTACTAATACAATTGGAGCATTTACAATAATTGGAGTGGTAGCTACATTCTGATACTTACGATCTTATTTTTACTTTATTTCATAATATTTGAAAACATTCTACGTACAAACAATAAAACAACACAACGTATTCTAACCTCTATTTGAGGTTATGACGCTTATCTACCGAGATGAATCTCTTAAGCAAATCAACTAGCCATTTATCTGGTAGATGCAGTACATATATGATGCATAGAATTCCTACAATTATATTATTAAACGATTTCTGTACATAGCGATATTGAGCATTCCAATTATCTTATAAATGCCATGACATGTTCAAAGTTTTGCTTACCTCGTAGTCACCACAAAAACTAAAACACACCCCGCAACAATTAATTACACAGTTAACCCTAATCTGCCCTAATCGTATACTATTATAAACTATAACATGTAACGGACAAACGAACGAAAACGTTGATGATACGCACGTGCGCGTATGCATTCCATGTACCTAATCCATAGACGCATAAACAATACTAAATCATATAACACCGGCACTGTAATGAATAGAGGTGTTGTGTTGACGTTCGCAACTTACAAATATTACAAATAATATAATACAAAACGCAGATATATTAATAGAAAAGTTACAGCGCTCAACTTAATACTAATTAAATCATATTAGATATATATTATCTAATTTAATCTTTAAACTATCATTTTAAATAGGTACATACTACTTAATATGTATGCATATTTACGTATTTTATATTATTCGCCCTACGCACCAAATGTACAAAAGCAAAAATTCAATCTTTTTTTTATATGAAATAAATATTTACAGAAATACAAAGCAAAATATTCTTGCAGAGTTAGGAAAAATATATTGAGAAAACATTTGCAATAAAATATTATTAATGCTACATGACATATATATTTTTTAAATGTTTTCCTAATATATTTTCTATAATATATTTTATGCATATTATATTAATATAACTAATATTCAAGAAAGATTTAATATTTTTTAAATATTTATAAAATATGAAATAAATATAGTTGGTCGCTGGGGAAGGCTTTGAATGCAAAAAAAACACGCAATTTTTGGCAAGCCAAATACTTCAATTAACCAGTTTCAGATGCTTGAGTGGCATATGGTACTAAAATACTGAAATGCCTGGTATAATTTAATGGGTAAACGAAATGGAAGGCTAAATAGAAAAGCCAAGTGGGCTGCAGTGTTTCTGAAGACTCAATGTGGTGGAAGCCCTACAGAAAAAAAAAAAACATAATACGTCAAAGTAACATTAAATAAAGATAGATGTTTACCCATATAACCCAAACAAAAAATATTGTACGTCATAAAGCAAAAATCGGTGTATGGTAGCCATTTATAATTCAAATATACATTTGAAAAAAATGCGTTAGTTCAACATGTTTGCATTCTATTTTCTATTTATTTGCAATTTGCCTGAGCTCCAATCGTTAATTTGTATATACCCTTATAATTTATTAATACGTTTATTCAGTCACCCACCAATAACAAATATTCTTGAATATCCTCAAAATTTCCGCCAACACATCTTATTAGGAACAAAGTAAATATTAAACATTTACCCAAATTACCCGCGCGATATATTGAAATAGGATCGGGAAACATTAGCAGGTTTCATCATCCATTTCGTTGAGACCTTGTGAGAGTTCAGAACAAATCATTGGTTAGGGGATTTACATTATTTCGCAAGACGCTAATGTTTTACTTTAATTCTCAAATTTACGCTACATTAACCGAAACAAGTGTCGTTAATGGAGGGTTACCACCTTTATATACATACGTAAACATATGTACATTGTCTGCGTCTATCGACGGAAGACAATGCTGTCAAGTTTCGGGCGACTGCTTCCAGTGCACGTTTCAAACCGAACTACCTAGACGCCGCAAAGGGTTCGTGTTAACAATGCGTCTAATAGCTTACATTCGGATCCTGTAATTGATTCACTTGTTTATCGCATGAGCGACATTGTTGAAATTGAGGTGACGTTCAGGTCTAATATAGGACGACGATTATGGAACAGTCGCTAGTCAGCATTATGCTTGAGTAGTTGTTTGGTGCTAACAACAGTTCCCTGAACTGGAAGATATCGGATGATACGAAACCCTTGCGGAAGGAAATTGGGTTATGATTTACGTAACATACCACAACAAAATGAGTAAGAACATAATAAAGAAAATAATTGTTTGTTCTCAGTGGCGTATATAATTTTAGACCCCCAGTAAAATCTTGTATGTATGTATGTAAGTAAACAGAATGGTGGTGTCACACTGCGACCTAAAAGATCTATTGTGTCCCCTATTCTTGCTGCTTTACAGCTGGCCTTCCAATTCTATTCCTTTTAAAAAGTGTAGAATGTCAGAGGGCCCCAGTCTAGGTAAGTCTCCCTCTTCGACTTCACATGCTTCCAGGTGCAATGCCCTCGAGTTGTACAGTGCTACGCAGTTTGAGAGGAGGTGGATGGATGTTTCATCCTGTTCCCCACAAAATCTGCATTCAGGATCTTTTTCCAATCCAAGCTTACTCAGGTGTCCTTTCAGTCTACAATGGCCTGAAAGTATTCCTGTTAATATGCGAACATTGTTCTTACTCAGGTTGATGCATTCTGTAAACCTCTTCTGGTTATAAGTTCCCAGAAGAAGAAGAAACTTTGCCTCATTCCCTGGAGATTTTCCCAGTAACTGGATTTTCTCTGCTCCATTTCCATTTTTAGTTTCTTCAGTATTGTACTGCTACTTAACCCGCAAAAGGGTTCAGGTCCTACAAAAGACATTCCAGCCCCTTTTTTGCGAGGTTATCCGTTATTTCGTTTCTCCTACTCCTGTGTGACCCGGAACCCACAGGAGGGTTACTTTATTTCTTTTGCCTAGCTTATTTAGTTTCCCTAGGCATTCCCAGACCATCTTAGAGCTGATTTCATATGAGTTCAGCGCCTTGATGGATGCTTGACTATCAGACGCGATGATAATCTCCTGCTTCCGATAGTTGCTATCCATATTGAACTGAACACATCTTCCAATAGCGTGTATTTCCGCCTGAAATATACTTGGGTATTTGCCCAAGTCTTTCGAATATGTAGTTCTAGGCCCATATATTCCTATTCCAGTTCTTCTGCCGTTTTGGAGCCATCAGATATACCATTTGATGGCATTTCTATTCAAGTTCAAGATGGTGTTATGATCCCACTCGCTCCTGTTACTTAGCTTTATGGTGAATTCCTTCACAAAGCCAATTTTTTTTAACATATCATCCCGGGGCATACCCCAGGTTTAATCACCGTCAGGAGATTGAGACCTATGCCTTATCATTCCTTCCTTGACCATTCTTAGAGCGGTTCTTTTCGCCACGCCCTCTACTACAATGTGGAGGGGGCAAGATCTTTGCACTTTCGAGAGGTTAATTCTCGCGGTGGCCAGATTAGTTCTTTTGCTCCATGCTACTGATGCATAGGTGATGATTGGTCTCACTATCGTTGTATACATCCAAAGCAGTATTTTTGGGTTGCATCCCCAATTTTTCCCTGCAAAGTTTCTGCACACCATCAGAGCTCTTTTGGCCTTGTTGGTTACTTCAACTTCATGTTTGTTCCATAGAAGTTTATTGTCTAGGGTAAGGCCTAGATATTTAACTTCCGCTCTCCAGTCTATATTTTGCCCATCCAGTTTTATGGTTCTAAGATTGGATTTTCTTTTCCCGGTAAATGCTACTAGGGTTGTCTTAGTGGGGTTGACATTGAGTCCCATCGATTGACACCATCTTCTCGTGAAGTTCAAACCTCTTTGAACTATGTCACAGAGGGTATTCTCAAATTTGCCTTTTGCGTATATGACAATATCATCAGCATACCCTTGACAAGATATGCCTAGATCCGTCAGTCCGCATAAGAGTTCGCTTACTATTAGGCTCCACATAAGTGGGGATGTAACCTCCCCCCCCCCCCTATGGGCATCCTCTGGTCGTACTAACCGATATGGTCTTATGTCCCACCTCCGCCTCCACCGACCTGATAGACAGTAGCTGCGACATCCATCTAGAAGTCACGCCGTCTACCTCCCTATTAATTAATGCTTTTTTGACAGACTCGTGTGGAGTGTTGTCAAAAGCACCCTCTATGTCTAGAAAGGCGCACACTACGGTTTTTTTATTCGTCAGGGCATCTTGGATTTGGTCCGTCAGCTCCACTAATGCAGTCTCAGTGGATTTGTCTGTTTGATAGGCGTGCTGAAAGGGGTGCAGTGGCATCCGCTCCAAGATGTCTGTTCTGATATAGTCATCTACAGTCTTTTCCACCGTTTTCAAAAAGAATGATGTGAGGCTGATAGGTCTGTGGGATTTAGGGTGCGTAATGTCTTTTTTTCCCTGCTTTTGGTATAAAGGTGACTTTAGCCCTTCGCCAGGCTTCTGGAATGTACGCCAACTCCAGACTACTTCGGCTTATCCGAATCATGTGAGGAAGGATTTCTTCCTGCCCTTTCTGAAGTAGGACTGGAAAAATCCCGTCTACTCCCGGTGTTTTGAACAGCTGAAAGGTACTGATGGCCCATTTTAACCGTTCACTGCTACATATGTGTCTTGCCACTGTAGTAGCTTCTTTATTTGGTCTTTTATATATCTCGGAAGGATTTTCCGAGATTCCCACTTTGCTTTCGGGAAAGTGGGTTTCTAGAAGGAGGAGAGCTCTTTCTTCTTCATTTTCAGTGAAGCTTCCATCTGGCTTTCTTAGTGCCATGCCTGAATCGATTCTACCCTTCGCCAATTACCTTGTGAAATCGCGAAGCGGTAGGTGTTGAATCGATTTCCTCGCAGCAGTAAAATCTTAGGAGATTTTCCTAGAAAACGTAATGCCTATTTAGAAATGGTGGAAGTGCCGGATATTGAATTATTTATTAGCGGGATTTGAGATTTTGAAAGGTATCTGTTATATTTTTTAAACGTTGTGTACGCACCTATTGCTTATATAAATTTACAACATCTTCTTTAGTAATAGCTACAGGTGTATGTGTATATGCCCGTCAGTAATCAATAGTCAAGCGGCCCTAAGGATATCAGTGCCCTACCAGATAACTTTGAAATTCACTTGATATTGCCTAGAACACCTAAAGACACCGGTTAAACACAGCACAGTTACTTTGGTGTGGGTGCCAATGCATAAGGACATAACAAGCAACAGACTTGCAAACTAGCTATCCAAAGAACAAGGACTCTGACGATAACCAAAACTGCGATATGTTGAGCAACAGCTGAGTTGATCAAAAAGAAACCACAGGGACACTGGAAGAGCGTTGAAGGTCATATTTACAACAAACGGCTGATAGGCAATCATCTCGTCAGTTAGCAATTAATGTGCTGACTCTCAATCGAATACAGCTCAGAACGATAACGGGTCTATTAACAAGACACGACTGGTTAAGGAAGTATCGACATGAAATAGGGATCTTTAAAGGTGAACCTATATGTAGACTATGTTACAACAGCAGAGACTATCATTCCTGAGAACAATCAAACCGATGACTAATCTGCTGAAAAACCGTTTACCACACAGGCTGCTAATAAACCTTGTTAAAGGAACTAACTATGTCCATATAAATAAATACACTAAATATGGAGTAATGCAATAGAGAAGACCTGATCTCTATACAGTGTCTAAAGTCAAATTAAATCAACCATTTTACAACTTATTATAATCATTACCTAACTATATAAAGAACGGTCTCCAAACCATAAAGTGGAACTCACCAGTGATAGTACTCCTTGTGATTATGTATAATTCGTGAACTTATCGAACCACACCGCTCACACTATTCTTGCACTCGTTTCTGACCATCATTTTTTGCAGAAACTCCTAGAAAAGCAAGAAGTGCTCTAGGAACAGCTGGAATAAACCTGATCGCGTGAAGATTTTGTTGAACAGATCAAGAAATAGCTGCATAGAGGTAGACAAAGGCTTGAGCTGTTCAGACTGTTTTCAGAACTACTCAAGCTGTTTTTGTACGTGCTCTGGGAGCTGTTGTGAAAAATGTGAACGTCCAGAAAAGCTGCAATGTAATGTAATTTTCGACTGCTATGCTAAACCAACTGGGGTTTTGGGGTCAGAATTAGTCTAGATTTTAGATATTAATAAATATATATAAAATACATGTGGATATATACCGTAGTCGACAAATTTTAATTTTAGGTATCTTATACTATGCCTAGAATGACGTTAGGCATATAGAGGGAGACTCGGCTGTTTGTCTGTTTCTATTTTAAAGCGGCGCGCTCTTTTCTACCCTCTGCTTTCCTATGCTATATTTAAATTTTGACGATTACAGTATATGGATTTGTTTAGTAACAAAACAAAAAATTGTGTGATAGGTTCAGAATTTTGAAGCAAACTTTATGTACTTAATTATCTTACATTCTCTCTCTTTCTGACACGTATTTTATAACAATGACAGCTTCTCATTTCTTTGTTTCAGCTCTACCAACCGAGAAGCCAACTTTAAGCAATATAGACGATTCCTACTTCGTGGGTGATATTTTGAGCGTAGTCTGCGATTCTCCGCCCTCAGATCCCCCCCAACAATTAACTTGGTACATCAACGATCAACAGGTTCGTATTTTCATTCGTTATCGCATATGCTCACATGTAAGTAGTCCTAAGCGCTGGCAGAACGAGAAAACTTAAGGTAATGTTTCCGGTTATGAACTATGTAGGTTCTTTAGAAATGTACGTTTGTTAACCGCACAAATCCTTTATTTTATATGATGAAAACTTTTGAAACATTACGTAAAGATGAAGCTCATTATAAAAGCATTGTTCGTAGAGACAGTGTCTGACAGTTTCCTACTAGTCACTTCGTTCAAGCAGTAAAATAATCATGGTTGTATAAACGGGATTCTCGACGTGATTGAAAATGTTCAACAGAAGTGAATAGTTTGATTGCACCGCGAACAAGCCTAAGGCCTTTAAAGTTAACATGTATCTACACTATGTTAATAATAAAGGATAAGCAACCAATCTAACAAAGTCATCTAACCAGTTGATAAGTTCAAACCTATTATTTCGATTTTTATTTCATTGCATATTTAAGGCCATTTTTGCGGACGAATATACCTACACCATGATTATAAATATTCAAAACCGTGATTTTATTGTAGAAATTAAGATATTATAAGCAGTAGTGTTCGAATAACTTTCTCGGTGTTTGAAAACGCCCAGGGACGGGTTTCAAAGATGTATTCTTGGGCCTCTATTCAAAAATACTCATTTTGCATTACTTCAAAAGGCCGAGGCCGGTGAAAATATCACTAGAGGTTAGCACACTATGTTCGACGTGACAGATAAATAATAAACAGTCATTAAACTGCTGTGCAACCTCACTAACATGAACTGGTATCTCCATTGCACTTATTATTGGTAAATAGATATCTTGATTTTTTGTCTATAATTGGGTTAGACTGTCAGTTGGTCAAAGGTGTGTACAAAAATATGTTCCAATTATTGAATTAGTAATAATAATTACTTATATAATATGTTTGGATGGAACATATAATTATTATTACTAATTCCACCACCAATCAAAACTTTCAATAACTATAATTATTGAATTGTTATTTTATTTACTAAATCTAATAATAAAATTTTCTTACACTAGGGTTTCGGCTAATTGCTTTCTGCAGGTGCTTGAATTACTTTAAATTAACTGTAAGTAGGTACAAAACATCATAATTGAGTTAGTATAACTAAGTTTATAAATGAAGATAAATTGTGAAAGGTTTTTTAATGTTAAACCTTATAATAGTTGATTGATGTAAAATTGATTGAAATGTTAACAAAATTTATTATTAATTTATATTTTTATTTTTAGAATTATCGAACTAGTGAGGTGTGTTTTTTTAGTAAAATTAAGTAATAAGGTTATGTTACAATATGCAAGTTGTTGCGCCTTGTGAAGCATTTGAACATTTAATGCAAATCAACCGAATTAAGATATGAGCTACTTACAAAATGCAATAGCCAAAATTAAAAAAAAAAAAACTTGAGAACTGATGGACTGTAAGAATACATTAAATACGTTAGTGTAGCTCCGCGGTCGAAACTTCTCTGGAACTGACACCTTAAAAAAAATAAAAAAGAATTTATGTGCTACATCTGATGCTTTCACTTATTTACTGACATTATTTGGAAGAAATTATTATATGCACAAATTTGGAAGCTAAGCGCGTTGAATGTTCGAAAAATAGACAGTGGCAGACATCGATAAGCGTGAAATGCTTGTATTTTTGGGATTGGTGATACAAGCAGGGGTTGAAAAAAGTTGGCACGTTTCATTACCGGATTTGTTTTCTGACCAATGCTCAAATCCCATTTATTCCGCGATAATGGCATTGAGACGGTTTGAGAGTATTAGAAGATATTTGCGTTTTGATGACAAACAAACAAGATAAGCTGGTTTGGAAACAGATAAATTGGCAGCAATATCTTCTGTATGAAACTTGTTTATTCAGTAGTGCCGAACATGTATTGTTCCTGATAAAAACGTGACAATTGATGAGCAACTCGTTCCATATAGGGGCAGAAGTCTATTCACTCAGTACATGCCTAGCAAACCGGCCAAATACGGTTTGAACATATTTTGGATGTGTGAATCCGTGTCCATTATTTGCCATAGATCCAATTATATACGTAGGACATCAGCATGGAGCAGGTACACAAAGAAATCTTGGATTTGACACTGTAAAAACATTGGTTAGCACCAATCACAATACTGGCTTCAATCTTACAGTAGACAACTTCTTCACAATTTTAGAACTTACCAAATATTTATTAGACAAGCAAATCACTCTTGTAATAATCAGGAAAAATAAACGTAATGTACCTAACGAAATGAAAGAAAATAAGAATAGACCGGTTTTTTCTTCATTATTTGGTTTCTTTTTAGTTATGTACCTAAAAAGAAGAAAAGTGTCGTTTTACTTATTGTTAGTAGCATGCATAATACCGCCGATGTACGAAAAGATCAAAAAAGTAAGTCTGAATTATACACTACTACAATAAAACCAAAGGCGGAGTAGACGTTATAACGTCTACTACATGAATCAACAAGTACGAACTTATAGTTGCAAGCGTCAAAGAAAGCGTTGGCCGATGGTGATATTTTATAATATGATAGTTATCGCAGCTTTGAGTGCCTTCATAGCATTTACTAAGCAACACTCAAATTACCAAAAGGATTTAACTCATAAAAGACGACTTTTCCTCAAAGAGTTGGCAAAACAATTAGTGACTTCGAATCACAAAATCCAAAATTACAACGAAGTGTGTAAGAGCGCATGAAAAACTCTATTACAATCTCACAAAGTAATCAAAATTAAGACGATATTCCACAGCGTAGAAGGTGCTTCATGTGTCCTTAAAATATTAGTCGCAAAAGTATGTTAATGTGTGTAAAATGCAAAAACAATATTTGTAAGGAACATTCTGTTAGAGTTTGTACTGCATGTAACAATTAGAAAATTGTTTGTCAATAAAAACTGTATATTTGGTCAGGTAATTAATTAAGTAAAATGATATTAAACATTTCTTTTTTGTAATTACATCCCTCTGGGCCTCACAGGCCCGAGCCGTGTTAAAGTGTAAACATTTTTAGGCGGGCATCCTAGGGTTAATAAATAAGATATATTATACTTAGATAAAATTCAAGTGATGAGCATATGAAACTAAATGAATTATTTTTTTTTATTAACCGAATTTTCTCGCCTTACTCAAACTTTTGCAATGCAAACTGAAGCCACACAAATCCACCGATTCAAAACGCAAGGGAATATATTCAATACACTATTATATTAGTTCATCACGTCACCGTTTCTACGTGAAAATGAAGCTCTTTGAAACGTTTTGTAGTAGGTTGAAAACACTGCTTTCTTTTTTAGAAAAACACCAAATTATCTCGGAATGTCAACACGGTTTCAAATCCGGAAAATCAACTATTACAGCCATTTCAGATATTTATAATACTTTTACTGCTGATGTAGAAAACAAGCAGATACCACTTGGCGTATTCTGTGATCTAAGCAAGGCTTTTGACTGCGTTAATCATAATTTGCTTATGTACAAACTAGAATTGGTAGGGATTAGAGGTATTACGTTTAATTGGTTTCGCTCCTATTTATCAAGCAGGTTCAATTTGTAGAAATAACGACAACCGAAGATAGAAGAAAACAATATTCCATTCACATTTACTACGGTGACGATAGGTTTGCCGCAGGGTGCTGTACTCTCACGGTCTTATTCTCATTGTTCATTAATGACATTATTTTTATTTCTTTTTTCTTGGTTTGTAGTCGTTAATATTAAAAACATTAATGAGTACGACATTTCGCTTTATTGAAAAGCTGTTGTTGTTTTTAATTATTAACGACCTAAAAACCAAGAAAAAAAGAAATAAGATATTATATATTATGGTCAAGATTTGAAGCTTTAAAATTAATGACATTGTTTCTTTCTTGCGAGATTATAAATTAATAATGTATGCCGATGATATCACTATTCTAATAAATGACCAGATCAATTCCATCCATGATAAAGCCAACTCCATGCTGTCCCTATTAAACAAGTGGTTTGTTTCAAATAAACTATTTCTAAATATATCTAAGACAAAATATATTACCTTTAGCGCAAACCCAGCGAATGCCTCACCTCAATTCGATCTTCACATCGGAAACACCGCAATTGGAAACGTACCATCCATTAAAGCATTGGGTATAACGTTGTCATTCAACTTAAAATGGTATAACCATATAGAGCAAGTCAATTCTTCCATATCAAGATCGATTTATAAACTTAGACATCTAAAAAGCATCGTAAGTTTGGAAGTGCTAAGAACGATCTATACCACTGAAATCGAGTCACGCTTACGATATGGTATAATTGTACGGGGTTCTAGTACGGATGTTGCTAGGATCTTGTTAAACCAAAAAGGAGCCCTTCGTGTAATGAACAATGCTCCGCGAACTGATTCTTGTCGGCCAATATTTCGAAAACTTAGAGTGCTAACAGTGGTATCACTTTACATACTGGAAGTATCCCTATATGTTCATAAGAATAAACATGATCTTTTTTAGACCAATAAACCATCCCACAATTATAATAAAAGGAACACAGAGATACACCTACCAAATCACAGACTAACATTAACCTCTAAAAGTCTAGTCTGTATGGGTATTAAAATATATGATAATCTCCCTCTTCAATTAAAGTCTTTGCCTCTCCATACTTTTAAAATTATGTTAAAGCGTAAGTTACTAAACACACCTTATTATAGTTTACATGAGTTCTTTAATAAAATTGTAATTTAAGTTAGTAATTGTAATTAGTAACTAGGGTGGCGAACTTTGTCACTTAGTTAGTCATTTTATTTTCTCTTTATTGTTTTTTCTTTTTATTTTGACACTTCTATTATGTACTTCGTACTTCTTTGAAATAGTAGAAGTACTTACTTACTTACTGCTATGCGAAAAAAATGGCTTTAATCTGACCTTAGTTAATCAACTGCCAGTAATAATTATGAAAACAGTTATTTAGACTAATGTTTTGAATTGAGGAAGGATTGCCGCCTTGACTGTGAAATCGGCCCTTAAAGTGCTTCATTTAAAAATAAATAGATTCTTTATGTGCATTTTATCTAATGCAAAGCATTCGTAATATATTCCAAAAACTAGGGCACAAATTTAATTTCGCGTGCATTCATCTTTCTTTGCCAAACGAGAGGGCAATATCCACATTGTCATCCGTCTGTGCATTTCTGCAGATTCGCAAATTTACATCTTCCAGTCTCCGCTCGGCGTCCCTTTTTCAGGATTTTTATCGGTAAACCGCGATCGTAATCCGTTTAAGCGGATTCCCGTCTCTACGAAATCCTCGTAAAACATCGCCCCCTCATTCAGACACGTCGCCTTCGTTCGAGCGTGCATCTATGCGGAGCGCACAGCACGGGTCGCAGACGGCAATTCCGACTAGCAGCAGCGCCGGCATCCACGACAGACAACAAACCGGCGTAATTTAGGCTGCATTTGTTCGACACAGAGCGGATAAATTGGAATAGGTACAAATGCGGAATTTAGAACGATCCCTCAAAAATCGCCGACGTTTGCGGTAGTAGTCGTACTTATACGTACCTAAGCGAACACCAGAAGTAATCCCTATACCACCTACGTGTGAAAAATTTAAATCCGATTCAGGATCCGATCCTGCAATGAATTATGGCGGCATTGTCTAAAGGCAGAATTTGTTTAACTTGGTCGTACATCTGCAATAAGGTGGAGATTTTAGTATCTAGTCCAAAGACCTGCATTTTAATATTATCTTGGTGGAATTGCAGTTTCAAGAAAGCAAAATCTCTGATTTTTTTTTCTGTTTGGGGTTCATTTTATATAATCGGTTTTTTTTAAAACTAGAGTTTTAGAAACATTAAATTCTGTGATCTTAAAAAGGATACTGTTAATCTGCATTTGGCGGATTACTTGGCCCAGATTTTATTATACAGGGTGTATCAGATAAAGAGGTAAATATAATAATATGTAGCAGCTGTAATCACACACAATCAAAAAGTCTTAATACACAAGGGGTCTATTTGTAAGCATTAACGAGAATTTTTTTTTTTTATAAATACCGTGGGCTAGAGCCGCACCTGTGCCCAATTTAAATGCTGTCCCGAGTATACCCCAACATACTACTATCATTCAGCCATTACTGCTGTTAGTTTTGTGTGGATCGTCGCTTGGAGTGCAAGCCACTTCGAACTTTCTTCCCGTCTCGAAAAAACGATCCTTTTCAGGACCATCATGATTTCATATAAAGAAAATCGAATCGCATCGGCAAAAGCGCGGGAATGTATAGATTCATTTTCGCGCGATATCATAGTAAAAAGGCGTGTTTGCAAATTTTCTGTACCTATCTACATTTATTTCTGTGTAATTCGATTCAATTCATTTTGCGTTATATGATTAAATAAATCCAAAAGAAATAACTCAGATTCATGTGGTACCGTTTATTAACAACTAACTCTCGATTCGACAAAGCAAAAGAAAAATATTTACGTTTTTTGTAACTACTGAAGTCGCATATCCGGTGAAACTCGAACGTCTTATCAGGATATTAAAAATAATACTTTGTAGGCTTGCGTAGAATGCTCTTAACAAAAAAGGAATGTTTATTTTATAAAAAGAAGGAATTTAAAATGCCTCAGTTTTGTTATTTTTACAAGAGCCTTTATTTATTCAGAATGACGTTAAATGAACTTACGGCATACCATTAAGAATAATACTAAATGAGTGCAATGTATTTATACATAATACCACGTTTAGCGGGTGCTTAACATGACGTTTCCTTGCATCAGGCCCGGGCTAAAGAATCTTTGGCTCTAAATTTTACTTTTTTTTATTGTTTAATGATGAAATATTTATTGTTATTATATGTCGTGTAGTTAACACCCAAGCAAAATTTACTTTTTTATTTGATACACCCTGTAAACCCCTCCAAAATCCAACGATGCTGAAGTTGTGTCAGAATCTGCAAGAAAGATTGATACAAGTAGTATTAATGCATTTAAAGGAGTGCTTGATATGGAACTTTGCTTACCTTTTTATAAGTCACAAAAAGCTGAGGAACTATATAAGCATTTTCGCACGACCTTCTTCAGATGTTTCAAAAGCTGTTTTCCTGAAACAAGAAAAAAAGTAAGCAGGAACAAGCGAAATAGTTTCCAAGTCAACGATGATAATACACGTAGACTAAATAATAACCTTGATGCTTGGGGAACACTAGCAAGAATAACAAAAAGGGACCCATGTTACTATATACTGGGTGAGTTTTTTTATCTTGAGACAACGGAATATCTCTAAAACACTGCATCAAATCAAAAAAAGAACTTAATAAGATTTATTATAATGTAGGGGCCTCACTGAATGGTGCCGAACTCGATCCTACACCTCACCCCCTCAGAGTGGGGGGGGGGCAACTTTGAAATCTTAAATGGGAATCCCCATTTTGTATTGCAGATTCGGATTCTACGCCGTCAAGTACGTAGCTTTTGTTTAAAACTTTTTTTTTCGATTCGTAACAGATTGCTCTGTAATCGCAAAAAACATGATTGTGAACGTCTAGAAAAAATACACAAAAAAGAGAAGCAAGCAAACATGATTTTGTGTTTTTTTTTTATTTTAACATAAACTAACATTTCAAAAAGACATGTGTTCGAAACTGTGCCCCTTCACTTCGATACATTTATTTATTCGCAATTGAAATGCTATTCAACGATACAAAACCGTACTTTATTCAGTACTTGACACGCTGTGAATACATTACACATTGTCCGATCCCCATTTAGATTATTAATTATTAATCCAATACAAATTAGTTAGTATAATATAAGTGGAAAAACTGATTTACTATAACAAATTTCTAGGAGAAATTTTTCAAAGAAAATTAATCCCAAGCAGGATTTGAACCATGCACCCACCGTTCTCCGGACGGCCGCTCTAACCAATTGAGCTACTGGAACTATGCCGAATTCAAACCTGTGATTGTCGATATATATATATAATCGAACAAGTATAAATAAAATAAAATAAATTACTTAATGTTGAATATTTGAACAGTAATGGAGGCTATAACACTACAAGAGAGAATTGAAATGGTTTACATCTACAGAGAAAGTGGTAAGAATATCGATGATGCTGTTAATCTTTATTCACAACGTTTTCCCGACAAGCTGCGATCGCGCCCTTCTTTTTACCGAGTCGTTCAACAGTTCTCTAGCGAAGGAACTGTACAGCAAAGAAAACGTAATTGCCGAAAAACAATTGCTGGGGAAAATGATGAATTCGCCGTATTAGCTGCAGTAGCTAATAATCCGCGCATTAGTACTCGAGAAATAGCTCACGGATCAGGAATTTCTCAGTCCACTATCTGCCAAATATAAGTGTAGGAACACATTTTCTGAAATGGATATGATAAAGTAAAGTTCTTCGTTGTTGAAAGTTGAAAGTTATATGGCCTAAAGTTGACGTTAAAGAAGATATTCAAGGAAAACTTAAAAAATAAGATAGGTATCAAAAATAACTGTCAAAATTTCATGAAGTGAAGGGGCACAGTTTCGAACACATGGCTTTTTCAAATGTTATTTAATGTTAAAATAAAAAAACCCAAAATCATGTTTGCTTGCTTCTCTTTTTTTGTGTATTTTTTCTAGACGTTCACAATCATGTTTTTTTGCGATTACAGCGCAATCTGTTACGAATCGAAAAAAAAAGTTTCAAACAAAAACTACATACTTGATGACGTAGAATCCGAATCTGCAATACAAAATGGGGGTTCCCCTTTAAGATTTCAAAGTTGTCCCCCCTCCTACTCCGGGGGGAAGGGATCGAGTTCGGCACCATTCAGTAAGCCCCCTACATTATAACAAATCTTATTAAAACCTTTTTTTTTTGATTTGATGCAGTGTTTTAGAGATATAGGTAGGACCCGGTATAGTGGTCATTTTTTTCAGTTGTCTATAGTTCGAACAATTTGCATTCTTAAGACTCAGGAAGAGATGCGTCAAAACATAAAACGGCTATTGGATGTGGATAATAGTTGAATATTTAAATAAAGTGTGTGATGTTAGACACGTGACCTAGATACAACCCCCGATTTTACGAACATTAAAAACACATACTCCCTAAAAGTATTGACATTTAAATAATCAATATCCATTCCTTTTCACTCAAACAAACGCCATTAAAAATCCATCGCCGTAATCTCACAGGAAACGAAATAAAAGCCAAGGGGAAGAGTAATCCAAAGCAATATTTATGTCACCATTTTAATATATTCCATCGAGCGCCCCCTCCCGGTAATCAGGTGAATGTTGCGCGCTGACGAAGATTGATCATCCCCGAAGGTGCAATAACAGGAAATCAACAAACTCGTCGCCAGATTAAATTTTCAAATCGACCCGGCCGGTGCCCGAAAACTCGAACGTCTGCTTAGAAGGGCAGAGGATCGGGTATCCGTACGAGGCGATGAAATCGAACGCAGCAGAAAAAAGTTGATTAAACACCGAGACTAACGGTAGTTTAGGAGAAAGGATGCTCTCATTTAACGAGCGGTACATGTAAAGTACAGACGTGTGCAAAAGTTTTTATAGTACCTGATATTGTTCCACAATTTTTTTCTCGTTTTGTAAGTTTAAAGATCATTTGTCTATAATATTTTATCTACGATCAAGTAAAAAGTCACAGCTTTTTTGTATGATTTTCAGTGTGAAAAGTTAGCATTTGTTGAATCCATGCAGTAACAATATATTAAGAAACTAGTATTACTATACGTCTGTTGTAATACGAGTACATTCTTTCTACTGTTACGATTTTTGCTTCGTCTACCTCACATTAGTTTGTGTCGAGCTTTTCTCCTTCTCTGCTAGCTCTTTTCGACGACTTTATAACCCCCTTCTCTTCTTCTACCTTCAGAGGTGCTCCTGCGTCTTGTAATTTCACAACGTAAACATTATCGTTAATTTTTTGGTTCCTGATTTGTATATCTTTCCCCTGTTAGAGCGCCTTGTCGGTAGTTTTTAGTTTCCTGAGTGTGTGTCGGACGCATTGCTAGAATTTGTAATCCTTTAGTTCTCACTTACTTACAGATAGTTTCTTATACTTAAAACGGTCTCAGATTTTCGTTTAATTTCTGGAATTCCTGTGTTTAGACAGGGATGACATTTCTAGGCAGGTTAGATCTGTTTGTTTTTGACAGTACAATCTTTATGTCGGTATTATCGGTTCCACACATCGGTTTGTTCGATTGATCGTTGTTTCATTTAGATCCGTTTATCTGTGTTTACATCTTTTCGACGTTAGAGGGCACCTCCATGTTTTATACTTGTTTCAATTATCTGTCTTATGATTGGTTGCGTGACGTATTCATTCGTCCGTTTCCTGTTCCTTCTTGGTGGTTGTTAGCCGCACCTTCACGAGAAAATCTTACTATCTTTGGGAATTTTTTGATATTTTCACACATCTGTGGATTTTATTGGAAGGTTGCTTGAAATAATCATCGGCCGTATCTTCGTTTGTGTTTGAAGTGGAAATTTCGTGATTATTACGGTGGATGAGCCTGATATTTTGAGATATAATTTGGGAACCACGCATCTCCAACGCCATTTCTGTATCTTGTTTCTTCTCTTCGTTTAAGAACCTCTCTCTTATCTTACTAATTTTGGGGTTTCTGTTGTTTTTAGAGGTCTTTTAATCCCCCTTGTTTTTAATTCTGGAATTTTCCCTTCATTTTGTGTAAGATTTTGAACCCCCACGTGCGGCCGAGGACTTCTGCGACTTTTTAAGTCCTTCGGAGAACCTACCTTCTTTGGAAATACAGTGGCCATCTGTTTCGGGTATTACCGAGTCAGCCCAGAGGTTACGATCTGTCTGTCTCTATAGGAGAGGATCTCTACGCCCCACTAACAGCTGATCGAGGGCAAAGCTAAGTTGCACGTTCCTTTTTTCGTAATCTCTTTCGCGTATAAAATTTTAAGAATAGAGAACCACCCCCGATCGTTTATCTTTTTCTGCGTTATCGATCACGAACTTGTAAATTTCACATGTTATATCTTGGATCGAAGGGTGCTACTAGTTACTAACTCAGTAGAACTTTACGAATTCATTTAATTCATTCAATTAATATTTAATTATCTTTTCATTTACTTATCTTTTCATTTATTTATTAAATTCAATATAACCGTTTAAACACCAACCGATTAAATATCGGCTTGTCATATACAGGGTGATTTATTCACCATCGATGTAGTTAATTCAAATATTTAGTTTTATTTTTGTTTTTTTTTTTTGTAATTGTAACTTCGTTTTCTTGAATTTTAATTAACTCTTAGCGTAAGTTTTTTTTATAAATTTATGTGAACTGATTGCGTTGGCCAAAGCGTTCCGTATTCGTGTCCTACCGTAGGACTGTTTGTTATTATTACAATATTTAATATATATATATATATATATATATATATATATATATATATATATATTTACATCCCGCTAACTATTTTGCTTCCTTTCATAACGCGGTCGTAGTGCGTCCCCGGGAAGGAGCGTAGTTAGAAGAATTTTAGTGACGTATATTGAACCGCGGGAAAAAATGGATAACGCCGATCACTTTTTTATCGCTGTAGCTTTAAAATGAAATTATACGATTTTTTATTCTACGCACTTTTTTGCTTCCTTACATTTGCCTATCTATTTTGCGTCCACTGCGTATATTTTCAGACAAATTGCTAACTATTTTGCGTCCGATGTATATTTTTTTGTATAAAGTTGTAAGTATAATGCGTCCGCCACGTTGCCACATGTTGGTCGAAATAAACGTATATAGGAAGCAATATAGCATATTTAATATAGGATCAATATAAAACTGTATTTTTGTGTTCTTTCGTGGTGGACGCAAATTAGTCGAAATAAAGTGTATATCGCCAGTCGAGAACACTGTATGAGGTTTGGTCGAATTTTGATAACTAATTGAATTGAAAATTAGGTTAGCACCGTTTTTTAATGTAAAATAATAATTCTCAATTATTTTGTATGTGAAAGCTGATAGAAACATAATGTGAGTGTTAAAAAAATAAAGTCTTATTTAGTACTAATTATTATGGTTTTAAAGCACATTTTATGCTTATCTGGGAAAATATAAAATATATTGGTACGAACTAAATACCTCGGAACTGATTTTCCTGCGAATTAAAAGTTTTGAAACAAAATATACTTACTTTCCTGGAAGTATTTGGCAAATGAAAGAACTGCTAAGAAAATATCACCAATTACAAACTTCTTACAAGCATCATTTCAGTACTCAGAGGGTTTTGAAACCAACAAAGGGGTAGTGTGTAAAGAAAAACCTAAAGGTTGATCCTGTGAAAATTACACTAGTTTCCTTCACGAAAAAAAGAAAGCTGGGTGACCTAAAGCCACCAACTCTTCATAATGAAAAGATGCAATTCACGGACGGATCCAAATCCAGCCAGGGCACAGGAGCCGGTATTTGTGGGCCCAGTCCTAATCAAAGGATATCCATAAGCCTGAGGAAACATACAACAGTCTTCCAGGCAGAGGTATTCGCCCATGCAACCTGTGCAGAAATGATTGCAAAAGGGGGCTACATGAGGAGGAAAATTAATATAATGACTGACTGAGCCAGGCTGTCATTAAGGCATTCTCGAACCACATAACTAGGTCAAAACTAGTTCGGGACTGCAAACAATCTCTCAATGCACTGGCACGAGACTACACGGTGTCTCTGATTTGGGTGTCGGAACATGAGGATGTAAATGGCAATGTAATAGCCGACGAACTAGCCGATTGAGGCTCTAAGAGACACTTCATGGGTTCAGAGCCCGTATGTGGAATTACTAAGAATTCCGCAAAAAGGGGAGATCTGGACCTGGTTAAATAAAGAAAGTACAAAGAAATGGAGGTCGACTGAAGGGCAACTATATACCAAAGCCCTGATAGGGAATGGGGATGTTAGTTTCTCTGATAACCTACTCAGGTGCAGTAAGAAAGAAGTTAAAACCATTACTGGGCGGGTAGCTGGACACTGTCTCCTGCAAAAACATCTATACAACACAGGCCGGGTAAGCGAACCGTGGTGTAGAAGATGCGAACTACAGGAGGAAACGAATTTACATGTAATCTGCACATGTGAGGAACTGAAGGTACTCAGGCAGAAATATTTCGGGAGAGACCTATTGGAGCCCTCGAAGGTTCTCAAGTTTCCAGTGGGCAAGATACGGGCTTTAGAGAACACCAAGCTGCTCGAGTAGAAATAAGAGAATTAATAGGGATGGTACAATGAGCACCTAGCTCAAGTGCCCGGACAGTAAGTGCCCACCCTAACTTTAATGAATGAATGAAAACCCTTAGAACAATTCGGAAAACATCGAGATTGACATCTCGTAAGCCTTTTGTTAACCTATGGATCCCTGATTTGGTGGACAAAGACCACGCAGAGGAAGACGATTATTAAACTCGCAAAGAGACGAAGATTAGCTTGCTTGTGCATCACTGCAGCTGCATAAATCTACTATGGAAACCATGTCAAATCTACTCTCTTTATTTACATTAATGGGGTGGCAAGAATGGAAACTCCTAGGAATGTCAGAATAACATAACACAACCGTATTTTTTAAATGGGCAGTGATACAATTACTCTCAAAATCTCCTTCGACAAACCCTTCAAGATTATCGTGAACGGGGATGGTTGGACAACAAAACCCAAAATTGGTATGCAAAGCTGATCAGTATCCTATTAAGTAACCTCAAAATTAACTTGGAACTGCTTGGTAAATCTTGAACTACTGACTAAACACAATAAAGTTACTTTGGTGTGAATACCAGGGCATAAGGACATAGCATGCAACGAACTTGCGAATGCTAACAAGGACTCTTCCATAAAATTCATTGGATCTGACCCAGCTCTCGAGATAACCAATACTGCGATACGTGATGCAGTAACTGAGTGGACCGAAAAGAAACACCAGGCTTACTGGAACAGTATGAGGACAAACACAACAAAGGGATAATGAGGCAATCATCCAGGCATTTAGCAACCGAATACAGCTTAGAACGGTACCGAATCGATGAACATGGTACGGCTGCCTAAGATAGTATCCACAAGCGTCTTTAAAGATGGACCTGTATGTAGACTATGCAACAAGGAGAAGAAGGTAGCCCACCACGTTGTTTTTGAATGCGTTTCATTGGAACGGCAGAGACTACCATTGCGGGAAGCAATCAACTTGAAGGCTAATCTGCCGGAAAAAGTACCACACAGGCTGCGAAGCCTAGTTAAGGCAATTAACACCTCTTTATGTAAAGAAATACACTACTCGTATCTAAGGAATAATACAATGCAGTGTTAAAGGAATAGGAAGATGATCTATATTCAGTGCTCAAATCAATCCGATTTTGAAACCAAAACCAGTTTTCAAAACCAAAATCCATTTTTGAAATCAGAAGACAGGTATTTATAACTTAATTAACTTCGAAAAATACACACGGTTTTTTTACCTTAAGTTGTAAAACCGTTTTTTTTTTTTTACTGAAAATCGATTAACCGGTTTTTGATATCTGGTAATTTTTGCAACACTAATATCTACCGTTCTTACAATTTATCAGTATACAAAAAATCTGCTTTAACAAAAATTGCACATTCATATCAAGATATCATAATATTTTCATTTGAAATTATTTAGTATATGTGTGTGTTGTCCAGTACATTAACATTTGGCCATAATAACGATGTTGTATACGCCATAGGTCCAGAAAGATATTATAATAATAAATTTTAATGATTAGATAATTAATTAAGGTATTTTTTATTTTATAAAAATATAAAAGTCGAATCGTTTGGCAATTATGTAGGACTTTACATGAAACCAGCCACAAAATTCTACCGAATCAACTTCTTCAATTAATTACAAATGACTACAGAAATAAAAAATTAAAAATCAATAAAATTTTGTATCCGCTGTATTAGGTACATACTCATACATTAACAGTAATCTTTCCCTATTGTTTGTTTTAACGTGTTAAATTACATCTTGATATAGAGCCGGAACATATATTTTCAAGAAATCTCATGCATCTCATATTTTTCTTATTGTGAAACTGGCATTTCGGCACTATATATCACAACAACTTTTAAAAGCAGTGCAAATGGAAACATTATGATTATAGACCCAGCATAACGTACGGAGCAGTAGTATGGTGACCAAAATTGTAGTAAACGGAGGCGGTCAAAACGCCAAGTGTCGTACAAAGGCTAGCGTCTTTAAGTGGCACGGGTGCAATGAGATCGATCCCCACCACTGTAATGGAAGTCATTGTAAATCTGCCACCGCTATATATTTACATACAAGGAAATAGTATATAGCATACTCAAGCAACAATAAGTAAATTGCACAGCGTTGACTACAAAAAACTATTGAATAAACTTAAGGAGGCACTCTTTGTGGGGATGCCATGCGATGCCATGTTTCAAAATATCAGATTATAATACCAGATAAGAGGGACCGAAAGGCACCCGTGAGAGCGGACTCGAAGCGGTATACAGACACCTCTGGAACAGGCTACGGCATAGGAGCTGGAATATATGTAAAGAAGCCTAGAGAGGCTGTTACGGTAAGCTTCAGCAGAGATACAACGGTGTAGTTAGGCTGAGGTTGCTGCAATTCATCATTGTGTCCGAGAAATCGAACCACCCTACACTTAAGGCGTTCGTTACGTAAGTGCTGAGTCTAAGGTAATTTGGGACTGTGTAAGCGCCCTAAATCAGGTGGGTACCCGATCTGCATCAGCATAGGTTCCCAACCACTCGAAAATGAGGAAAATAAGAGAGCGGATGATCTTTCCAGGCGAGGCTTGTTAAGGTCCTTCGTCAGAGTTGGTCCTTCTTTTGGCATTACCAAATCGCAAATTTATTTATTTATAACCAGCATGATAAACCTACAGGGGTCTCATATACCCCGTCGGTCTATTTCAAACTTCAAAGTTGTTTATAAGTAATGCATTTCATCGTACAGCAGTGCCATGTCCTTATCGTCGATCAAGCATGAAAGATGTTAGTGGGCAGATTGCCTTGGAAGTATGCTCGTAACAGCGATAACATTTGAGAAGATGAGAACTACTTTCTTGATGTGTCAAAGTAATTGTAACGGCAGGTACAGCACTTGTCAATATGACGTTTATAAGTATGTGGCAACTGTGCGACACAGAATATACATAAACAGCATATTAAAAATTAACAATTGAGATATGTTAACAATAACAAATGTCGTCTCAACTAAAACTACAGACTAAAAGCTAGGAACTAGACGCATGATGAGTCCAGAGAATAGTGGCAAAAGTGGCCAGGACAGAGACAGGCAAAAAAATTTCTAAAGGAACAAAGGCGTGAATTTGCTAGAGACCTACTGAGTAAAGACAGGAATATGTCAAGATGTCAAAATGGTAGTAGGTCTGCTGACTGGTCATTGCAAACTAAACAGGCATATGTACAACATTGGCCTGGCAGATGATGCTATTCGCAGATTTTGTCAGGAGGAGGAAAAAACACCAGTTCATGTACTGTGGTAATGCGACGACCTGGCGAGGACAATGTTTCTAGTCATGGGCGTGGAGAACCCCACAGCTAACAAATACAAAAAGAGGCGCTCTCAAGGATAGTAGACCTAATTAAATTAGAGTGTGTCTTCTAGGAAAAAAGGTGACCACATAGATCTGAAAAGATTGCAGTGAAACCTATCCATCCACCATCTTAACCCTAACCCAACTTAATCTATGTGTCGGTTGAGGTCGATGAAAGAAAACACTTAATAACTGTTTAATTGATATATCGACAAATGTTTGCTATTTACATTTGTCGATATATCAATTAAACAGGTAAAAAAGTGTGTGCTTTAATGAAGAAGCATCCTCAGACTTTAGTACCATCCTAGAATCAGATACCTAAGCTGAATGCAAGTTTTTGAATATTTGAACTGAAAATCTATTTTAAATGTCGATTTCCCCACTTATTGGATAAGCAAGACTATGACATGTTTTATTTTGGTGGAGGCGCCAGGTGCCATACTTCAATCTTTGCAGTTCTTCCGTGCTATTACTTATGATATACCATACTGTAATCAATTAAGAAAATTGTAAAGAAAGAATAGTCGATTTCACTTTCCCGTGTGGCAAAGTCTTCTCAGATTAAAGTTGTTTTTTTGATTCTAATTGATTTATTAGGTGGTCTATACATAGTCGACACTTTAGTACAATAGTGAAATCTATCATATGATATCCATTTTCTAGAATTTGTTTACTATAACTGAAAGATAGTTGTTGTGGCCAAACTGGATTTTGTATTTGTTTTGGGAGATATCCTTGGCTTATTGAACTAAAATAAATTAATGGGAGAAACCTAACTGAAAAATTATGTAGAGGTATCAAAAAAAAAAAAAGAAATGCTGGAATTCTTTTGTAAAGAAAACATCTATAAAAAAATCAAAATCACGGGCACCTCTTACTAAACCGATACTTTTCAAATGCTTCACAATGTATTCATTAGTCAAAGGAAAAGAAACACTTCTAACATTTTTTTTTAAATTGTGTCATACATATGCCTACTGATTTACAATCACTAACCTCATCGATTCTTCTATATGTGTGCGACGTTGCAAGTAGAAGGAAGCAAAATAATGCGCGGTATGTAATAAAATATACGGCATAAGTATATTATTTTCGCTCTATCGGCATTTCTGTGAACTAAATTATACGTGATTTTACATATGACGCACTATTTTGCTTCCACCTATTTCCATCTTAGGTACTAAACGGGTTGGAATAAAAATAGAGAAAAAAACCTGGCAATGGTGGTGCATGACCAACGGGCACGTACGGACAATTTTTTTTTTCTTAGCGGTTTACTCGATTAATAAGGCCGAAACTATTTTGCGTCCGGTATACGGACCAAAATAGTCGAGGACGCAAAATGTAATGTAAAATGGCAATGCATGGACGCAAAAATAGTGCGTGGGATAAAATATAATATAATATATATATATAATATATATATATAATTTGTATCTCTTATTTCAAGAAATCATTCTAATGTTATCAAATATTTTTTAGGAACCGATTACAGTAATGTGCATCACCAAATTAAAATTAAACAAGTAATGTGGAAGGTCTTAGAAGATTTTTCTTTCATAGCAGAGCATTTAGAAACTAAAATGGATACCGTTTAGATTTGGCCCAACAGACTGCCGCAATACAACAGGCATTACATATATAGTAACTAATAAGGATTAAGAGGAGAATCAATTCATAACTTATGAAATTCTTTTTCAGCAAATATAGAAGCTTCTATGACATTAGTAAACCATCAAATAGTTGAACAACTCTTCTTGGAGAAAAAAAAAGTTGGTGAGTAATTGATATTATTTAAATTATTACCTAGTTTTATTTTCTAAGTCCGAAACCATGTTCATTTATTGAATTAATTCCAACAAAAAATTTACAGATTCGATATTTGATATCAACCCATGGAAGGAACGTTAAGAGTTTGACATCAAACATCCTAAAAAAAACCACTAGAGGACAATATTGACGCACAATTCCTTCTCTAACAGGAAAAGCTTAAAAAACCTTTTCCAGAAGACTGAAATGCTTAAAATTATTTTTGGTGAGTTTTTTATTTAATAACCACTAAGTAAGTATAGTAAAAATAAGGTAGTTTGTAGTAACGGGGGAAACAGTTACTTTTCATAATATCCACGACGACTTGTTGACTCTTGGGAAACTGATAGCCGTTTCCCCTGTCTTCCCATCTCTGGTATTGTTTTATTTTTTAATAGTTGTCCTTTTTTATTACAGAGAATCGCGGTAACACGATGGCAAAGGAAAATAGATTATAGTGTTTTTCTATATAAATATAAAAACGCAATCTAAATATGTATATATAAATATGTAGAAGTTTTTTTTTATTAAATACTGAAATTTCTAATTTATTTGAATTCTAGCAATTTTACTTGATGCAAACAGATGTGATTTGAAAACAATTAAAAATATTTTAGGAGACGATGACGGCATGCGAAAATAATAAAATGAACGCAAATGATATCTAATTTACTAAAATTCTCTCAGAGTTTTGTTTAGTAATAATTTTGCAAAAAACATTTTTGGAAGCACTTGGAAGTTACATAAAGTTTATTTGTACGAAATTTATTTTGGTTTCAGTTTGCTGGTTATATCTTTCCTAAAAATATTTAGTAATTTTCAAAGTCACATGAATAAGAGTCATATACCCAACTCCTTTTCTTGACTATAGCCAAGCTTTAGAGAAAAGCTTATACAAACCTTGATAAAGGCTACAACAATCAAAACAAAATAGGAATTGGGTATTAATTTCTTCATTTTCTGGTTTTTAGGTCAATAAATATGGAAATGTACATTAATAAGGACGTTTCACTTTGATTTCAAAAGCTTTTTCAAGTATACATATCAAAATATAAATTGTAAATGGTGTAAATTATAAGTAAATTGTTTAATAAATGATAAAATCATAATTCAAAATTCAATAAAACATTGTTTACTATGAATTTTGAATTATGATTCATAGTAAACAAAACATTGTTTACTATGAATTTGAATATATCTATGTTTTTTTTTAAAGATAGCGTAAATTAGTATGTTTTGATTATTTGTTGTTAGTAGAATATGAACAATCGAATTTTGTAATTAAATAGATCTTTAAAATATTGTATTTAGCTATAAAATGAAGTTTATTTGAAAATAATTTAAATTTATAGACATACAAAAGCAGTTAACCATAAAACAGACATATTACAATATACAATATTTCAAAAACTATATAACTAATTTTAGAGCTAATACAATATTTTTAAGATCTATTTAATTACAAAATTCAATTTTTCATATTTTATTAACAACAAATAATCAAAACATTACTATTTTGAAACGCTATCTTTAAAAAACAACGAATAATTCAAAATTCATAGTAAACAATGTTTTGTTATTAAATAAAAAAATAATTATAATTTACACAATTATAATTTATATTTTTACATATATCTTGAAAAGCTCTTGAAATTAAAACGAAACGTCCTTGTTAATGTACATTTCTATATTTTTTATGACCTAGAAACCAGAAAAAGAGAAATAATATCCAATTCCTATTTTGTTTGATTGTTACAACTTTTACAAAGGTTTGTTACAGGCCTTCTCTAAAGCTTGGCTCAACATTGTCATTCCAACCTTGTCACTATGCTTTTACAGACAAGCTGAACCTGTAACCTTGCTTGGGAAAAACCTTGTCCTGTGTCAACTAGCAAGCTTGTCACAACCTTGCAGCAACTTGCAACCCTTGCCATAAACAAGCATGTTGACAAGCTTTTTCCTTGTCGAAAACAACCTTTAAAAAGGCTTGTATAAACCTAAATTGTTATCTGGGCTCAAAGTTCACTTTTTAATTTCACACTGTCCAACATAAGATAAGATTTCACATTTTTTTATACACATAACTAATCGACGCAAAATATGACGATTTTTTTTCCACATCTTCGTTGTACTCAATTTTATGTTGCAAATAAGCACTGTCTAACTATTCACGTATGTCCACTTTGCCTAGAACATTAAAATCCACGCACGCATTCTTGTGAGAAACGGAATTTTCGTGTTTCTTTGTCCTCTCTGTGATATGCTTTAAATCATTTAACCCCTGTTTATTCCACGCACTGACCTCTTTCTTAAAAATTAAACAGATAAAACAAAATAGTTTATTTGTTAGTGAACATCCGCACATCAACTCATATTTTTATTAAATACTCTATTGTAAGTTCGAGTTATACTTGTGGAAGTGTAGTTTATTTGAAGATCAGGAATAGCCCTTCCTTTCTCTTGAATTAAAAGTTTTTCCTCAAATGAGAGCGGGTTTTTTTTTTTTAAGATTTTGCACTCTATTAACTTTCATCATTAATAATAAATGTCACTTCAAGCTTTTGAAATCACACATGCGCGTACGTGTTGAAAACGATACAGTCACAACGAATGCGAGACGTTAACTGAGGACACGGCATTGCGTGCCCCGAAGCAATCATATAAGCGCATATAGCGAAGATAAACGGAGCCGTCCGATTCATACTCCAAATAGATACATCGGAAAGAATGCCCCGGAACATAGGTCGTTTCGCATAGCGTTCGCATATACGCTAGCGCCTGCGGTGCGGAAGGAAACTTTGATACCATCGTTATAAAAATACGTAAAAATAATAAAATAAAATAATGCACTGAATTACATGCGAATTTCTTTCTGTGTTTATCTGGTTGAAAGAGGGTGAGCACGTGCTGTGCCCTTTAGTATAGCCGCACTGAAATGTGTATTAGTGCAACGGCCTTTTAACTTGTTTGAACGACTCTAGATTCACATGTCGATTGAAGTATAAACATGGTAAATAAACACTTCGCGCGTGGACAACCAAAATTCGGGATGTTATCTCATTCGGCTGGCGATTCTACCTTATTGTTATCGATCTAATGTTCATTATAATACTAAATACTTTTGGCAATAGTGCCTACCATTACATTTATTCCACTAGGCCGTAATAGGGTCTATTACGCACTAGTTGCGTATAGAAAGGAACATTTAAGCAGATTTATTTTAAGTTGGTCACATGCAACAGAAATGGAGATGTCAATATGACATTTGTAAGCAACTTTGAGGTTAATTATATTAAAATTCATTGTAAGATTTGATATTTTAATTAATCTTTGAAATAGTACAACTTATAAACATTTAAATAACGTTTGAATTAGCTTCGAAGTGATAGTGATACCTGTTGCAGTAGAAACATTCTGTTGAAAATTATCGTTCTCTGCGATAGTGATATTGCTTCTGTTGGAGTACTCAAACTGTGAACCATTCCCAGAAGTTCCAGGTAGATTCACATTATTTCCGTGCAAACATATTTCAACATCAATTTATTTTCATAGAAGAGGCAACGTAACCTTCAGCAACAGCCGTGCTTTTCCAGTACCTAATTGTTTTATAGTTAAATATTACCTCCAGTATTTGCTATGTGTGTCGCACTGGATTTTCTAAACATGTCCTGTATAAACATGAGGATCTGGTAAATGAAGAAAACTTGGCAATTTGTTTAGAAACATTTCCATGGTGTAATACCGATAGGGCTATTAATTAAGCAGCCATGACGATAAGTAGAAAAAAAACGTTTGTGAGTAATGTTTTAAGGCCGCAGATTATTATATTTTTTATAAGTTCGATGCAGTTATATCAGTCACTGCGAACTTCTGGGTACATTGTTTTTTGTTTTAGGTATGTTGACTATAATAGAATCGGAATTGTATTGAAGAATCTTCCACACATATATTAATTAATTCTTCTCGCTACAGCTCATTATATCCTATTATCAAAATAACTAGAATATAAAGAGTTTACAAAAAAGTAACGAAATAAAATCAACACTAACCTTTATAGCTATTATTTTTATCATCGCTTGTTTCAAAATCTATGAATATCTTCTTCTTCTAAAATTTAGATTTTTTTTGTTGATAACCTTAGATAGCCGTTTTAATAATGCTTGAAGTTCATATATTTTGATATATCCATTTCTATGTACATTTAAACACAATCTTAACATCGAATAAATCGACCAAATGATGAAATTTATAATCTTTACGTAACATTTCGAAATAAGCAAGTAAGATGTTCTCAGAAATATGAAGAATTTCCTTTTCTTTCCCCATTTTTAAAATTATTGTATCGTTTTGATACATAGTGTACGATTTCTCCGAAGTAATTATTAATGGTTTTTTTCGCAATTTGCCGTATTTCAGGCGAGTGCATGAAAAAGTTGTAGAACTCATATTAAAATATTATAATATAGTTACTTTAGTAATATAATATATAACAAATTTCAAAATGTGTCAATTTTAATTAACTTGTCAATTTAAATCTTGTGCCAAACCAAGGTGACAACTGGTGACAACCGCCAAAAACTTTCCTAGATTATCAAATTTTTCTCGTTTTGCTTTTACAAAAGAGAAATTTTAAACTAATTGCAAAAAGCGATAAGAGATACGTTTCATTTGACATTAAAGCACTCATTCAGTTAAGAAACTCGTGCTACGCCACTCGTTTCTAAACTCTGAATTCGTACTTTGAAACGTCAAAATGAAACTTGTCTTTATAATATACTATTAAGACATACATTAGTACAGCTATCCAATTTACTTAATATTCATACCAGTAAAAATTCAAACGTCTTTTTTTGGAAATAACGTATATTCAAAACAAATTGAAACTTTAATTATTGTGAAATCTATAACATCGGATAGATCTAGACAAGATACAAAATTCAATGTACTTATCAGTAATTCAAACGACAAATTTTAAATTAAACATTAATACTAAATCAATTAAAATTGCCATACAATATATTTCTATTAATTTTATAAACAATCGTAAGACTCTAAAACGAATATCATGGATATATCCAACATCTGTAATGGATATGAACATGTTTTGGTGATTGAGACATCCACTCTGTGCTGTGTGGGTGTAGATGTCTTTTTCTTTGTTGTATATCCACTTTGACTCTGAGCAGTAAGTATAGTAATATATGTACTTCTTTTGCATAGGTAACGTACAAATTTGTTAGAGAAATATCGCATTGATGCAAAGACTTAGCAACAACGTATTAACGTTTATTAAACGGAACTTCCATAAGTTCTACTCTCGTTCGCATTTTTTGTATGGATATGTACAACTTTCTGGAAGTATGTAAATAAATAGAAAGATCCGAAAGTAGGCTGTATGTAGATGGTTATGTCAGTAAGGTTGTGGAAAGAACTACTTTAAGGATATAATAAGATATATTCATATAATATAATTGTACAATTTAAAATACATAGAAACTGATATGTATAAGTAAAAGTACTTATGTATGTAAAAATAACAAAATATATAACATTGAAGATCTTGCCTGTTTTTGATATACATCTGGTTTCATTAACTATAGTTAATAAAAGCAATACCGTCAGTTATTTTAAATGTACATAAGTGTATGTGGAAGGTTTTTATATATTTCCAGTAGTTTTATGTATTTTGTGACAGTCAATGCCATAACGCGTTCTGTAACATCTTAAAAATTAAAATTTATAAAAAATGTAAAATAAACATTTAGGTATCACATCACGTAGTTATAATTTATTGGTGTAGTTAATCTGAAAGCAAAGAAGATTAATACGATTAAAGCAAAGAGGTGCGTCTTCTTTGCTTTTAATCGTCAAATTGAATTCACCATTCAGAACTTACAATAATTTATTTCTAAATTGTTTCAAAAGATATCCTAAAAGTCGTCTATATATATAAGAATATATCTGATACAATACATACATACAGGTATGTATACATAATACATTATAAAGGAACTTCGCATTTATACTAATATTTGACTATACAGTTGAGAGGACTTTCTTTTAAGTCGTTCATTCAATTTTAAAACAAGTACCTACTTATCGATGATGATAATGTGTTTTTTTAAAAATACAATTTCGTTGAGGGTGAGAAATAACTTTTGCAGAACCGAAGGAAGATTAATCACAAATTAAATGGTCTCTTGTTATATAATATTTCTCTTTAAAAGAAAATGAAGATTGCATAAGCTTTTTCGCTGAAATAGGGATTTTAAAACAAAGAAATGAAATATCATCATCACTAAAATATGTACTTATCTAAATAGATTGAGAAGTATTTCGATATTGAATAATTGAAATTGATTCGTTTTATTGCTACACGAAACAAGATGCAATTTTTACCAAAGTATAGGAAAACTAAGTCTCACTCTCGCCTATTCTGTGATTTGCAATTTAGATAAGTCTTTTGGAATTTAGCTTTTACTTTTCTCCTTGAATATTGGAGCGTATTTTCGTTTATATGAGAAAAATAATTTAATTCTTGAAGATACGCATATTACGCATCCATTTTCTAAAATTTCGCGCATAATGTACAAAAGAAGATGGTAGGAGGTCACCAAAAACTTTTTCTAAAAACCAACTTATAAAAACGTGAGGGACGCTACTTAGTTTACCTATACATTGTTTTTACATGTATGTACTATAAAAAAAAATTAAAACGCTAAGGGTATATTCTATTATCGATTTTGTTAAACACTGATGCGCAAGGAGTGCTAGTGGTTCAATATAACAGCTGTACAACTATATACAATATAGCTTAATATTTACATCGAGTAAGTATTTACTAAGGCGAGGCTAAATTACTACAATTATTTAATACAATATTATATAAAGTTAAGAGTAAATATTTTATAATACACTATAAACATTTGAAAAATTACAAATATATAAAATCACAATACAAACATATATCTACAACTACATTATTTTAAAATAGTGCGGACAGTCAGCGCATATAATGTACTGTATATATAAAAAAAATCGTCTTATTCCGTTTTTAATGTTTACTAAAACTTTCAATGGAAGACAAAAGTTCAATCCACACTACGCAGTCTTCAAATAAATCACAAGTCTAATATGTAGGTATAGACTTAATATAAAGCATTTAGGTATTTCATATGTATATTACATCTGACACTGATACATGTACATGTTGTATGTGCATTAAACACTTAAACTTTTGAACGGAAATCTTCATTTATAATCTTTTTTTATCTCTAGGAACGATATAAACATATGGTATCCTTGCGCACATTAAAATGAAACGGGCGTTGCGCATATGGATACAGCTAATTACCACACCTTAATCCAAATCTGGTAATTGTATATGTATAGTTGTTATTTAACTTGAAGGGTGTTGGATTTAGGGCATGATTACTGAGGCGTAACTATAAAGCACGAGATTTCTCGTTACCTCCTTTTAAGCGTTTGAAGTAGAGTCCAAATGTTGATCACACTTATTTACATGAAGATGTTGTACTAATTGATCTCGACATTTATATTTAATAATTCTAGTATTTCACAGAAAGCGTATTTATTGCCTTCCCCCGCCTATCTCTAAAATTATATAACGAGAATGCTTCTATTGTTTGTTGTTTATGTTTGTTAAGTCAGTAATCTTCAATGGTCATTGTGAATCCGATATGAAAAAATGGAAATATACTGTCGTTATAAATTTATTTTATTACGATACCAACTATGAACAAATGTTACTTTCTTGTTTTTCATTATAAGTGTGTTTAAAAAATCAACCAACTCTGATAACCGTAAATCAGTAAAATATATGTTTATTGGAATTGGTGTTGAACTTCCGTTGTGAAATTACCATGTATTTTCAGTCACCACTTTTTACCGCAAGTTACTGATACCAACCTTGACTTCTTAAACGTACTATAAATCCAGTGCTAAGTACATATTAAATACTTCCATTATGTACCGAAAGAAAAAAGATTCAATGTGGTGAAAACACAGGGTTTATTTGAATCAATTCAAATAAATTGACTAAAAATTTGCATCTGCCTTCCTATTCCTACTATTTATTTAATGCGCATAGTTAATTGTTAACCTCAATTTTAATAATTCTTCTCTCTACTTATCTGAGATAAACGCGCATTAATTTGCACATGTACGCTATAATAAAGGAGCGCTGCTGCAAAATGTGACAATCCATAATTCCTATACTTGGCCGCAGTAACTTGGCTGAACTAACTAGCAAATTGTAACACTCTTTTCTGCGAATGACTTTAGTAAATTATTCTGACCATTCCCATACTGATTTCATCTAGCGTCTTCTTCCAATTTTGGATCACTTCATAAGTAAGAGTATTTTATATGTAATAGACATACTAATACACAATTGTTAGATCTGCTAGGAATTGTTAATGGTTTCGGAAAGTCACTATTTTCGTTTTCAGGCATGAAGTTCACGTTTAATCAAAAATTAATATTGTGAACATCCGTGGGCGTGGTAGCGGTTTCTATATCAATTGTTTTATCCGTCAATGGCTGAGTGATGTATTCATTAATTCTGGTTTCGTTCAGCGCTGCATTATCAATTTGGTCGGTTTCGTTAGTTGTACTACTTAATTTTTTACCATATCAACATTCTTTAACATGTATTTGCAGATGTTCCTACAAACGATAAAAAATTAGTACTTCTTAGTGGTAAAACTAGGCGGTATACTTACACATTCGATATTAGTCATTGTTGCATATGTTCTCAAAAACGAAGGTATGGCATATGGAACCTTTGTGTGCTTCTCTACTTGTATAAACACTGCGTAAACAAACACAAGAGGCGGCGATTATACTAGGCTGAATGTACCAAATATGTCTTCTGTAAGAAAAAAAATCATAATTAATAATTACTTGAAAATGAATATGCTGATTATAGTGTAAGGTTAGAAGAAAGCATAAGAAAACAATAAGAGTTCACTTTTTTAGACAGTCAGGGTTCAGGGAATAGGGAAACCCAAAAATTAATTTTTGTATTTAGACAACTAACCGAAAAGGAAAAGGCGGCTCAAATAGGAGCATATCCTTGAAATCACCATAGCTACAAATAAGTACATACAGTCAAAACTCGAAACTCATGTCTCCCTAAAGTATTATATCTTTGTATTTTATAAACATAATGATTCTCTGTGTTTGCTTAGAATGTGGCCCTTGTTTCATTAAGCACTCAAGATTTCTTAGAGTGTAGAGTAGAGTATGTAGCAAAGATCGTAAAGGATTTGTATTGATTCTTGATGACTCTTTTCTACTAACGACGGGCGTTTCGGATCCTCATTATTCTTGAAATGAGAGATTTATATGCCACGATTCGTATGGAACCAATAGTTTCGTACTGGTTGATAATGATTCATGAGTTAGCTTACCACAATTTAATTTAAGACACTTTAGCCTCTGTTTTTTGCTTTTAACGTTTATACGTGCATTATAAACGATGCAAGAATTTAGGTTTTTAATATTCTACTGTTTAAGTTAATTATGCATAGCACACAATTTCTGTTTATATTGCAATTTTTTTAGGCTTTAGCACTTGATAATCAAAAATGGGTGCATTTAATTACGTATATAGAAACTATGGGGATCCGTGTAAATGTAGTAAGAATTACGGAGAGAACGCGACAAAATTGTTTAAAACAAAGGATGAAGTAGAGATTAGGTAAGTGGTATTTTAAGTCATTTGTCCTTCATTATACTCCTATTTATGTAGATAAAATAAAGACTAAAAGCACCCCTTTGAGATAGATTAGATTAAGATTGGGATGGCGTATGGATCTTTTCACCGCGACCTTTTCAGATTTATTGTGATCCCCTTTTTTCCTAGAGAACGCTCTCTAATTTTGCCCTCTTAATTAGACCTATCATCTTTGAGAGCGGCTTCTCCGTGTAACTTCTAGCTGTGGGGCTTTCCACGCCCATTACTAGAAATCTTACTACTACTCTCTCCTCGCCAGGCTTTCACATTGGCATAGCACATGAACTGGTGTTTTTTTCTTCTCTTGGCAGAATCTGCAGGTTGCCTCATCTGCCAGGCGTAAGTTGTACATATGCCTATTCAGCCTACAGTGACCAGTCAGGCGACCTACTATCATTTTGACAGCCTTCCTTCCTATCTTCAGTAAATTCAGGCCTCTGTTTCTTTAGGAACTTTTTTGACTGTCTCTATCCCGATGATTTTGCCACCACTCTCTGGCAGATTATGTATCAATCATTGAGGAGTTTTTTAATTTGCGATTTGGTAGTCCCAAAAAAGGCCAGCTCCTGAGAATGACCTACACGAACCTAGTCTGGCCAGCTCACCCGCCATCTCATTTCCTCTCACGCCTGAGTGGCCAGCAAAAGTTAATTCTTTGGGTGCCTTCCTCATTTAGCCCACCAATCATAAATCCATTTACATGACAAAATTAACATAACCATACAATATTAAAATTGTAAATTTGACACTGAAATTTTAGTCTCACTTCTAGTAAATAATTGTGGATGAAACTTGAAGTCCATATCTTTTTATAGCCAAAAATGTATAATGAGTAAAAAAGAAAGGGCTATACACGTGGCTTACTCTTCACGGAAATATTGAGTATCTAATCTGTATTTTGTTAGAATCGAAATATAACCATTAGTTTAAAACTAGAGTTTAAAGTAGACAGTAGTCATTTTCGGTGCCCTTTTAACTAGAGTGTAATAACATATTTCATTTGCGTATTGCTTGCAAACGTTTACACGCCCTAATAATAAATCCCCGATGTTCATGAACGAACAGCGTCCATACATTAACCCAATGAATAACATCCAGCAGAAAGCATCTCGAACACAAACGAAGAGTGGACTTCATGCATGTAACGATGTATATAACTGTTTATAGTTGGGATGACTCGTGTGGTTTACAGGCTTTGATAGGGACACTATTGCTATTTCTCGAATTATGGAAGATACATAATCAAGTAAATGGAGAAAAAAAAATGAATAAATAACAATAAATAAAAATATAATAATAATAGGAAAAAAAAACATGTTTAAAACAACAGTGGGACATTGATGATCTTATTCAGAACTATTTTTGGTACTAGTTATTGTAACATCGTGAACACAATAAAAAACTTATTAAGGTGGAAAAATATATGTAATAACAAATCTTATTAAGATTTTTTTTTGATTTGATGTGATATTCTGTTGTCTCAAGTTAAAAAATTCAGCCTGTATAGTATACTACGATGTATGCAGCGGCGCTCGGTGCATAACTCATCGAGGAGGCTATGACATGATCGAAGTTTTCCGTATGATATCGTGTGTAAGATGCTATGTTACGAAGTATACGAACAAATTCGGTCTATATCATAGCCTCCTCGATGACGCATGCACGAGCTGCGCCTGGATGTATGTACTAGCCAAGACAAAAGCCTTGACTCAAGTTTAACACAAATAGAGATGGAATCATTGGGGTTTCTTCAGTATTTCAATATTTCTCTCTTCAATTTTGAGCCAAGATTTTTGTCTTCGACGGTACATACGTTGTAAAGTAAAGCCAGGGAAAAGTACTAGAACGTTAAGTTTGAATATACGAGCATTCATGTGTGTAATCGTAAATTCCCTGCAGATCAAATACTTGCATTTTATTTTTAATAGAACACTTATTATTCAACATTTTCAGGTGTTTTTTTTTGTTTACAGTTTTGAAAAACATCTTTGAAGTGGTTTCATGATATGGATTATCAATTTTACATTTGCCGCAACAAATAAATACTTTTGAGATTAAAATAAATAGGCGTGAACACAGCAAAACGTTTAGAAGGATTTAAAAACACTTACACTAGTTTTAATTTTGACGTCATTACTGTAAGCGTATTTTTGTTTAAAAATTATTCCTTTTCCTTATTAGGTCAAAAATGCTTAAATCAGCCATCTTGGCATCCTATTTATATATTTTTTTTGTAAGATGGCCGAAATTTTTGAAGAAATAAATAATTTCTGGGGAATTTAGGGCGTATTTATCAGTCTAATGATCTAAGGTTTATATAATTTTATATAGTGATGTGTACACAAAACTTGATACGTCTCTCATAAATGGTTATTTTAAATAAAGCATTAACTTTGAAATTGCTGCCGTGTTGTTTCTTCTGTCTCTATAGGATCAGGTTTGTGTTACCAGCTGACTATATTTGTATCTCGCACCGTGAAATGATACCTATTCAAGTTCGAAAGCTGTTTTATATTTTTAATATACGGATACATATATCTCTTTGCTTTGTGAAAAAGCTTGCTGTGGGCGTAATTAGATTGTCTTAAACAAGGAAAGAGTAAAAAAAGCGACAATTATCTGTGCATCCAGAAAACGACAAGTGATAAATTAACCAAACTAAATATGACTTGTGAAAAATTCTCTTAAGGCGGGATGTTCATACACTAAAAAATAGAATTTATGCAACATGATTGCCTTTGCAACGTCAGCAGTTGCCCTATACAAAGTAATATTTGATAATGGTGTTTGTCCTGCCTATTTATGTGCTTATTGTTGGAGTGGAACAGAAGTGCCATCTTTACGAACATTTCTGTAATACATATATTTAACGTATTCGCTACTATATGGACAGAAAGTTTTGCTGTAATAATGGTTAGATAAAGCAGGGGGCTAGGTTGGAAAAGGATAAATCTACATCATCACATAAATTAATGCAATTTTGGGAGTCCAACATTACTGGATTAATAACGCACATATTGTTAAATGAACAACCACTTAATTCTTAAATTAAACTCATTATCTGGGTTAAATTAATCAAATAGGAATAAAAAATAGTATGATTACCTTCACTACGTTTTTCTTGTTAGATTAACTACAATTTTGGTTAACTCAACAATATTGTTAGCAAACCTGTTTAACCTATTAATTTAAACGGCATTCTCTCAGTGTGCAGACCGACGACTATTTTACTACATTGGCCATCTCGTTATGTCTTGGATTCGCAATTTCCCAACAAAATCAAACGATTGCAATCTATGTATGTATATAAAAAATATAATTTTATCATACACGTAATATGTATATACATGTTATCGCATCTATTTGGTGTTTTGATATTTGATATCGAGCTTCCTCTCGATTCTAGCAATTGAGAATGTTGGCACAGCACACATACATATTTATATTTAGATTAATTATGATGGGGCTCAAACACGTAAGAAATTTCATTGAGATGTACATATGCTACTTTATGCTATTTTATTCCTTATAAAACGTAATACGTAGGTACTTAGTTACTATTCTAATCCCTTTCCAATTTATTGTTTTGTCCTACATATTAATTTTTTTTTGGTTCGAATTTCTTAAATTAAGTTTAACCTAGATTTTTTTAATCAAAAAGAGCCCCTTCAGTTTTATATTTCACAAGTTAAGAACATTGATATTATATATTAGTTCCAGGTGTTTTGTGATGTTTAGTTTCATAATATATTTTGATGCCGTGTCAATCTTGTATGAAAAATTAGTACTATTTATTAGTATAAGTGTAGCTCAAAAGATATCACAAGGGCTGTAGCGTAGTAATAGACACATAAATATGCGATCACTTCGCGCTACATCAGAAATTGATTAATTTGGGACAATTGCTTCGGGAACACATGACCTGATAAATACATTCTGATTAACAATTTTAGTATTTTGAAGGAAGCCAGTTGTGATGCAGAAAATTAAAATTTATTTTAATTCTAAAATGGATATCGATCGAAAATTATGTTATATAAGGTTGTTCTATTGTTAGGCATATGTTAATTATTTTCTACAGATATTTCTTAGTTTACAATTTTTAAGTTAGGAGAAATATTCCAAGTATCATATTCTTTTAAACTCGTTAGGAAGAGTAGAAGAAATTATAATGAAAATAAAAGAGAAAATATCATGTATCTACAATTTTTAATTGTATCGTCCATTGACCGTACGGAGCAATGCGAATTAATTGCTTAATATGTATATACTTACCGCAGGCGCAATAAGAAACCAAAGCCTTTGCATTTTCGTGTATCTGCGATATCGAATATTTCATTTGTTGGGGCACCTTCAATATAAGGTGTTGCAAAATATCCAATGGTGTTACAACCGCTATTTTCCACTTCAGTTTGCTAAGCACAGTTTTTCGAACTGTGCCAATGAAGCAAAAGCCAATATTACAATAAATAATTAAGAAGGCAGATTGTAAAGAATTAATTATTATTTTTGCAATTGTTAATATATATGCAAGTTATTTTATTAGATGTAGATATTTGTGTATTAATAATTATATAGCATAGTTTGCAAGATAATTTATTGGAGGTAGTGACAAGAAAATATGGGAATTTTACGAAAAGGTTTTATTATCTTCACAATATGAATAACCTACGACCTTCATTTAATTAAGATTTTATTAGGTTATATGTAGTATTCTGTCTTGATTTTCATTTTAACATATCTCATAGAAAAAAATAAAATAAATAAAGCTGTATACATATTTTAATGTTAATTGTAATAGTAATTTTCAAGATAGTGTTTATATCAATACTTAAATAGGTAAATATAAAGTTAATGGCCCCGATTCATTACCTACAGCATGTAAAGGCATCATTTTTATAATCCTTGTATCCATTTTGGAAATTTTATATTGATAACGGAGGTAACACAGAGATTAGTACTACTAATGTTAGTATGAAACATCCCGTTTATTATTTATATTATTCTCAAGTATCCACAATTAACAGCATGCGTTTCAATAGTATTGGTACCCAATATTATATTCCAATCCTATATCAAATGAATCCATATTACTTAAGATGTTTAACAAGGTTCTATTGTTTATAGTTAAAAACTAAAATTTAAAACTACAGAAAAAGTTTTACTTAATTTTGTTATATAAGAGATATTGGAGGTTGTAAGCAACTGACACCAGTTTAATAGTATGCAGTTTACTGCTTATTCAGTTTCATTTAAAGCTTTTCAGTGTGTACATTATCTTCGAGAAAGTTGTTTCAGTCATTGATGAAAGTTCTATAAAATCTCAGGAAGGCTTAACAGAATATTAACAAATGCAGAGATACTATAAGAACTTGATAAATATCAGATTAATGAGTTACATTCTAGTTGTAACTAACGTAAATAATTTTTTTCAGAAACGACTTTTAAAATTGAACAAACTAAAATAAGTCAAGAAATATTAGAAGAAATATTCATATTGAAGTTCCGAATCGACACTTAGACAACCAATATCTTGATTGAAATGAATTGAAATTAATCGAGATGAATATTATGTATTATGAAAATTGTGTTATTTATTTCTGTTAAATTTATCATTGGCCATATTATTTGTGAACAGAATCGTTCCTCTTAGAAAACAAAATTAAAATATACACAGTGACGCAAAAATCATAAGGTAACAAGAAATTCAACTTTGATAATTTTATGAAGGTGTAGGTACACGCTACATACATAATCTATAGATCAAGTTGTATTTGTTATACGTTCGTTTACCAGGTATTAAATGTTTGCTATTTTAGGCCATAGGTGAGATATTTTAATACATGTTTTAATGATGGTATAAGATACTGTAGGTATATTGGAATGCTGTATATTTCTGATACTCACAGCTTTTCATATTATGTAAATCTTTTATAAAGAATGATCTCTGTGTTAGTATTGTAAAGTTCATTCATGGACACAGGGTATATGTTTTGAGCGATCCAAGGTTACGAATTTGTTAACTAAGCGTAATTATAGTGCTAAAAATAGATAACATCAAATTGGCGCCTGAGTTTTTGCTAAACAATTACATAAGTCGTCTTTGAGCGCCAGACATGGCAAGGTTAACATTTTCCCTAGTTTGCTTTCCTAAGTGCACATAAGAGAGGCAATCCGATTGGTTAAAATTTACGGTTAGGGATTTTCCAAGAATTAGGGTGGGTAGGTAGGTAGGTCAAATTCTTCAAGCGCCTTTAATCTACCTGTTCATCTCCGCAACAGGTACCCATATAATCATCTCATTCTTAAACAAATAAATGACTGACGACTTTTATGAGTATTTTATGATATTACGGATTGTAGCTGATGTGCCCTAAATTTTTTAGCGGATAAGATAATGCATTGGACATAACAGCTGACTGGGGAAAGATACATATGTTATACTGTTTGTTTTGATCGAAGATGCTGCAGTGTATGTACGAACATACATAACTTGTTCACATTCAAAGCTCCGTTTGTTTCGTTTCGGTGATATATTTGTAGAAAGGTCATCCTAAAGCAATCAGCTGTCTTTGACATTAAATTATTATCGTCGACGGAAATATATTTAAATAAGGCTCGTATCGCAACCGATCTTGAATGAATAGAATCATTTGAAAGGCATAATCGATATGATAGATGCCGCTGATCACGGAAGCCGATCTTTTAAACGAGCAGTTCTTCACATAATTACCAATTCTAAATTTTCATAAATTTTACAAAAAGGACGATTTGATATTTCAGAGATTATATAACAAAGTACAATTTAAAGTTTAAGATAAAATTATACTTTTCATTGTCAACTTGAAGTATTTACCGGCGCGAAAAATACATTTTTTATATTTTCAGTAACTTGCACTTATTTGAGGTGATATATCTCTCAAAGAGATGTTTTGCTTTGCGATATTGTATCAAAAGGGTATTTAAATTGCGAGTCTTTAGATGTTTTATAAAAAAAAATACTTCAATACTTACCAGATAATTCATGCACTGTAATGCTGTTGTCTGTTAAAATGTCAGCAGCTCATTGAAGTAAGTGGCGCTGATTCTCTTAGTTTCGACGCAATGAGCATGCAGGCGGTACCAAGTAATTGCAGTTGATTTTTCCTTATCTTGCAATTTTTAAAAACCTGTTCATATAATTCACGGCTAATAGAAAAACCTCCAGCTGACATTTCTGTTCTTCCGTAACCTAATAAAATAAAAATTTATCTTTATAATGCATCTTTATTACATTTGTTTTTGTGATTAATATTTTACACGTACCATTGAACGGCATTTAAAGGTGGTACGTGAAGGCGATTCGTCAAATATTTAAAAAACAAGTTAAAGCAAATAATAATAAAATAAACACATGGAAAGGGTTTCTGTTCTCGTAAATAAAAATTTGCGCAGTTTACGGTGTCATTTAATATCTACACATTTGCCACGTATTACAATATATATACATATATGCCTAAATAAAGTGTGGCAAGGATTTAATAATCAATGTAATTTGGTTTATATGTAACTAAAGAATGGATAGTCTACTGTGGAGAAGTATACCATGCGTTGGCAACTAACAACGGACGCAACTATGCATGGTTCACTGCATGTTCTGGTACAAGCCATCCGAGTAAGGAAATCTAAAATCTGGAATTTACTAAACGGAAGACTGTACACCGATTCGTTCCGCTAGCTAGACGAAGGCAGCGCGATGGGAATTTAAAAATTAAATGCCCAAATGGAACTAGTAAATGTTTGATTTCATATTTACTCCAATGTCGATTTAATGTTTAGGAGGTGAACAGGTAGTTGGCATTTGTATTAGCGGTATAGTATGTAATAATATTGTAATTTCGTATGCGTGTATTTTAGGTAGTATTAGAAAGACAAAATCAAGGACAAAGTTGAATGACTCGAGGCCCGTACTGGGAAAGAATTTAACAGAGTGCTGTTACAGCTATAATATTTAGTAAATTTACAACGTGTTAGACCTTAACAGAATGAATTGAAAAAACAAGTATTGCGTGAAATATCTGCGTGTACTTATTCGGTATTGTAATTCCAATTATTTCCCTTACCGTTAGAACAACCTGATTTTTAAATATTAAATGGTACGCAGAGATGCGAACAAAACGTATGCCGGTAAAATGCATACGTGTTTGTCTATTCATATTATACCGCAATTAAGTTACACAATCATTTTAAACTATATAACTGCACATACATATATGAATCTTGATAAACCTTTTTTTTTAAATTAAATATACATGCACTGGTAATCACCTCCTTCATCCAAACGATAACGATCTTTCTCATTTTAGACGTAATTTCATCCTGAACATCACACCTACTCACAACAGACTTGTCTTCTACTTGCAATAATTTTTTTAACACTTCTTGATTTAGCAGTACAGGATCAACAATAGCCCGGTTTTCAGTAATCCTTTCGCAGCATACTAGCTCCATTGTAGGTCCAAAAAAAATAACAAAGTTGAACTTTTTACGAGTGACAATCCGAAGTTACAGCAGAGAGCAAAATGAGAAATAACGGTTCAGGTATTTAATAAGTCGTCGTCAAAAACCACTAAATTTTACACTTGTCTTAGATGTACCTATTACTTATATTTTATCCTCTTCCGCCAACAACGACCGCTTATTTTAGATAGTAAGCGCATGCGGTATTGAAAGAGACTAACAACGAAGTTCCGAGGATTCGACATCGAGTAATAGGAGCAAGGCAAAGGTAGGGAGACCCCGCCATCGCGACGTCGATTTTATAGTTAACCACACTAATGTGTGATAGGTTGCCTATAAGCGTTATGCATTCCTATTGCTACAAATAAAACTAAATAACATATTATTTATCTTCTTTGAGCTTTCTTTTCCGTACTTGCATGCAATCTCATCAAATCTCGTGTTTCGGAAATTAAAAAAATTTCCATTCGGAAACAAAAATTATTTATTGACGTTTCGCCAAAGTGCACTTTGGCTTTTTCAAACTGCTTAAGATAATTCATTTTCATTTCGATTATAAATGATAACGGTATTTTGTTGTGTGACGGTTAAGTCTAAAATAAATAAATGTTATAAGTAAAGGAAAAACCTCTTGAATCAAAATGCTTATGGTTTTCTGCCAATCTGCATTGTTTTCAAGCTCAAAATAAAGAGGACTTGAATCAACTATCAATATCTTTCACTTAAAAGAATAAACTGTTTCAACGAAAAAATATATTATTTCCGAAGAAATGCGTGAATTTAAAATTATATATTCCTTTCAAGAAACACCAAATCATGTTGGCCATATAGAAAACGCAAAAACTTTTGGTTTAATGCAATTCTTTTAAATGAAAAGGATGTTTCTCTCAGTGCATGATCCTAAAAGTTGTAGTCCTGCATGATATAAGAATAAACATTCCCGGTTCCATGTCAAAAGATTGTATTTAGCTATGAATCTCCTGTTGATATTGCCAGCGCATTAGCCTTGCATTTTGAGTCTGTTTTTCCCAGTCCTCTAACATTCATCCGCAAGATGATTTCACATCTTGTCCCCTAATATCTTCGTCAATAAGTTCAGTCTATCTGAGATTATTGAAGCCGTTAATTGCTTGAGTTCGAATTTTGCTATCAGCATCCACTCAATTCATTTGTTCGGTGTTTCTGCTGATGATGATAGCTTTGCTATCGAAACGTACGTCCAGTTTAGTGCAGTTTGTGGTGAGGGGTCTAGAAGAAGTTCGCAGCATTACCTGTACCACAGTTTGGAGTATTTTTGTCAACGGCAGTCTCTTTTCTCAGTGTATAGTAGAATGACCTAGGCACATATTTGTATATATACATGAAATAGCATAAATCAAAGGAAGACGTATATTTTTTGAGAGAAGTTATGTTATTGGTCTGAGCGTATATACAAGAAAATCACTTTATCTATTAGTGATTCTAGAGTCGCATGTATTTCCAATATCGCAGCTTTAATAGAATCTAACAAATAAACACGTTAGGTCACGAAAGTAATAAGAACAAAAACATCATACGCATTTGATTCACAGCATCGTTATGTGACTTACACTTTTGCTCTTGTTAGTATTAACTCCAATAGAGCTCCAATTTGTTTCTAATTTTAACTATTTCATAAATAAAATATATCACGCAGCAGGTACTGCACCAATTGAAGTTATACAACAATGAAATTAAAATAGCTATAATGTAATTCTAACAATAACATTTTTCTCAGTGTGGGCGTTCTATTTTAAAATGGCGTGCTCTTTCTTACTCTTTGTTTTACTATACCCTAATTAATTTCGATGCTTTTAGTACCTGGAGCAATTTGCAAAGTTTGAAAAGCAAGCGCTGCTTTCCTTCTATCGCCTAAAACAACGGAAGGGTTACTCGAACTTGACCTAGATGTCAATATTTCTTAAAGCTAAACATTCTGCTTGGATTAATTTATTATTAAAGAAAAAAATTGTTATTGTATTACATAATTATTTTTATATATATATAAACAATCAATAGGTACATATCTCGCTCATTCCTGCCATTGTTGAAGGACATTGGGAGTTAAAATTGTTTTTTTTTTTGCAAGTTTAGGAGTTATTATAATTTACTATCATGTCTTCTGACCGATTCACTTCCTAGCATTAGGGGAAAAGTTTACACGCCATTTTAGAAGAACAACAAATACATAATCCTTCAAGGATATTGAAGATGTCGGCAGATATAATTATTACTATCATATTGCGAGAACGATGCAGTTCCTTAAACACAAATTTGAACGCACTCGTTAAAGCTAATACAGTATTGTATTAATATGATATATAATTAATATAAAAAAAATAGATTTATTTTAATAATTTAACTTGCATGCTTATTCCGCATATACAGTGAGGTCGTAAATGTCTCCCCCCCCCTTCCGCCCCCTCGATAACTTTTGAATGGTATGAGATAGAGCAATGAAATAAAAACCAAGTGAATTAGAGATAAATTGTGTATGTTTTGCATATAGATATCGCACATGGCTTTTGTATGTAAAATAGAGGGCGTAGCTATCTTTAAAATTTTAAATGGGAAGTAATTTTTTTAGAAGCTCATTTGGAAGATATTTCTATTATTTTATGGCAATGCAACAGTTTTACGATTTTCGAAAGTTTTTACCAACTTAATCCAAATTAATAATTGGAGCACGTTACTTTTTCTATTAACATAACGATTAACCTGAATGTTCTCTCACCAGGTCAAAGTAACAGAAACTAAGGAGACAAACTGGCAAGGATATGAATATCCTCAGGGAGTCTCTCGAGGGAGGTACGGCACCTGTAGAAGGGCTAGAACTAGCGGCAGACCAATGCATTGACGCCATCATAGCAGCATTACAGGAAACTGCCCAGAAAAAACAAGACGCTATAAAGGCGCCAAAACAGGTGGGTGATGGAACAAGACTTAGAGGATTGAGGGCGAGGTTCGTAGGTTGTTTCAACAAAGCCAATCCGACACAGCTGGGAAAACATACAAAGTAAACTGACACGTACAACAAAGAAATCCGTAAGGCAAAAGGGACTCATGGAGAAAGTTTTGCGAGGAGCTGAACGAAGCTCCCGTTGCTCACGAATCATACAGTACTAGCCAAGGATGGTTGTGCTGCGCCGAGGTAGGCTTCATCAAAAGACGAATGGAACCAACACAAGCACTCAGAAGAGAGCATTGAGGAATGCTAAAGTTCACTTTCCGTCGCAAAAATCCTGACTGGTGCTCGTGGGTAGGCCGTAGCAGATCTTTACGCCAGGTGGCCAAAAGACAAGACGGGAGGCTGGTCGCAGAAATCACGAACCCACGAGAGTCAAGTAGGCGCTAAGCAGATTTTCGCCTTTCAAATCTGCAGGCACGGATGGAATATTCTCTGCCCTACTTCAGAATGGTATGGAGGTATTGATACCACATCTCGTTAAAATCTTCAGAGCATGTATAACCTGGGGATACTTCCAACTGCATGGCAAAAAGTAAAGTTGGTATACTTACTAAGGTAGGTAAGTATCCGATTAAACGCCGAGTCATACAGACAATAAGCTATCCTCTTTTTTACTGAAACTCTTGAAAGGTTGGTGGATAGGTACATAAGAGATATCGCACTGAGAGAACAGCCACTCAGTGACAGACAATATGCATATCAACCGGGAAAATCTACAGAGGTCGCTTTAGATGGCCTCAACAGGCTAATTACTAAGTCTATAGAAGACAAAGACATAGCCATGACGACTTTCCTGGGCATCGAGGGAGCATTTAACAATGCTACCACTAATTCACTTGTAGGGGCTCTACGGAGAAAGGGCGTCGCGCTGAAGCTTCTACAGTGGGTAAGAGCCAGCCTGGAAAGAAGGATAATCACATCCACAATTGGTGAGGCTACCATTGAGGCGGAGGCGGGAGGGGGATGTTCGCAGGGTGGAGTTCTTTCTCCCTTCTTGTCGGCTACTCTGGTAGATGACCTAATCCGGAAGCTGACCGGGAAGGGATTCCATTGCCTTGGACATGCTGACGACCTTACAATAGTCGTCAGAGGGCGGTTTCCAAAGGTTCTGTTGAAGCGTATGCAAACCGCTCTAAACACGGTTGACAAATGGTGTAAACAAGAGCGACTATCAGTCAATGCTCAAAAAACACAGGCTGTCACAAGAAAAAGAACGCTAGAAGGCATACAGTCACTAGTGATAGGAGGCGAAAGGATTCTATATGTCAAAGAGGCGAAATACCTGGGGGTATGGTTTGATCAAAGGCACACATGGAATTCACATATCCAGAAATTGACCAGCAAAGCCACCATCGCCCTGGGTAGGTGTAGGAGGCTGTGTGGAAAGAATTGGGGCCTTAGCCCCAAGATGACTCTGTGGTTGTTCACAAGGGTAATTAGACTCATGATAACGTATGGAGCGGTAGTATGGTGGTCAAAGACGCGGCAGGTGGGGGCGGCCAAAGCGTTGGGTGGCGTGCAGAGGTTGGCGTGCCTGTGCGCCACGGGGGTGTTGAGATCGACCCCTACCACCGCGATTGAAGTAATTCTGAACCTGCCACCAATACATATTTTTGTACAAGGAGCCGCAAGGTCCACAGTACACCGACTTTTACATAATCAAGTACCGATAAGTAAATCGCACGGGGCTGATTATAAAAAACTGTTAGATGAACTCAAGGAGACACCCCTTTAAGGAATGCCATGTGATGCCATGGTCCAAACATTTAATCTAGATAGAAAATATCAGGTTATAATACCAGATAAGAAGGACTGGGAGGCAGGTACTCCGGTAAGAGCGGACTCAAACTGGTATACTGACGACTCTAAAACGGACTACGGCGTTGGAGTGGGAATATACACTAAGAAGCCTAAAAAGGATCTTTCGGTAAGCTTCAGCAAAGACACGACTGTGTTCCAAGCTGAGGTTGCTGCAATCCATCACTGTGTCCGAGAGATAGAAAGATGTACCGAACCAGATAAAAGCGTCACTATCTTCACTGACAGTCAGTCCACATTTAAAGCGATTAGCTCTACAAGCGTGAACTCTAAGCTGATTTGGGACTGTGTAAGCGCCCCTAAATGAGGTGGGCACCCAAATGAAAGTAACCCTAACCTGGGTCCCTAGCCACTCGGGCGTGAGAGGAAATGAAGCGGCGGACGAGCTGGCCAGGCGAGGTTCGTCAAGACCATTCGTTGGAGCCGACCCCTCTTTCGGCACTACCAAATTGCAAATTAAAAAATCCATCAATGAATGGATACATAATCAGTCCAGAGAGTGGTGGCAAAAATCACCGGGGCAAAGGCAGGCAAAAGAGTTCCTAAAGGCGCAGAGACCTGAATTCACGAGAGATTTACTGAATAAAGACAGGAAGACTGTCAAAATGATTGTATTGTGTCTGCTGACTGGTCACTGTAGACTGAATAGGCATATGTACAACATAGGCCTGGCAGATGATGCAACCTGCAGATACTGCCAAGAGGAGGAAGAAACACCAGTTCATGTGCTGTGCCAATGTGAAGGCCTGGCGAGGACAAGGTTTCTACTAATGGAGGAGGAGAACCCCACAGCCAGTAGCTACATAAAGAAGCCGCTTTCAAAGGTGATAGGCCTAATTAAGAGGGCAAAATTAAAAGAGCGTCCTCTAGGAAAAATGGGATCACAATAGATCTGAAAAGGTCGCGGTAAAACAGGTCGATAGGCCACCCCAATCCTAATCTAATCTAATCTACTCTTACAATTGGCATTTCTTTGTTAGCAGGTTGGAGTAACTAAATGGCGCAGGAGCTGTTTTTAAAAATTGGTTTGTCAGCGGAGCAGGAGCAGAAAGTTCAGTTCGGAGAAAAGAGCGGTTTTAACCACCTCTAGTTCTGATAATAATAGTAAGCCTGTCTTTGTATATTCCTCGGTCTTTTTGCAAGAATCTCTGGCATTACGTGAGCATACTTTAAAACAACATTATCACCTTCACTTCTTCACTGACGAGACTTAGAAAGCACTCTATTTTTGACATCAATTTCTCCATACTAGGTCAAATTACGAGAAAGATAACTCAGAAAGGTTACGCAGCTTATGGGCTTTACGAAGTACTAGCCGAACATCCTCCACGGAACTCAGAACAAGCTTTAATAGACGACGCTACCCCGGGATGGAGCTTTTACCAATACGAGTCACACAAACATTATCCAACCTTTTTAGCAGATATCGTGTTGTCATGTAAAGAAGGGTGATTTATGATGTTCCAAAATAATATGTATAAAGTATTTAAAAATTCTTGTTTATGTTGTTCAAAAAAAAATTATATCATATTTTTGGGATACTTAGGTTCCTTTCATCTTTATGTTACTCGTTAGCATTTATCTTCACACTGATAGTGTATTCAAAGAAATATTTTTGTCATTACTATACTTATAGTTTGTTTGATTTAAAAGATAGTAAATTTTTCTTTTTTATAAAAATCAAATCAAAATTTGGTTTAAAAAATAAATCAAGAGAGTATGAATTCCGAAATTATCCTTGTCAAGAATATATGGGAAACTGCTATCCATTAATATAACTAGTGATGGGTTGCTGCGAAGCAAACTACTATTTTGTTGCAGCTTATAACCGTTAACAGTTTGTAGCCGCTGATATAGTAGACAAGCGCGAATGTTGTGAAACATATACGTATATTCGTAGCAGTATAGCAGTAAAGCAATATATAAACTGTTTTTTCTAGACATAAGTTGTTTGTAAAGTTTATAAAGGGAGTATCGTGTGTCGGTCGGTTTGGATCAGAGCCGCGCCCCCTGAGCGTGCAAATTTTGTCGTATAGTGGTATTTAGATCGTCTTGATCACTTTGGGAGGCGTGTGGTGCAGAGGGAATTAATTTTTTTAATGATTAAATTAATTATTTTTTCACAACCCCGGTGAGAGGTGTATGGAATGGAGGTAATAATAATTTAAATGAGTAAATTTTTAATTTTTTGAAAATTTATTAATTGTGAGCATTTTGTAGTTATAATTTCAATGCTTATGTAATAAAAGAACATTATTTCCATGTGATTATTGGTGATAGAAGACTTATACGAAAGCAATTATTTGCACCTATTACATACGGCCTTTTCATTTCCAATTCTAAAAAAGTTTCATACTTCAGAGGCTTTTCGTTTTTGAATTTTGTTCTATTTACAAATATGTTATACAGGGTGAGTTTTTTTTTATCTTAAGACAACGCAATATCTCTAAAACACTGCATCAAATCAAAAAAAGATTTCAATAAGGTTTGTTATAATTGAATTGTTTGAAATGTTATTTAATGTTAAAATTTAAAAAAAACACAAAATCATGTTTGTTTGCTTCTCTTTTTTGTTTATTTCTTTTAGACGTTCACAATCATGTTTTTTGCGATCACAGCGCAATCTGTTACGAATCGAAAAAAAAGTTTCAAACAAAAACTACATACTTGATGGCGTAGAATCCGAATCTGCAATACAAAATGGGGTTCCCATTTAAGATTTCAAAGTTGTTTCATCTCCCACTCTGGGGGGAGGGGGTGTGAGATGGGATCGAGTTCGGCACCATAGAGTGAGCCCCCTACATTATAACAAATCTTATTAAGATCTCTTTTTGATTTGATGCAGTGTTTTAGAGTTATGCCGTTGTCTCAAGATAAAAGACTCACCCAATATATCAGTAAACTAAATTTTACTAATACCTTTCATATACTTACATTTAAAAAACAATTGAGACTAAACTATTGTAATATATGTAAGTTGTATTTTATTCTAGTAGTAAACTTTGGTGCTAACTTATAACTGAAAGACTAGCAATAATTTGTGTATGGTGTTAAAGGTATTTATTGCCATAAATGCTTAAAAGCTATATNAATTTCTTTTTCATGCTCTATTTTATCTGGTATTCTTGATAAAAAAATCTGCAACGAACATTTCGGTGCCTTTTTTGTAGATCAGTTGAATGTCGTATCTTTGTAATCTCAAAATCATACTTTGTACTCGTCTTGGTGCCGCTACAATTGGCTTGTTAAAAATCGAAATCAATGGCTTGTGGTCAGTCTCAACAACTACTCTTTTCTGCCACAAATGTACTGGTTAAATCTTTGACATGCGAATAAAACAGCTAAGGCTTCTTTCTCAAGTTGGCAGTATTTCTTTTGGGCTGCAGTTAGAGCTTTAGTTGCGTAAACAACTGGCATATTGTCTTGAAGAATTGTACACCCTATCAACTCAGCTGATGCGTCAGTTTGAATCTTTACTAGTTTCGTCGTATCATAGTATTTTAAGATGGGTGCTTTTGTAATCAAGACTTTTAACTGTTGGAATGACCTTTCTTGTTCCTCCATCCAACTAAAGTTACTCTGTATATGTGTCAACTTTCTTAATGGTTCTGCCACTGATGATAAGTTAGGTATATATCTCCTTAAGTATGTTATCATACCTAAGAATCTTGAGAGTTCTGCTTTATTTTGTGGTCTATGTATTTGCTGAATTGCTGCTGTTTTAGAAGGATCAGGTTTGCAACCATCCTTCGTCAATATGTGGCCATAAAACCTTACCTCTGATTGACATAATCTGACTTTGTCACGGTTTAGTTTCAGATTTGCTAGCTTCAGCCGCTTCAGTAGATTTTCTAGATTCCGGCTGTGATCCCATATCGCGTCGTTTTCGGTATCGCCTTCGGTATACTAGAATATCGTCTGCTATTGATATGACTCCTTCAAGACCGTGTATAATTTCATGCTGCTTTTTCTGGAATATTTGCATAGCTGGCTTTATGCCAAATGGTAGCCACAAATATCGGTACTTCCCAAAAGGACTCCAAAAACTTGTTAAGTGACTACTTTCGCTATCCAATATTAAATGCCAAAACCCTTTTTTTGCGTCCAATGTCGTGAAAACTTTCGCTTCAGCTAATTGAGGTAAAATTTGCTCTATTGTCGGGATTTGATAATCATAACTTCTCAAAGCTTTATTTAAGTGTAGTGATCCAAACATACTCGCGTTTGCCATTGCGTTTAACCAATAAAATATTGCTTACCCACTTCGTGTAGCTGTCTTCCTTCACAATTACTCCCATTTTTTTTCCATTTCATCCAGATTCCTCTTTAAACTGTCTATCATTGCTAAAGGAATTCGCCTTGGCTGCTGTATGATGGGTTTGATGGTTTCATCGACTTCTAAGCTAACTTCTCCTTCTATGCATCCTAGTCCTGTGAAGATTTCCTTGTATGCCTCCAAAAGTGTCTCAGCTGTGGCAGCATGGTCTACAATGTTATCAATTTTCTTACAGACTTTGATTAATCCTAAACTTTCACAAGTCTCAGCAGAGAGTAATGGTTTGTGGTTGTAATCTACTATTTCAAAATTTACTACATATAATTTATCATTTCTCATACATCTTAGACTTGCTTTACCTATTGGTTTCATAGTATTACCACCAAAGTATCTCAAAGTAGTCTTAGTGTTAAGCATTCTTGGATTGCTATTACCTACTACATCACAATATTGTTTAAATCCTAGCACATTGCAAGTGGCACCAGTATCTAGTTAACAAGATATGGTTTTATACTCATTATCAATAATAAAATCTAATGAGCTATGAATTTGCTTATCATTTGGACTAGTAATGCTCAACACTAGTTCATCTACGTCATTCTCCACTACCTCTTTTATGCGTTTATTTTTTGAATAACATACCTGCGCGTAGTGATCCTTCTTTTGCATATTCTACATGTAGCACCCTTTGCTGGACATTTACCTGTTTCATGTTTATATCCGCAGTACTTACATTCATTTTCCTTATCTTTGTAATTCTTGTTCTTTTTTGTGTACTTTTTTCCATTTGTCTTCTCTTCTCTTGTATTACGATTTGGTATCTTCTCATTCATCTGTTTATTTCGTTTATATCACCATCCGTCAATGTAATGGGCTAGGTAAAGGTATCGTAGGACTGTGGTTTGCTTGCATCAAACTAGTTTCTAATGCTTTTAATTTTGCTTGTAACTCTTCCATTGCAGGTTATGTTACTTGGCGCGTACAAACTTTTGCTTTGCTTTCTACACACTTTTGCGTTGCTTGCTTTATTTCTTTAGTGGTATTGAACCACACCTGACACCATGTTATTGTTTCGTGCTTTCAATTAACAAAACGTGGTTTATATTTTGAAACTGTATTTATTTCGATATGTGGTACATACGTGTCGTGCAATGATCTGTGTGTGTGTCGATGCGTGTGTGTGGATGTGTAGGTGGCGCGCATGTGCGTGTAGAAATACATATACAGGTATACATATAACAGATACTGTTCGAATTGCATCGGTAATGGCTTGCTGCAGTTCTTCGACCGTATGTAGAGGGTTTCTTTAAAAAAACCAAATCAAAAGAAATCCAAAGTCTCCAAAGAGCTAGAGCAGGTGAACGTGGAGGCCACAGATTTCTAGTTATTAAACGGTTATCGTAAAATTCCTCAAGAAACCTTATTGTTTCATTCACAGCATGATCTGCGGCACCATCTTGTTGGAAATATCTATCATGTAGTTCATCATGGTGTAATTCGTTTAAAAATGGCTGTAGGATTTGTTGTCGATAATTGTGTGCGTTTATACTGTCGTAAAAGAATATTGGACCTATAATTCTTCTACGTGACATGGCAATCCAAATCCCAACCTTTACCGGATGCAGTTCAGTTTCTCTGAATTCGTAGGGGTTTTCAGTCGACCATATACGATAATTCTGTGAATTTACAAAACTGTTAAGGTGGAACCATGCTTCGTCACTGAAAAATGTGATGTCCAGCATCTCGTTATTATGTAGACGTTGGTTGAATCAGTCGGCAGTACTGGACAGGTCTTCCATAATCAACCGGTAATAGTTCTTGCACAACTGAAACCTTATATGGATTCATATGTAAATTTTTTTTTAGTACCTTTGGACAGGAACCATATGATATCCCTAAAAACATATCTAGTTACATATGGTAAATACTGATTCATATGAAATACCTGTTTGTTGCGATAACTGTCGTATAGGTTTCTTCGGGCTCCTCAGCATTCTGACTCGTATGTCTTCCACAGTTTCAATTCTAAGAACTGTATTTCTTCCAGAGGATTTTCCTTTGGACACACTACCCGTCTATCTGAAACGTTGCCACAATACGACGAACATGCTGTCGAAAAGTTTGACCAAATTCTACACCTTCATTTGGAAACTGTAGAATGTACTTATCGTAGCAGTTTTGCAATGAATATTCCGAAATCCTCCACGGAAGTATGCTTGCAAAAGAAACATATTCTGCTCAATCGTAAACATTGAAGCGTTGTAGACAACGTTTTTAGAAAAACCAATTTCTTTTTACAACAAAGGTATAAGCAAACAAAAAATATCGAGCACGAAAATATAAACAAATAAAACGACAATAATAACAGCGACAGAAAATTCAATTGCATTAGTTGCATTATGGGTAAAGATCTAACTAGAGAGTATTTTTGATAAAAAGAGGAAACAAATATAGAACCAGCACGCTTCAATCTTTGTTGCTCTCACTGTATGACCTTATAGATATCTGTAGTCCTTTTTGATAAAACGCAAAATCCATAATACGTAACTATTTATTTAAAAAATGAAGAAAGTAAGCCGTAAAATATTAAAAAAAAAAAAACAGAAAATACTATAAAAGCTTTTGAAAATGCATTCCATTCATTTGTAGACAAAGACGCAAGCGATTGTTGAAGGAATGTCTTACTTTCCTTAATGTATCTGGAGTAATATTAAAAGCATTCGTTAGGTGACCTCTCATAACTATCTTCTACAGTGGTAGGTTCCTCACGATGCACAAGTTTTTTTATATGCCCCCACAAACAAAAGTGCAGTTTGGTCAGGTCGGGAGATCTAGGTGGCCATTGCGTCGGTCCTCCTCTTCCGATCCGTTTATTTAGAAACCTTTGATTTAAATGTTCCCTTACAAGCACCATGAAGTGAGCAGGTGCGTCATCGTGTTACAACCATATTTCCTTTCCCGCTCAACAGGTATCACTTGCAGAAAGTTTGGTAATATGTTTTCTAAAAAATTGAGATACACGTCACCATTTTAATGGCCGTCAAAATAAAATCAGTATAGTATGTCTTTTTTGTTGAAGCAATTAACTCCTGGTGTTTTTTCTTATGACGATTGTAGATTTCTTTTAAATCATCGGCGTCAAAAACTTTGCTCATGTGGAATAAATCTCTTAAATTACGCACGGTATCAATTGACTTCCTGAGTAAGCTATTCCGCACGATGAGTAATGCCACGACGCTTTACTTTCTTTAACGGAAAACATTCATTGTAATAATTGAAGAAATTTCTTGAATATTTATACATATATTAGCCATTTTTTTTATATAGCGATTAAATTTTATTTGTGGAATTATGGCTCAATTAAAACAAAATTTCTTATTTAAAACAACGTTTCGACATTTATTGTCTTTTTCAGGTTTCCAACCCCTCAATTAATTATAATTAAATGTTTGTTTTTGTTTACTTTCTTTTTTTCACAACATAAGTTGTTTGTGGAACACATAAATATTTTAAAAATTGTATGAGACAGTACACTTTACAAATTTACAAACTAACATACAGTCGCAAGCAAATGTTATAGGCACCTTTGACATAATTAATGGGTTTCATGTTTCTTGCATTTTTTTTTGTGACAGATATTTCAACGTTTATATAATCGTCTTTATGGTTACAATAGTCTTTATAGATACCTTTTGTAAATGTATTATTTTTTCCCTCTGCTATCTAAAAAGTATTATAGCTGTACTAAAAACACTCTAATATGCAACAAATTAATAAGATCCCTTAAAATACTACATATTTATAATGTATTACCTACAAGTTTTTATTTTCTCATTTTTTACTGTGATATCCGCCCAAAATTTAGGGTGCCTATAACATTTACTCCCGACTGTATATGTGAAATAAACAATTTAAACATTTAAAACTACCAATAGTTGAGGGGTTGGAAACTTGAAAAAGATAATAAATGTCGAAACGTTATTTTAAATAAGAAATTTTGTTTTAATTGAGCCATAATTTCACAAATAAAATTTAATCGCTGTAGAAAATTTCGAGGGGGGAATCGTATTGTATATTTACTGGATTGTTTACATACATATTATTCCAGGACTCAGTGTTCAATAGTTCTAGAAATTTATTTATGTCTGCAATATTCAATAAAAGGAGTTGTACGTGGATTTACAAGCTTTGTCTTAACTAATTGGTAACGATGATCCAAGAAGTGTATGTCTCCAACGGAAGTACTTACGTCCATGAGATTAGAAAATACGTTATCCATACATTTCTGGGAATTACGTGGCACTCGTGTAGCATCAAGCATCAGCCGTTCACACCCAAAAGAAGAGAAAACGTTCAAAACTTCACCAGCAGTGTGGTCAACAGAATTAAAATCTCCGCACACTAGCGATGGGCGATTCGAATCTTTTTAGTGATTCAAATCCTAATGATTCTTAAAATTAAAGATTCGTATAATACGAATATAATACGAATCTTTTTAGTGATTCGAATCCTAATAAATCCTAAAATTAAAGATTCGTATAATGTGATTCGTACCGGAAGATTATAATGGGTGATTAAAATTCTAATCATTCTTCGCTCTTTATTCTAAGGATCTTGCAAAAAAAAAAAACAGTAAATTAAAATTTTCGTAAAATAAAACAAAATGAATGGATTATTATTATTAACAAAAGTGAAAAAATAAAATTTAAAAATTCTAATACAGGTCAAACACAAAATTGTCCTGTTGATAAGAATTATTACTTTTCAAGGGGATTTTGCCTTTTATGAAAACCACAATAGCTAATAATTTACCACTTTTTACATGTGGACATGTTTACAAAATCATACAAAGACGCCTTGTAGATTTCAGGTTTATGAATGCCAATACGACCCAGATACCAATTTAAGGGTTACACAACCTTTATTTAAGGTTGTCCCAACAAGGGTGCAGGCTTGTCGGTAAGCTTATCATTGACAAGGATGCAAGCTTGTTGCAAGGTACTGTCAAGGTTTCTAATTGACACAGGACAAGGTCTTCATAAGCTTGTCTGTAGAAGCATATGACAAGGTTAGAAGGACAAGGTTTTCATAAGCTTGTCTGTGAAAGCATATAACATGGTTAGAATGACAATGTTGAGCCAAGCTTTAGAGAAAACTTGTACAGAATGGGGCAATTTCGATGGCATTATATGGAAAACTTCTTTATTTCAATATTTCATTTAGTGGTGATGAGAAAAATCAAAAACTTTTAATCATTTTCAGAATATGACCGGAAACTCAAAATTCCGGCTTTTCTTTTTTTTACTTATAATCTCTTTATAGAATGCGTTTAGAAATCTACCATAAAATATTAATAAAAAAGGTTCATTACTATTATATCGTATTTTCAACAATATTAATATCGTATAAATTGTGTGCGACCTATGGCTAACCCACGTGTACATACATCAGTATGATATTAAAATGTACCAGAAAATTCGTATCAAGTGACTCCCCGTGGTGTGACTCTAGTATACTAGTACAGTCAAGGAGTCAGAGTCGGAGTCGGATACGATTTCGTATCAAGTGACTCCCTGCGGTACGACTCTTGTATACTAGTATAGTCAAGGAGCCGGAGTCAGAGTCGAGACCGGAGTCAGAGTCAGAGTCGGAGTCAAAAATATACTAGTATAAACCAAAATGATTCGTATCGCCTGATACGAATCCGTATAAATAGTAAACATTCGTACCGTACGAATCATATATGAGAATCGAATATACTGATGAATCATACGAATCCGACCCACCTCTACCGCACACCATCAGGTATCGACACTTATTTTTTAATAAGTCAAGAAGATCAGAAGTCAGACTTGCAATGAAGAGATGTTACCTGATGGAGCACGATATATACACACTACATTCATTAATATATCTTTAATTTTTACTCCCCGTACAGCAAAATTCGAAGTAATGTTCAAGAAAAGGCACAAATTGTCAGTTAAGAGTAAAAATTTTCCATAATTGTGTGCTCGCTAACCTAAATGCATACATCTTTCTCTACGCGCGACTGGCGACAAAACACATTAGTCAACCGGTATCCTTTCATCGTTAATGCCCCCGCCTCGTCATGGCTCTTCAACCAGGTTAATTTAAGTTTTCCAAAAGTAATTGCAGTTCATCAGTTTTATTTTTCAGACCTTTGATATTGATATGGAGTAGTGAGAAACTGTTTTCTTCATTTGCCTTTGATGACGATTTCTTACGTTCCAAAAATGTATAGCCTAATCATTCTTTGTAAATATGTGATTATTGCGAATAAGTGCAGTCTGACAGCCGCCTGGATCTACCCGATGACTATTCGTTACATTTAAGATTTCGTTTATAAGTCTTCGTTTGGCTTCAAGAGTTAAATGAATTCCATCTCTCGTGTAGGAAGAGTAGTTGAGGTAGCTGTTTATATCAAATACTGTGATATTCGGTTGGTTTTCAGTATCTATAGCAAGTATGGGCAACCTTTGACATGTTGTGGGCCAAAGTTTATGTGCAAATACGTTCGCGGGCCGCGTTTAAAAGTAGTGCATTTTAAACTAGTGTTCATAATTTTTAGCGATAGATATCAGACATGAAATAATACGACAATGTTATTATAATGCAATTTATTAAAATAAGAAAATGAAATGAAAAAAAATAGGTACAACATTATAACTAAATCGTGAAATTTGGTATTATTACAAACTACGAAAGTTAAATAGCGACAACGAAATCAATGAGACCCTTGAGCTTGAATTTCGGAAACTAATCCATCGATGTTTAGATGAATTCTACTGATACAAAGACGTAAAGAACTTTCCAAATTATCGTCAGCCAGCCTTGTACGATGTTTTGATTTATTAACTTTCATCATTGAAAAAAAGTGTTTCGCATTTATAAATACTGCCAAACGCACAAATCAATCTTCTTGCGAATTTTCTAAGCTCCGGAAAATGGTCTTCTTCGAGGTATTTTTTGTAGAATTCGCACAACGTCCTCAAATTTAGATTTTAGGAGTGAGTTTTCTTGAAGCTCGATCAACTGCATTTGCAAGTGTATTGGAACATTTTGTACATGACTTTTTGTTGGAGTAGTTAATAAATTGAAACTGTCTTCCATGTTTTTAAAATCGCTAAATCTGTTCGAAAATTGCTCCGACAGTAACTTGAGTTCTTCGGCATATTGAGCATAAGCAGTATTTTCATACGCAGAGGGCGTGGTGAAATGGTAACTGTTACCAGACAGCAACTGTGCCTCCCACAAGCGGATTTTGTTTCGAAACGCTTTCAAATGGCTGTACAAATCATTTACTAACTGTCCTTGTTCTTGAAGTTTCAAATTTAAATCATTCAAATGGCCTGTAATTTCGACCAGAAATGCTAAGTCACATATCCATTTTGGGTCACTCAATTCAGATAGTGGTTTATCTTTTATTTGCATCTCATTTCTAAGCTCGTAAAACCGTTTCAGCATTTTTCCTTTGCTTAACCATCTGACTTTATAATAATATGCTACGTCGTCATATTCGGCTGATATTTCATCCAAAAACGCCTTGAACTGACGATGGCGAAGCCCTCGGGATCGAATAAAATTGATGGTTTTTACTACCACATTCATAACATTCTGGAGTCGAATGGATTTAGAACACAAGTTCTATTGGTGGATAATGCAATGAAGGACTATCAAATCATCTTTTTGCACATTTAATTCAGTTGCTTTTTCATACAAAATTCCGATGAAACCTTTACGTAAGCCGACCATAGAAGGTGCACCATCTGTGCATACACCAACTAATTTTGACCATGGCAAGCCAGAACTTTTAAATACCTTTTCAACTTCATTAAAAATGTCCTCTCCTGTAGTGGTTCCTTTTAGCGGCTGTAAAGCAAGCAATTCCTCAGTAACAGTGAACTCATTATTAACACCTCGAATAAATATAGCTAGTTGAGCTGTGTCAGACAAATCGGTGCTCTCGTCTAATGCTATGGAAAATGATTCAAAACCAGCCATACGGTCAGTCAAAGTTGTTTTTATATCATTAGCCATCATTTCTATACGTCGGGCAACAGTTCGTCTTGACAAACTAATTTTTCAAATTCATTTTTCTTTTTAGGACACAAAACACTGCAAACTTCTAATATACACTCCTTGATAAATTCTCCCTCGGCAAATGGTTTTAATGACTTTGCCAATTTTGAATTAACTATAAAACTAGCTTTCACAACATTATGAAGTTGTGTTCTTTGTTTATGAAACATTTGCTGCTGTTTTCCAAATTTGCGGTAAGCTTCTGGATTTTGTCTTTTCTTATTTGTCCCGCCAGTGAGTGCAGCATAGGATGCTTAGTTGAGTAATGTCTCTTTATATTGAATTCTTTCATCACTGAAATGGATTCATTCACACAGCAAACAAATAGGCTTACCATTGTGCAAGATAAAAAAGAATTCTTCAGTCCATTTTTCTTGAAACTGGCGACCCTCTGCATCTACTTTTCGTTTCTTTCCACCAGACATCATTTTCGTTTACTTTTCGTTGTATAAACTTAATAGCAAAATATAATTAGTAAGCACTCAAGATGCACACAAAGTCACAAAGCAAATTGACGGCACTAGCAGTTCGCTAGGATATCGCTTGTCGAAGTTATCATCTCGGTAGCTCAAATAGAACTGAACTAAAGTTCGGTCCATCCACCCCGCTTATATAGACAAAATGAAGGAATGATCTAGAATCGTCTAGTGTAGAACATTTGAGAAGCTATAATCTTTTGTTGCGCCGCCAGTGAGGCGGCAAACATCAAAGGCTTTGATGTTTTTTTGTTTGGTTACTCGTCCGTTGTTTACCACACATTCTATTGTCTTCTTAAAATAAGAATTGTTTTTAAATATAATGTCATTATTCAACTACGCTGTTAGCGTACCTACTACCTACTCCTGCTACAGCAGATACACCGTCACCTTGAATTTAGCCCCGCTTGCCGCAGCTGTTGAGTGAAGAATTACCGTTTCAAATGGACTACAGGTAGGTGGCTTCCTGGACTTGGCGCAGGTCGCGCTTTTCGTTTCAATTCGTTTAGGTTTGGCAATCAAGTTTTTAGGTAAGGGCGAGGGTAACAAAGTAATGTAGACTTTATTGAATTACAAATGTAAAATTCCACCCCTAATTTCATGAGACTATTTAAAATATGAAAACTTTTAACAATCTGTATTTTATTTCCAGATATTATCGGAGTATTCCACGGTCCCCGTCTTGTCCGAGGAAACTAGAATGCAAATGTTTAATCGATCAGCTGAAATATTGGGAGCGAAGATAAATAAAGGTGGCTATTACATTCTACCGTACAGTACGAAGTCGCATAAGATCTACCCTGATAACATTACGATAGCATCAACTATTCTTTGCGTCATGTATTCTAATTATGAAATATTAAATGAAGTGACGGATATTGTAGACTTTAACGATTTACTCGAACAGACCAAACTACGACACCACCTTGAATTTCTAATATTCGAGAAATGCGTACAAATGGTAGTCGGAAAATTGCCGCCACGACTTCACAAAAGTTTTCTGGGGATCATCCGCAAATCGTGGTCGCCTAGGTTCGTCAAGCGTTCGCTTTCGATACTGGACGGCTTTCTGAGTAATATCAACTCTAATTTGAATATAATCGACGAAGATAACGCTTTGAAAGCGTGGTATCCGTTCAGGCAAGGCGTTAATGGCGTCGCTTTGTATAGAAGTGCCAATTCTTCGTTAAGCTTTAAGAAAATGTATGCGAACGGTTCGTCTGAAGCCAATGACGCGGAACTGCTTGAAATTGCAGCATATGTACCGAAGAAATTCTTAGAGGAAGTGACGGCGAATATGTCACAGGACAAAAAGGAGAATCTGCGTGTAATTGTGATGTTTGTCGGTTCTGATGTCAAGTTGCGACATCTGTTAAAGATACCACGCGGTATTCAACGATTCGTAGGCATCGCCTTGCCAGATATTCGGAAGAAGAATTTTCTGCCGATGCTGGGACTTTGCGAACATAACATTACTAATTGTTTCGAATTCGGGGAGAACTATTACAATTTCTACGTTAGAGAATATTTCCCGTTTTTCTCGAGAAAAACCTTATTCTTCGGCAAGAGAGGTGAAACTAAATACGAATATCGGAATACCGAATATTGTGTACACGAGCCAAGTGTGCAACACGCAGGAAGAGAAACACATCCCCAGTATTCTTGCATGGATTTCAACTGTTTCGATCCCCCGATTACTTCGAACAAAACCGATTATCTGTACTCCAGTTACATCAAGTGTATGTACAACAAAACACATTGTAGCGGTTCCATGGATGATATCAATACGACTTTTATAGATATCTTCCTGTATACCGCGATATCGTCTAAGCAGAAGCAAGTATCGTCTACCGAACTGTTGGGTAAAGGTTTGGAATTACTGGCAAACCACGGGCAACACTGTCAGCAACTGATATACTTGAGTAACTTTTTGAATTTATTTCACTATCTCAAGGAGACGGTTTACGCAAACCCAAATTTCTTCTATTTCAACATCATAAGAAATGACACAGCGCATTTGGGGTTCGTCTTGTATAACCAAGGTAAAGACTATGCAGTCGATTATGTCATGAAGCCTTTAACAACGAAGAATTCCACCGTGGATTATTTAGGCGACGATGAAATCGAGGTAATTGTAATATTCCCGAGTGCAAGAGTTGCCGAAGAGAGCTTTGAGAAGGTGGAATTTTTCGTGTCATACTATGGAAACCTTTCCGAAGACAACTATTATTTTTGCAAAACCAGAATCATTGGTGTACGTTGTACCGGGTGTTTAAACACGACATTTAATATTTACCTGAAGATCGTGGATAACCTGGTGATGCAACTTACTCAAGGTTATTGGTCGGAGGTTACGTTGAAGGGATACTCGTGGGCGTTCATCTGCATCAGTCAATCATTTGATGATAACTGCATGACGGCTGCCAAATATCCACTCACCAAAGTTCCAAAAGCCACCCACCACCTGATGCTCGACATGTAGATCAAATAACGACCAGCATCGACATCCTCTCACAACTGGCAGTGTATATAAATCCCGGCTTCAGAGAAACTTACCATCAACATTCGAAACCCTTGAAGATGATAGTATTAATCTGCAGTTCCCTATCGATAATGGGGCTTATATCTATCATGATATCCGCAATACTGATAAAAGGTTGGTACAAGAAACGATATTACACGATTCAGTTATCAATTGCCTTATCGTTCGAATTGGCCTTCTTCCTCATGGACAACAAGAGCATCAACCAGGCCGTGTACATGATTTCTGCTACGCCATCTTGGTCCAGTTCTTCTGGATGTTGATGATTGGTCGCATCCAGTACGGGAAATTTGTCACAGTGTTCACAATAACCGAGATGGATATCATAAAATCTCTACTCTTCGGTTGGTTAGCTCCCGCTGCGATAATAATCGGTGGCATCGTCAACTATTGGTCTTGCGTTAGGTGCAACCTATGTTATCAAACTAATCAAGATCTTGTATTGTACGTGTTTGCGCCCTCACTCTTATAATTATTCTGAATTTATCATATAACTTGACGGATTTTAGTCACATATGGAATACCGGTAACGAGATAAATTTGGAAGCCAAGAAGGCTAGGTTTAAACGCCACCGTAATTTTCCGTTCCTCTTCGGTTCACTTGGATCTTGATTTTCGCTGTTATTTCCAACAATTTGTGGCTATCCTTGTTGGGGTCGTATTTCTTTCACATATTCGTCCCCTCTCAAGGGTTTGTTCTATTTATTTTCGCTATTATTCTTGATACTGATACGCAAAGTACTTGGACGATTGTTTTCACACGTTGTCAAAAGTAACTTTCAACAGATCAATTTTGCACCAAATGAAGAAAAAACTACTAACAAAAAGTGACAATCCACCAGCCCAGAGTAGCTTCAAAAGAAATATGACTAAATCGAATTAAAAAGCAAAATTAACCTAACAGTTTTGTGGTACGAAGCTAACAAAGAACAACTCATTATACTAAATATACATGATTATGAGACGCGGATAATAATGCACTTCATCAGTAATAATGTCCAATATTTTAACACTTCATTTAATATTTTTATAAAAAAAGTTAAAAAGGTATTTGGCTCATGCCACGATGTGGTAGATGACAGAGCCAATAAAAGGACTCACACCTGATTACATATTGCCCCCTAGACTTTATATGTTTTATTTAAACTCTAATAATATTTTAGAAAATGCCGTAAGACTAACAGTTTTTTTATACAATTTCATTAGTTTTATATTAACATGGTTGAATACTTACTTTAAGGAAGTGTTTACCAATAACGTCTTATTTGCAGTGAGTGATACCATTGATAAATTGATGAACTATTCCAGGTATTATATTTTGCACCACTTCTGGACTCTTATATCGCACTACCTACGCACTACATAAGATCCAGAAAGACTATTGGCTTAGACACCGAGCCTGCAGTTGTTTGTTTCGTCCCATCTAAATGTTTATTTTATCTACATGTTTGACCTACAAACAGAAAGAGAACTTTTATGAATAGGATATTCTCAAATAAATTGTATTTCAGATTAGTGGTAATAATGTCCAATATTTTAACATTTCATTTAATACTTTTATAAGGCAAGTTAAAAAGTTATTTGGCTCATGCCACGATGTGAGCGTTAAAAAAGAACTCACTCCTAATTACACATGGCCCCCTAGACTTTATGTTTTATTTAAACTCCATAAATCTAATAACATTTTAGAAAAGGTTATATATGTAGTGTAATGGAATGTGTACTCGATATCATTTAAATGTAAAGTTACTAGTCTTACTTTTATATATTTTAAAAATAATATAATACAAGAAAAGGATATAAAATGTAGCAGCAGACAGCCAGACGATGTCCAGGTGATGTAGGAAATCTCTGCATTTGGCAAGTCCTCCAAAGCATTTTCCTTCAGAATATTCCCTTCAGGAAGTAAAGATGATCAGCAGTGATATACCTACTCATCGAAAATGAATATTAGAATTTGAATAGTATATTTTTACAATAGATATTGACTGATCAGAGTTGGATCCAAGTTCAATTCAAATGAACATTTTTATTTTTTTGACAGTGTACTTATTTCATTTAAATTTAGTCTAATAATGTTTGTATATGCCTTGGCATTCCAATTGCATTGACATGTCAACAGACAGACATGGGAAATTGCTGGAAATTGGGTTTCGTCACAATTCTATTTGTATAAATAGTTGCCTACTTTTTGTGTTTAGTAATGAATTTTAAGAATGTTAATCTTACATAGTAAAAAGTGTTGAAAAATTTTAAATGTATTTTTTTCATGATCCAGAGACACCTACCTTTATTATATTTTAATTGTAAGGTGATTCCAGAATTTTACAATAATTATTTATTTTCATTTCGTTTAAACATTCGACAGTCCATTCGGTCACATGGGCATTCTTTCTGAGACAGTTGTACTCCTTGTCGAAGACAATCGCTTTCAAGTCGGTTAAAAGTTTTCATTTCGAAACGATTCAACAGCCAACGTTCGTCAGAGGCAGACGTGTCCCAATTTGTTTCGTAAAATTTAACGGCTATTTGGTTAAAATCCAATTTTATTCCAAATTACAACCTAAAAATAATTATTAATTGTTAAACAAAGTTTATCACATAAATATAATCGAAATTACCTATTACCATTGGGTAATTTTTAGTTGAAAGCGCTTAAAACACCTTCGGTATTAAAGCGGTGGGTCACTCCGCCTTTCATTCTTCTTGGTATCTATAGGCTGTTATGCTTCTTTGCTTCATCCGCGCCTTTTTTCCATTCCTTCCGGTGCTTCATCCTGTCTTTCCATCCGGTTTATATTACTCACTACTTGATCTTCCCATCTGCTTTTTGGTCTTCCCTTGGGCCTGGAATCCTTAGATTTCCAATCCATTATCTTTCGTATTATTGTCCCTTTACTCTTTTTATTTACGTGTCCATACCATCGTATTCGCTTTGATTTTATTGTTCTCACTATATTTTCTTCCTCTAGAATATTCTCTATCTCGAAGTTCATCAGTCTTCCGTACTGTTCGTCGTCTTCTTTCTTGGGCCCAAAAATGTTTCTAATTATTTTTCTTTCAAACACTTTTAACTGTTCTTCTTCCTTATTCGTTAAACACATTGCTTCAGCTGCGTACGCTACTACTGGTCTTATTGATCCTATATATACTTTTTTCGTTTCTGTTGTTTATAATGACTCCTAGATATTTGAATGATTTCTTCTTCATATTCATGCTTTCCTATTTTGATCTTTAAGTGTATATCTTCTCTCTCTGCTCTACCTATTTTCATATATTTTGTTTTTTGCTGATTAATCTATAGTCCTCTTTTGCTTGCTTAATATAATAGTTTTGCTGTCGTCTCTTCTAGGGTTTTCTTATTCCTCAATATCACCGCGATGTCATCTGCATATGCTATTATTTGTTGGATTTTGTTATTTTATTTCCCGTGGCCTTACTCTCTTTTATTGCTCCTTCTATCGATATATTGAATAGGGTCGCTGATAACCCATCCCCTTGTCTCACCCTTTTTTGTAATTTCTACCGCCTCTGTCCCTTGTCCCTCCATATGTAAGTACTGCTGCCTTTGTTCCTTCTATCGTCATTTTTAACAATCTTATCAGTTTTTCAGGTATTCCCAGTGCTCTTGCGTCCTTAACTGTCATGCTTCTTTTTAAATTATCAAAAACTTCTTTGAAATCTATAAATAATATATGCAACTCGATGTCAGTTTCATAGCATTTTTTATTAGTTTTATACGTTATCAAAATAGTTGAATATTTACTCAAAGGACGTGTTTACCAATAACTTTTTGTCTGTAGTAACACCTTAGACTTAACCAAAAAAAAACATTAATCTAGCTTTTTTTCCAGTATGAGAGCCGACTGATATGGAGTCTCAGAAAATTCTACAGCCTCTTGGTTTTCTGTATTAAATCTCTTATTTCGTGAGCCATTAAATTAAATTATATCAATTATTCTACAATCCTGGTATTCTGTACTAATATGCATAGGTTTCTAGCTGATTGATTGAAGTAATCCTCTGGATTAATTTTGGGCTTGCTAAAAATTGTCTCCCTTCTTTGTGCACAGCCACGCATTCTTGCAGAATGTAGTAATTGTTGAACCCAATTTTTTGTAGGGGTCTTCCCAGTATACAGTGTCTTATTAGGAGACCTTGCTACCAGTTTCGCGTAACGGGTCGAGATTCCCGGATAAATCCCGATAACTTCTAATGTACAAAACAAATCTCTAAACTATATTCTGATTCGTAGATGTTGTCATGCTGATTATAAGATTCTACGTTTCGCAAAATAAAAATATATGTTATTCATATTATATTTACTTGACTTACCTGTTACGTGTTCCTATTAATAATTAATACATGCATTAAAGATGTTCCTATCAAAAAAAGATTACTTTTTACAACAAAAGTGCTTTTGAATTAATTTATTTTTTGTTATTAGTTAGAATCATGTTTTATTTTTAGTTATTACCAAATTAATAATTATTTTTTGTTAATATTCTTAGAATAATTTGTTTTGATTTATTTTCTTATGTATACTTTTAGTTTCTTAATTCTTTGTAAATTATTTTTCCATCTTTTGACTTATCCGATTATTATTATTATGAATTAATAAATGTTACTTACTTACTTACTTATTATTATTAACTTTAATTCTTTTTAATTACCTGGGTGCATTGTATTAGTATTTACAATAGACATATTTAAACAATAATTTATTTTTGTAGGTAGTTTTAGTTTAAATTGTTTTATTTCAGTTATAATAGGGTATATATAACTTACTATTACATCAATGAATAAATGTCCACAATCTTTATATATCTTTTTTACCTTTACAAATATCGATGCCAGTTTACTCGTTTGGTTATTTATAATTAGATATACTATATCAAAAGTAAGAATATTGAAAAAGAAGCGGTTCACTTGCTTATTTCTCATTCAACTGAAGGGGCGAACTTTCTATGGAAAAATCCCTAGAAGAACAAAATAAAATTATAACTCCCTATAAATCAAATTCAAATTTCCCTCCGTTATTTTTATTAACTTCAACATTAAAGCATGAAGTTACCTACGATTTTGTATTAAATTAATAGTTACTTGAATACCTTTAAGTTGAAGTTACTAAATATAATTGCGGGAAATTTGAATTTTGTTTACTGAGGACATACTTTCTGTAACAGTAGGTTTACCAAAACAAACCATATCTTTCTTGTTCATATTTTTCACATCACTGTAAAGTCAAAGGATCATAATTCTTAAAGTTTAAAACTCAAATCCATATTTTATGCAGAGATTTCAATAAATGTAATTCGATTTATGCTGTCATAAAAAACAATAGGAATAAAACATGAAAAAAAAATCACTATTTTTTTTTTCAAAAGGGTAAATTTTTTCCATATTTTCTAGACTTCTTCAATATAAATTGCCATTTGGCATTTATGTCTAATAGTTTATTTTATACACCCATATTAAGAATTCTTATAAAACTAAACCTTAAACAGTTTTTGTGCTTGAAGTAATGGTTTTTGTAATTTTATTATTTATTATTATTTATCTTCAAATAATTATACAAAATCACATTTTAATATTTGCACATATTATAATCGGTGGGTAAAATAAACAACAAAGGAAAAGTATATATGCTGACAATCTTTCCGAAAGATAATCCCCTTGATGCTATGCAACGAACATGCCGCAACCTTTTCGGCTAGATTTACATTCGCAGCGTTTCAGTTTCAATAACAAAATAATTCTTTTATTTACACATGCTGGTAGGTTAAAGGAGATGTATCTTTGTTTATGTTTTCTTATGGCTTATCGAGACTTCCTTAAGCAGACTCACAGCAGCAATACAAAAGGTACCAATAGTTGCCTACTACATCTCAACATCTCAAATAGTTTTCTGTACTTGAAGTAATGGTTCCAGTGAATTTATTTTATTATTTATTAATATTTACCTTTAAATAATTATACAATAACACATTTTAAATATTTGCCCAAATTATACTATCTGGGCATCTGGGAGTAATCGATGGGTAAAACAAACAACAAAGGAAAAGTATATATGCTGACAATCGTTCCGAAAGATAATCCCCTTGATGCTATGCAACAAAGATGCCGCAACCTTTTCAACCAGATTTACATTCGCAGCGTTTTACTTTGAATCACAAAATAATTCTTAGAATCTACACATGCGCAATCGCTGGTAGATTAAAGGACATGTATCTTTGTTTATGTTTTCTTATGGCTTATTTTCCCTATGCCATCTTTTTTTTTTGAGTCGACAGTACATCGGTAGCGATAACACAAAAACAATGTAAAACAAATAATACATTTTAAAAAGTTACAAATTAAAATTTAAGATTAAAACGATGAACACAACAACAACAAGTTCGAGAGGGAGAAAATGACGGCGTGCATACAACAACGAAGATGCGAAAAGTAAAAGCGAAAGTAAAGGAGAAGTTATGAGCTGCTGTTGGCAACACAAAAGGCACCAAGAGTTGCCAACTACATCTCAAATAGTTTTTTTGTAATTTCAGCTGTTCAGTTTCAGTGAAGTTGTTCAGTTTCAGTGAATTTATTTTATAGTTGGCATACTGCCCCTCATAACCTCTCCTTTACTTTCACTTTTATATTTCCCGCGATCGTTGTTGTGTGCATGCCGTCGTGGCCTCCTCCTGAGCTTATGTTCATCCTTTCAATTTTAAATTTTAATTTGTGACATTTTAAAATGCTGTATTCTTTACTTTACATTGTTTTGTGCTATCGCTACTGACGTACACTCATATTGTTTTTCTTCTCGCTCACTCCTACATTTCTAAATTGGTTGTATCTTTTGTAGCTAATTCTCTGATGAAGCAATAAATGATTGCGAAAGCTCAGAACTTGAACATTTGAGTATCTTGTTTCGACTTTGGCTGCCACACGCATTAACCTTTGCTTCTCATGTGAAGCCTAATATACAGTGTGAGTCTGTAATCTGGAATAAATTTAGTAAAGCGAAGACAGTATTTTTTTCCGGAAATATGCTCGGATACGTCGATTAGTATTTTAAATTGCCCACTTTTTCACCTGAGAAAATGTTATACAGCGTGTCCCAAATTTGAGATATGACGTCATCGATAATTTTTTTAAATGGCAGCCCTAGTTTTTTTTATAAATACTCTTAAAGGGTATATCAAATTACACATGCGTACCAAATTTCATGTTTTTATTCCTTGTCATTAAAAAGATATTTATACCCGTTTTCCCGAAATTGTTTTTCAATCTTGCTTACGGTACTTTGAGATATGGGTGGTAAATCAGGATTACTTCTCTCTGAATAAATGAGTAACTTTATTTGTGTTCTTGTCCTATCTCCGTAGCCAATCATCATTAAAAATTTCAATTTTGTGGGTTTCAGTAAATACGGCATTATGGTCGATTTTTCAACAAACGGTGTTCTCCACGAAACGACAAACTAATAAGTGTCCTCGCTCAATACGAGTCGAATACTGGCTTCACTTCTTACTTATTTTTATTACCTTGTTTTTTGACATTGTGATAAGACGTCAACCTGGTTTGACAAAAAAAAAAATGATAAACAAAAACCCTTTGACGTGCCATTTTTAAACTTCATACAAATAAATTTGAATCAGATTTCTTCATTTTTCGAATTAGTTATTGTTAAATATCTTTTTAATGACAAGGAATAAAAACTTGAAATTTGGTATGCATGTGTAATTTGATATACCCTTTAAGAATAGTTATAAAAAAAATGGCTACCATTTAAAAAAAATTGTCGGTGACGACATATTTCAAATTTGGGACACGCTGTATAACATTTTCTCAGGTGAAAAAGTGGGCAATTTAAAATACTAATCGACGTGTCCGAGTATATTTCCGGAAAACATACTGTCTTCGCTTTACTGAATTTATTCCAGACTACAGACTCACACTGTATTTCATCACGTGTAATCGCGCATGAATAATGCATGTAAAGCTATATTCAAAGACGTAGGTGTTACAACACGATATAATTCTCCAGTAAGATAGTGTGTAAACAATAAAGCAGGAAGAGGGAAATGTTTATTATTACATTTTTTTTTTGATGATCCTTAGTTAAAAGTATATTGAAACTTCCAGTAATTTGTAGTTGTTTAAAACTTTGCAATAACATTGTTTTCTTTTTTATGTAAATTATCTACAATCTAATTAATTCCGCGATAATCTTGCGAATTATCAAGGAAATCTTTAAAAAAGGCAGATATGATATGTTAATAGAATGACATCAGCGCGCAACACATAAACAAACTCTTAAAAGGAGCTAGCAGCCACTGATAGTATGTTGTCGTTTTACATGCGTCGTGCAAAAATTTAACTGATTATATCCTAAGTATTCGCCGTCCAATCGATTATATGAAAAATGCATTATTATCAACGACTCGATATTTGGCTATTTGTACTGATAAGTCTATTTTATAAAAGTAGTTCAATACGACACAGGTATTATTGGAGAGACTACAGGGGAAGTTACGGTAGATTGCTGTTAACGTTACTAGTCTTATACATAGGGCAGGTAATCCATGGTGGTGTTCTTGTTGGGGGTTTTACGCAGGTACTGGTGCTGTGATAGTGGAATCTGATGGAAAAAGGACGGTCGCTTGGCAAGGAATTAAGGTAACAATACTTTCTTTTTTTGTTAGGTATGTATTGAATGTACTAAGTCGTAAGTTTATAATTTAACATATAATGTGACTTCTTATCACTTCTCGTTATATTTATTTCTAAGTATAAATACAGGAGAACCTCTATTATCCATAACACAAAATATTGTTTAACAGAAACGACCAAAACAAATTTTTAGTAACGGTAATTTTAAAAAATATTTACAACTTAAGTCATCAGACATTTTGACAAATTATAAATTAATATTCTTTATCTGATCAAACAATAAAAGTACCACCGATATTAGTAACTCTAAAACTCATATGTATAACTAGATCAAAATTCCTTACAAATTTTAATTTTTTAACCATTCTCATAGATGACGCTGCAATGGAATTATACTTGTGTAATTTAAAAGCGCTGTATAAATCTTTGTTAATATTATAAAAGTGATGACAGGCAATAATTACGCAAAGAAACGTATCGTCGGGCATAATGTAGAATTTGCTGATTAATACTGCAAACTTCTCCTAGACCCGTCATCACAAACTACACTAAACTGAACGTACTGCTGTGTACTGATGGTACCAGCATAAATGAAAAAGTGAAATTAAAAATGAAAAAATTAATTTAGCTAGCTCAAAGGATAAAAATATTAAAGGGCGCAAAAGTGCACTCAATCTCAGGGTTATTCTCACAATCGAACTAATCATGAAAAATAAAATGTGGGTGAAAGTAATCAAAAATAAAAGAACTGAAATTTTGAATGACGTTAACAATCATTAATTTTTATTATTTAAAGAAAAAAAAACACTTAAATACAAATTACGCAGGAAAAATCAAACCTTGGACTGAGAGTCCTGGCCAAAATCAAAGCCTGCTTGAATCTAATTTACTAAAGGACAATGCAAATCCCTTAAACAAACAAAGAAGTAGATTTGCTCTAGAAGAAAATCCTATTTCACAAAAAATCCAAAATTTAAAACAAACACAATTAATTTAAACGTGAACAAAACAAGTGTATTTATAAAATTGAAATTTAATCACAAGCACAAAGCTTCTTTTCACCTAAACCGAGGTGATTAATTATTAAAAAAAAACAAATCAGTAAACTAGAAAACGAAAAAAACTAAACTCTTTAAACTAAAAAAAAATATCTTCTAGAACAATATAATAAAAGATCTTATATCTAACTCGTGTACACAATGATATAATAACGATTATTATATAACGAGTTCCTTGAAGGATGAGAAAATATACAAATTAAACGAACAAAGCTTTAAAATTAAACGAAATTACCAAAAATGGCAGCAAAGAAAATAAAATAACAATCTACTTACACGCTATCGTTCAAGTAACTCAGGACCTCCGGGTAACACGGTGGTATATATATCAAATTTACAACATCTGCGTGCTCTCGCAGCCGCACGAATCGTAAAGAAAATTCTAGAATGTTACATTGAACAATGTATACAATACTGGTGAACGCAAAATGTACAACTAAATGAATTTAATTTAAACAACTAAACAATTAAAATACTTAAATTCATCAAACAATACAATTAACAAAATCTTTTCAAAATAAAATAAAATAGTGATTGTGGAAACTCTTGCGTAGCATTGATAAAGATAACTTGGAATGAATAAAGTATAATTTACAATACAAATTTGAATTTTTTGAAATCCGGGGTGCCAAACCACAGCAGTACGTTTCAATAGCAAAGCCATCATCATCAGCAGAAATACTGAACTGTTAATTAGTTCAGTGTTTCAGCTGATGTGATAGCCCACAGTGTCCGATAAAGTTCTCCTAATAGTTGACGGACACTCAAGTCATAAAGGTATTGAAGTTTTGGCGTTCGCCAAAGAAAACGGAATTGTCATCTTAAGTCTTCCTCCACACTGCACGTACCGCATGCAGCCACAGGATGTGGCGTTTTATGGACCGCTGAAAATTTATTATGACCAGCAGGTTTCTTTATGGCTTAAACCACATTCTGATAGGGTATTATCACGATTTCAAATATCCCGATTATTTGCAGTAGCTTATTTCAAGGTTGTGCAAGTTGCGGTCGCCGAAAGCGGTTTCTAAAATGCGCGAATCTGGCCAGTAAATCCTAATATTTCTCTAGACCATTTTTTGCACCATCAGAAACAACAAATATCAAACAAAACGAACTTACTTAACTCAGCGAATTACGGCGCAGAGTTAGAGAGATGAAGAAACTAATGCAACCAGGAACCTCTGGACAATGTAACATAGAAAAAAAAGGAATATCTACCACGTGCAGCGAGGTAAAGGCAGAAAATTTTGACACGGCTTCACTCAGAAAGTGACAGTCCTGAAGAAGATCGATTTGAAGATGACAGTGAAGACGATACCGCTTGTCTTTATGGTAATTCCTTATTTTCTATATCTAAAAGTAAAGAGAAATGGATTAGATGTATGAAGTGTGGCAAGTGGGCTCACTGCGAATGTGCTGATATTTCTATGAAATGCAAAACTTTCATTTGCGATGTTTTTCGCTAAAAGTATGTTTATGTATGTACAGTGGGTCTCAAAATTCATGTCATGCCCTAAGGAAGCGATATCAAAATTTTCTTCCTTTCCGTATTCTTCTTATCACCACACCGATCTTTTCAATTTAAATCAATTCAACATAGCCCTCATTTCGTCTACTACGAGGCGAAGGAAACGATTCACTAGGCATGCGTAAACACAAGCATAAATTCACTTTCAGTTTAGCCGGCGTTCGATTCATTTCGCTCATTTCATACAAGGCGTTGATGGATATTAGGGTACGGATACAGTTCTCAAATTTTATAACGGTTAGTAAGTTTTAATCGCGGTCAGTAATTTTATAAAAAAATGGAATATTATAGGCCCGAGGAGTGTGAAACAATTTTACGGTGGCAATTCAGCAGAAGTTACACAAGCTTAGATACATATTTTGATTGAAATAAATTGGTTTTATACATATTATAAGTAAAGTAAAACAGCCAAATTATCATATTTTACTTAGAGTCTGAAAAATAAAGTTTGAGTTTATTAAAATGCTTTGGTAATTTCATTATATTCTATTGTCTTCATTTAATTTCACCTAAAACTTCAAAAAATGATTCCGAATCTTCAAAAATGACATTCTGATTACTATCCGAAATTTTGGTTATCCAAAACCACCTCTCCCTCCATCGTTTCGGTTAAACAGAGGTTCTATTGTAGTGCAAAAATAATAATGTGTGCTTATATTAAAACATAATCATACAAAATAATAAATAATATAATATTTTTAATAATAATAATTCTTGTACAAATATTAAGCATTTAAAGACATTAAATAAAGTCGGTATTGTGTTTGTGGGTTTTTAAGAGTCGTGTCTTCTAAGTAAATTACTAACATACTAACATATTTAAGGTCGTGTTTGGCAGAAGTGAAATATAAAAATTTGTATAGTTTTGTTTATAATTCATTCCGAAAGTAGGTAATTTAGAAGAAAAGCTATACTTATTTGATTTGTAAGCAGGTTATATTCGACAAGTGGCAATTGAAATCAGAATATTGAATGTTTTTGTACAAAAAATATAAAATTTATATTTTTTTTCTGAAAATTTTTATTCTTTCAATATGCTACCGTTATTGTTAGTAAAGATGTAGAGGCACTAACAAGCGCTAAATAATTACAAAAATGGTTTATTGTGTGAACAGCCAATTAAACAAAAGATCATTCCATTTTTACTGTCTAAACTTTCACAAAACTAATTTTTGCTTCATCGATGACATTCTAAAATTCATAAGATACAAGTAAGATTGTAAGATAAAAAAGCTATAATAGTATATTACTTACAGGTATGAGTATTAGACAAACGATTAAAAATGTAAGTCGAAAAACATTAGATCTATTTGAATAATGTTGGCTTATAGTAAAAAAGTATAAAAGCATTACAGTAATTTTGTTACATATATTGACAAATTTAAAATATGAAAAGCCAAGAATGCGTGCCAGGTATTAACGACGTTATGACCCAATCGATAAGATAGAAACTACATAACAGATAAAAGTACACTGTGTAACGAGACAAATGCCTATGTACACTCAAGTGCAACACTAATACCAACGAGGAATATATAATTTCTACTAGCCATTTTCATGATTGTCATCCAAATGTAAATGTTACTGAGTTTATTAGTGTCCGTCTTATAATTGGTTGAATTGGTATATTTCTTGATGTAATACATTCCCAAGAAAAGTATTTTAGATCAACGAGTCTCATGGTGAAGAATTTGATCCCTTCAAAATTGAAGGCAGTAAAAATGGAATGATCTTTTGTGTAATTGACTGCTCACCCAATAAACCATTTTTGAATTCTAACAAGGTAGTCCATACTTCTACCTCACTAAATAATTATATTTCACGTTAAATTATGCTGAAATGTAATAAATACCTATAATTGAAGTGTCATCAATAATTTTACATAGCCAAAGTATAATACAGTCATTCCCCGTATGAACTAGCAGAAATAATGCAGTAAAATGAATAATACTACGTTGCTAAATCCATAGAAAAATTCAAGCATGACTTTTGTTTTGTTCTTTAAAAAAATAGACAAATTTTACCAACAAATAATTAGTGCTTTGTTTAGTACTAGATACTATATCTGTAGTCATGTTACTTTTAGAAGTTGGAAACCTATAAGCGTTTATGAGCTGCCGTCCGTGCTTTAAAACAATTTGGGGAGTCAAAGAGCTCATCAACGCACTGAGTTGATGAACTCTTTATATAGCTTATTATACTTTTAATTAAATAACACGGCTATATTTATTTTTCTTTAATTTTGCTAAAATATGCAACGACAACAGGAAAAACTTTCTAATTTACCTATTTCAAACTAGATTAAACTGAATTGGAGTGTTACAATCCAGAAAAAAAGCAAAAAGAAACATATTTCTTGCAATGAAAAAAAAAAGTATGTTAGTTGCACGGTATAAATAATATGGTATACTCGCTTTGAATCTCAAATTCGTCATAGCCGGTCAGATGACCGCCGGTTAAAATCCAAATTATTCGCAACTACCAATTAATGTAATTCAAATGCAGCTTTGCTTTAAAAAAGCCCGTTTTAAGTTGAAATTTACTTTATCTATCTTGTCGCCATCTAGTAGCGGTCGTGTTTATTTCTGCGATTGCAGCGACTTTCGTGTGTGTTTACAAAGTGTTTTCGTGTTTTTTCTAGAAAATTGAATCGTGAAAACACCTTCACGCTTTTAAAATATGTTCCGTAACCCCGTCCGGATTTTCTAAACTTACCTTTCGCATTAACAAAACCCTCACGGTCGAGATCGATTTTAATGTAATAATAGTTATACAGTGAGGTCGTAAATGCCCCCCCCCCCTCCCTGATAACTTTTGAATGGTATGAGATAGAGCAATGAAACAAAAACCAAGTGAAATTAGAGATAATTTGTGATTTTTTGCCTATAGAGATACGCACATGGCTTCTGATGTAAAATAGAGGGCGTAACTATCTTTAAAATTTTAAATAGGAAGTAATTTCATTTAGAACCTCATTTGGAAGATATTTCTATTACTTTTATGGCAATGCAAACAGTTTTACGATTTTCGAAATTTTTACCAACTTATCCAAGATTAATAATTGGAGTACTTACGTTACTTTTCTATAGCCCTCGTATAAATATTGTGGTTTTATGTGACTTAGGAAGCGATTGCTGTCTTATTCTGTCAGTGTATGTGTCATGTGTGTGGGTGTCTATGTTACAGATTACTGTAATTACAGGTTTCTGTACACTATATCCAAAAAGCGAATACGAGGGCTATAGAAAAAGTAACGTAAGTACTCCAATTATTAATCTTGGATAAGTTGGTAAAAATTTCGAAAATCGTAAAACTGTTTGCATTGCCATAAAAGTAATAGAAATATCTTCCAAATGAGGTTCTAAATGAAATTACTTCCTATTTAAAATTTTAAAGATAGTTACGCCCTCTATTTTACATCAGAAGCCATGTGCGTATCTCTATAGGCAAAAAATCACAAATTATCTCTAATTTCACTTGGTTTTTGTTTCATTGCTCTATCTCATACCATTCAAAAGTTATCAGGGGTGGGGGGACCATTTACGACCTCACTGTATATGTGCCGCCATTTATGCTCCTATCTGACGTAATTTCGATATGCGCGTAAGCATACCGTATTATTTATACCAGGGTTAGTTGTAAATACTAGTACGTCCTAATGCGGTTTTATTTTCAGCTACTTTGCGATAGACGAAAGGAAAACTTTCAGTGGGAACCAGTGAAATCATATATGCTGTCCCCAAATAAACTACAAAATATGGTTGCCGGTGGTTTCGAGGACGGCATCATAACGTACGTTGGTAAAGCCTTCCACGAGGGTGAATGGAAAATTGGGCAGGTTTTTCCACCTCCTCATCATCTCGCCGGATTGCATGTTTGGAAAAATGACCGTAGAGGGGTAGTTATTAAAGAATTTGATATATTAAGATATTTAGACAGATATGTCTAGTTGTTTTTGTAATTACTATACACTTCAGATGTAAATGTTGCTTCATTATTGCTCTTCTAAATAAAAATTAAGGAGGTTTTAATCCGAAGAAAATGCCATGCTGAGGGTGATTAATTATTGCTCATAGAATCATTAGATAATTTGATTTTTAAGTGCAACCTATTTGTTAATACTACCGCTCTATAAATACTATTATTATTAGTGGTGAAGCTTAAAGAGTGGTAGTATTTTCGTTGGCAGCATTTTGAATTTGGAACAGGGAGCGCATGCATTTGCGGTAAGCATTACAGTTATGCGAGTTATACAGGGTGTATCAGATATAGAGGTAAATATAATAATATGTAGCAGCTGTAATCATATACAATCAAAAAGTCTTAATGCACAGGGGATCTATCTGTAACCATTAACGAGAAAAAAAATAGTTTATAAATGCCGTGGCCTAGAGCCGCACCTGTGCCCAACCTAAATGCTGTCCCGAATATACCCCCACATACCACTATCATTCAACCATTACCGCTGTTAGTTTTGTGTGGATCGGCGCTTGGACTGCAAGCCACTTCGAACATTTTATTTAAATTCTTCCCGTCTCGAAAAAACGATCCTTTTCAGGACCATCATGATTTCATATAAAGAAAGTCGAAGCTTGATGCATCGGCAAAAAGCGCGCGAATGTATAGATTCATCTTCGCGCGACATCATAGTAAAAAGGCGTGTTTGCAAATTTTCTGTATCTACATTTATTTCTGTGTAATTCCATTCAATTCATTTTGCGTTATATGATTAAATAAATCCAGAAGAAATAACTCAGATTCATGTGGTGCCGTTTATTAACAACTAACTCTCGATTCGACAATGCAAAAGAAAAATATTTACGTTTTTCGTAACTACTGAAGTCGCATATCCGATGAAACTGGAACGTCTTATCAAGATATTAAAAATAATACTTTGTAGACTTACGTAGAATGCTCTTAACAAATAAGGAATGTTTATTTTAAAGAGAGAAAAATTTAAAAGAAGAAATTTAAAATGCCTCAGTTTTGCTATTTTTACAAGGGCACACTGGCCGATTGGCCTTTATTTATTCAGAATGACGTTAAATGAACTTACGGCATACCATTAAGAATAATACTAAATGAGTGCAATGTATTTATACATAATACCACGTTTAGCGGGTGCTTAACATGACGTTTCCTTGCATCAGGCCCGGACTAAAGAATTTTTGGCTCTAAATTTTACTTTTTTTTATTCTTTAATGATGAAATCCGGTTTCGGTGGGTTTGTGCTTTATATGTCGTGTAGTTAATACCCAAGAAAAATTTACTTTTTTATTTGATACACCCTGTATATTAAGTTGCAATGTCCGATTGCTAACGTCCGTCCTTTTTTGTGTTGTTGTTACAGTTTTATACAGTGAATATACTGCTTTCAATAACCTGTATAAAACTAAAGTTATACAGGGTGAGTGATGGTACTTAAACCAACATATTGAAGGACAACGTAAAACAGGTCATTTACAATAGATTTAGCCAATTTTGCATTCTACAAAAGGCAATAGTTTTCGAGATATCATTTTTCTTTATTTTCTTCAAAATTCACCACTTACTCGTATGCATATTTTAAATTAAAGAAAACAATAAATCTCTATTTCAATTTTTCAGTTTCCTAACTAAAAGATACATTAACACACATTATATATCAGCAATTATGCCAAATACTTCAAAGTAATAAAAATAGAGAAGGTAAAACTTTCACTCAAGAAGAAAAATTTGAAATAATCTTTACGAAGCCCAGCATATTAAACTGAACATACTATTCCGACATAGAAGATGGACATTACTTGTCGAGGACTTTGTGGTGTAACGTGCCGTTACGAAGATAAATTCATTTTAGTATTTCTTTTAATTTTACTGATTTATTTTGGTATAAATCTTCCGTTCGTTTAATGAATTTTCCTTATTGACGTTCATTACGGCCGCATTTATTCATTGTTTCGTTTTTCTCATCGCCGCGCGGTGATTCTTACCCCCGTATTCATAGTTGTACGCCAGTATTTCGCACACACTTATAAACGCATGTGGCGAAACGCTAACGAAATGCTGGCGTACGACTATGAATACGGGGGTTAATTTCTGTTCTCAGCGTGTCGCGTCCCCACGCGTCTGCATGTTGAATCTACGCAAGCCTAAATCCCCACGCGCCGCACCTTAAATCTGCGCACGCTTCAATCCCCACCGGCGCCGCGGGGCTATATAAACCATGCATTTTCCGCATTCGTGGCAGATCCTGACCATAGAAAAGGATAAAATAGAATGGTCTCTCTTTGTATAAAAATTGGTTATTTTTTTAAGGGCGCCATCTTACCTATGGATTCACAACTATTGGAGATATTACACTGGGCAACAAATTTTCGAAAAGTTCATGCTTCCGAGCTGAAAATAGTAATTTCTTAATGAATTCAATGTGCTGAACACGAAAATGACTAAGAAAAAGCTGAATTGGCTACGGGTTTTCTGTAAAATGTACGCATATTTCAGAAAAAGTGTACTTATGTCAATATTATAATACATGGTAAGAAAACATTAGTCTGCTTCTGGCTTTCGACTTCTTTTGGCCTGCCGTTTGTAGTGGACTTGTAGAGCATCTCTACTGATTGTCCAACAATAGTCAGCTAGCATTGACGTAGACCATTTGCCTTGGTACCGTTGCTCCATGGTGGCAATGTCCTGATAAAAGCGTTCACCGTGCTCATCGCTGACCTGCCCGCAGTTATCAGGAAAGAAATCTAAGTGGGAATCAAGAAAGTGGATCTTTAAGGACATATTGCAGCCGAATTCATGAAACAAAGCCAACATATCCTCAACCAGACACTTGTAATTTTCTGCCTTGTCATTCCCCAGGAAGTTGCTGCCACTTGATAGAATACATCCCAAACCTGTTTCTTTACCTTGAAGAAGTTCCTCAAACTGGGTCTCGAAGAGCTGTCTAATTTGAGGCCCACAAAGATGCCCTCTTTAATTTTTGGCTTCACTGAGTCGAGGAATTTTTATGCAGGTACTGAATGCTGGTCCATTCTTATCCATGGCTTTTACCAAGTTTTTGACAAGACCGAGCTTGATTGTAAAGGAGGAATGATGATTTGTGTGGCTGTGCCAATGGTGGGTGCTGTACATTCGTTTCTCCAGGCTTAAAAAATGCTCTCGGAGGCCAGTCTTTCTTGATGTAGTGCAAATCGATTGCTCTGCTGTCCCACAGACAAAGAAACAGCAGTACTTTGTATATCCCTGCTGCAAACCCATCAACAGAGATACTACCTTCAGGTCAGAACATATCTGCCAGCCATACTTGCTGTAATTAATCGTCCAGTAGCTGCTTCAGATTGCCGTAAGTCTCCTTCATGTAGACCGCATGTGCAATAGTATGGATGGAAGCTGGTTCCCATTATTCAACAAAACCGCCTTTAGGCTCAGTTTTGAAGCGTCTATAAACAGCCGCCATTCGTGGGATCATGTACAATACCGAGAGCTTGTAGTAGACCATCAATATCGCAGCAGAACACAAGGCTTTCTTCTTTCTTAAAGAAAGATTCGAAGAGCTGATGCGAGTGCGAAATGAAGTCACTCGGACATTCTGTTCCAGAAGATTCCACTGTCGAAGTCTAGGCCAGTATCTCCGCTTGCTTTTCGACAGATCCAAATCGCGAACAAGATCGTTCATTTCATCCTGGGTAATTTATGTGGTGCAGATGTTCGTCAAAGCACGAAAAGTTATCATCCTTACTGCCACGTTGAGGAGAACTCGCCGACGCATAGCCATCCTCATCGTCTGAACTGATAGAAAATCTGTAGGAGGTTCTGGAATTGGGAGTCCTTCGCCATGAGAGACAGGTCGCAGAGCAGATGGTATGTTAGGGTATTCAACTGTCCATTTCTTCTTCTTGTGATGCCTCCAGAAGCTGGTGGTACCATACAGAAATAACAGTCGTCAACGTGATTGGTGGCTCCCTCCAAATCATGGGCACAGAAAATGGCATTGCCTTTCTTTTGCCATTAAGCCACTGCGAAAGATTTACGGCACAAGTGCGGCAGCATACGTGTGGGGCCCAGTCTTTGTCCTGGTCGCCTATCTTGCAACCAAAATACAAATGATACGCTTTCTTAACTGTTGCACTGATGTTCTTTTTCTGTGCAGCAAATGTCACTTCTCCGCAAATATAACAGAAGTCATTTGCACTATTAACACAGTTACGAGGCATTGCTACTGTTTAGTTACTTTACACTATAGCAATCACTTGTGTATGCTAGAGCTTCGAAAAATATGCGCGAATGAACGGACATTGTACGAGTTAATTGTCACGTCGGCCATTTATAAATAAACTATAATTAGCTATTGCTTGATATTGCGCAATCAATTTCGGCAACACTCTCAATGGAAACTTACAGCAAATGCTGCTTAACTTCTTTGCATGAAGGGTGATGCAATATGACGCAAAATTTTCGTAATTTCTCACTAAATTGCATTACATTATGCAATAGCATCTATACAATGGACAAAACGTCAATATCTCTGGAACGTGAGCCAATCAACTTTTTCAATGTGATATTCATGTTCAGCACGTTGAATTCATTCGGGATTGGGTACTTTCACCTAAGAAGCAATTTCACTGTTGACCAGTGTTATTGAAACCTACACCACAATGGTTCGTAACTAAAAAAGGCGGTATTTTTTGAAAAATATACTCCTAATATTTTGATGTAGCTATTACATTTGTACCTCTGAACTAAACAGTATTAAACCTAATTGTTTTGCAATCGACTTAATACTGCTTAGTTCTGAAGTACAAACTTAGTTCAAATGAAAATTGATATTTTACCAGAAAAATTCAATTATTGTTTTCTTTTTAAATGAACAAAGTACAGATTTTTGGTAAAGTATCATTTTCTTTACAATAGAAATGTCTGTTACAATTAAAACACATAATGTAAGAAAATATTTTATTATACACTTCACGATAATAAGCTGTGATTTCAGATCTTAACACGAAAAAAAGGAAAAAAAAAAATAGGATTATAAATGTCTTGAATTTAGTCAAAATGCACTAATTAAAAATGGATTTAAAATTACTATGTTGCACATTATTTCTATTTCTTTTGCTGTTTATGGAAAGCTAGGTTTTTAACAGGGTCATTAATAGTTAAAGGTTTAAAACGACTGTCTTTGCCATTAAGAATCTTATTTATAGATTTTGTCCACCCGAAAATCATAAGGTTGACAAAATTATTTAGAAAAATATCTACTAAATTAGGATGACGTTCACATATAATATTGCTAAAATCCATCCTACTTTTAACACATTCTACGATTGTGCGACGAATATTATTGTTTAAACAATTTCTGACAATTTCTTGGGACACTACAATCGCACATTCATGAAAAATACTCATGAATAATGTTGATGGCAACATTAATGATTTAAGATCATATCGCCTTGCCATTATTAATTTATATTGTTCTCCATCAGATGTTACGAGTCAATTTTTCATGCAGGTATCACATTTGTCCACTTGTTTATATATTTTTCTAGCAATGTAACCGCAGACGTAATTTTCTATATAAACATGTACCGGCTTATGTGTTACATCTATCGTTAAATTAATACTGGTAATGCATGGTTTACTGAGTGGCTTTTGATTTAAAAATTCCCGAAAATTGTCTAAGAGTTTTTCGGAGATGTCATTTTCACAATTTGAATTCACTGACTTTGAAGAAAGTAAATTATTAATTGTCAAAGTTTTAAATGAATTTATGAAGCCCTCGCAAGTGGGGTTGATGTTCCTCACACCATGACTTCTGATGCAGCAGAAGAAATTCTCGATGGCAGCTTGATTAAATCGCCTTGGCATGATGTATGTGAAGCCAAGTGAAGAAAATTTTCTCCATAAAACCATCAATCATACGTATCCAATTTTCGACAGATGGTGGTTTACTTTTTTATTTTGATATCGCTATTTTACATATATCATAACAAATTATCCGTAAGTCACTCTAACAGAAAATATAATTGGTTTTAATCTTAAACAACACAAAACCATAAACGCAAAAAAAACAAAGAATTAATGTCACTCGCACGTAACTAGTTGTTAAACAGAAAATGGCTGCTGGAAATAGTAAACACGAACGTCATTAGCTAATAGGGCGACCCTTGCGGATTTTTATTGATACTATCTTCTGAATAGTTATGAATCCATTGGTAAGATGTCGCAAAATTTCGAAATACAAGCGATACAAGCTGGCAATCTAACTGCCCTCCCCATGATCCTGACTGCCTATTCCTCCGCTCCCAACTATAGATAGTAACCGCCCTTCGAGAGTGGCGCGACATAGCCCACCGTTTCCCGCACGATTACAGATCGTTGCCGCCTTTTGGGAGTGTAAAGGGTTCGTGAATCGTAATCATTAACGTTTTCATAAACCGAACAATTACACTGCTCAGTAATTCTCGTAACGAACGTTAAAATTCTAATGCAAACCCCTGTATATATTATTTTATATGTTAAAAATCTCTATAATTACGAGATTTATTTCTAGATTTTTTTTGCTTTTATCCATTGTTGGGAAGTTTTAGGTGGACCAATTGCTTTCGCGTTAATAACATTGGTAAAGTTTTCCCATAGTGCATCGATTTTTTTTGCAATCTCTCTTTCACTTGCGGTTTTGCTAGTAAGATTCTTTTGTGTTTGCTTGGTTGCGACCTCTTAAAAAAATAAACTATCAAAAAAGTCCTTAAAATAATAACAATGTATATCGAAAAAACACATCAATCATTAATAATAATATTTTTAATAATAATAATAATAAGATTTATTTATTGCCCAACGGATAAACCATTTACAGGACAAAATTAAATCAATACAATTTCGTACGTACATACATGTAAAAATTAATGCCTAGATTCTAAGAGAAAATTTTACAGAAGTGCTTAAATTAAGACAGAAGAGAAAAGGTTCAATAAAGAAAGAAAATCAAATTAGTGTCGCCGAAGTTTGCAGTCACAGAATACATATATCATTATAGTAAATGTTTGCCAATTTACACATGTTGAATAGAGGTGCAGTATATAGCAGGTTGGTTTTGGGAGTGGGTAGTTTAAAGGTGACAGAATTACGGGAGCGGAAATGAGGTACGTAGAAATCCAACTTCGACAGCAAATCTAAGCAATCTATATAGCCATTCACTAGTTTCTAAATAAATTGCGCTCCTTGCCTATCCCGACGCTCTTTCAAAGAACAAAAATTTAGGCGTTGTAACAATAGCTGGGTAGTCATATCATCTAGGAGGATACTGTCCGTCTAATTTATAAATGACGTATTTCAAAAATCTTCGCTGTATTCGCTCGAGTGAAAGTTGATGACACACATAATAAGGAGACCATATAGGTGAGCAGTATTCCAGGCAGCTGACGACGAAAGTGAAGTATACTGATTTGAATAATTGTAAACTAGTAAAATGTTTCGTATTTCGTATAATGAATCCAAGTCCTGCAGATGACTTTTGAACAATACTATTTATATGCGGAACAAATGTTAAGCAGCTATCAAACGTTATGCCAAGATCTTTGACTGTGTCCGGTTTTGATAGTTTAATTTCATTAATGTAGTATTCGGATGGGAGTGGATTCCTTTTACGTGTATATGAAACTGACTGACACTTTGCAATGTTCATCTTGAGGTTATTTTGCCAGCACCAGTTGGAGAGTAGGTCCAGGTTATATTGTAATTGTTGGATATCATTATAATCTTCAATCGTTGCGTCATCAGCGTATGCAAATGTAAGACAAGTAAGTTGTTCCAACAAGTCATTTAAATATATATTAAATAAGAGAGGACCTAAGTTAGAGCCTTGTGGAACTCCGGCAAGTGAATAAAATTCCTTGGAACGATAACCATTATAAAAAATATAATTACTTCGAGAGGTCAAGTATGAGTTAATAAGAGTCAGGAATGATGGAGCCATTCCAATTTTATTAAGTTTTCGAAGTAAAATTCGATGGTCAATAGTATCGAAAGCATTAGAAAAGTCCATATAAATCACATCCACTTGTCCGCGATTATCAATTTTTTCAACAATATATTGCGTCAAAGTAGTCAGGTTGGTGGTTGTAGATCTACCTGGTAGAAAACCATGTTAGTATGGAGATATAAACGATCTGATATTATGATATATATTTGAATAAATGACCTGTTCAAAAACTTTTACAAAATTTGATAAGATGGAAATCGGTCTGTAATTTTGTATATGTGTTGAATTGCCTTTCTTATGAACAGGAATGAGTCTAGCACGTTTCCAAAGATCCGGAAAAATTCCAGTTTTTATTGCAAGATTGATAATTATTGACAATGGTCCCGCAAGAACAAATCTAGTATCACGTATAAGAAAACTTGGTAATCCATCGTCTCCGGAAGTGTGTTTGTCACAAAATCTGGACATTATTTTTAACAAATCATCCTCTGTAACTAGTGAGATAGAAAAGAGGTTGGAAACGCAGTCAGGAAGCATCTCAAAGTCATTCGAGTTACAGCCACGAAATCCCACCGCCGAAAACTTGGCCGCAAAAGCATCTATAATCTGTTGGGGGTCATCAATTAATACATCGTTTACGTACATCGCTCCGGGTACTCTTGTCGATCCTTTCTTACTGCGTATGAATCAATATAATTCTTTGGGATTAACAATGACCCTTTCTTGTATATTCTTTAAGTAAGTTTCATAAGCAGTGGAAACTTCAGATTTATAGAGAGCTCTTAACCTTTTAAATTCGTTACAGTAGAAATGACTATTTCTTGACTTCCAACGACGTCTAAAGTATTCTTTTGTTTTTAATATAAGATAAGATAAGATAAGATAAGTTTTATTTCCAAAGTAATAACTATTACATACAGAAAGTCAACAAAAACAAAAAAAAAAAAAATAATAACTTAGATAGAATAAATGAAAGAAAGAAGATTAAAGAAAAAATCAAAAATCAAAAATCAAAAAAAAAATACATGCTTATATGAAGCTTGAAATATGCATAGATTATTTATAATTGAAAGTTGTAAAGAAACAAAAGTTTTCTTATACTAAAGTATGTCAAGATAAAGAAATAAATTCTGAAATGGTATAATAAGCCTCCCGTTATAACAATTGTTTTATCTCTCTCTTGAAGGTATTGATCGGCATCTCCCTGTACTTAAGGGGTAGGTTATTGAAAAATTTGATGGCTTGGTAGCGCATAGAAAGTTGAGTGGCCTTTACTCGATGGCACGGAATCTCTAAGTTATATTCGTCTTGTATCATATTCATGTAAGTGTAAGCGTTGTTTAAAAGTATTGAAATTTTCTTTAACATATATTAAACAATTATAAATATACAGACAGGGTACGGTCAACACCCCAAGGTTCTTAAAAAGTGTTTTACAATGTTCGGTGGGTGATACTCTGCTAATGATCCTAATAATCTTTTTTTGAATTCTGAAAACTCTTATAGCGGATGGTGAAGCTCCCCATAAAATTATGCTGTAATTAACTGAACTAAAGAAATTGGCATAATATAGTAATAATGCAACATTAACATCTGTGAAGTCTATTATCCTTCTTATTTGAAAACAACAAGCATTAAGTTTAGAACATAATTCATTTATGTGACGCTTCCAATTTAGCTCAGAATCGATAGCCACACCTAACAGATTTATAGTTTTAGTGTTACCCCTTTTCAACGAAAAAAAATAATTTTTGAGTCTTATCAGAATTTAACTTATTAGCTGCAAATCAATCCGTAGCAGTCTCAAACGATTTATTTTCATAAGTAAGTAAAGAAGATATTGTTTCACCTTTGTTGACAAGAGTAACATCATCAGCGAACATAATAGAATGGCCAGTATCTAAGTTAGGTATAAAATATGACAAAATATAATGAAAAAAATAGGACCCAGCTTCGAACCTTCAGGGACATATCTGAAGTACTAGAAACATTTTGATTTACATCCACCACTTGTTTGCGATCACATAGATAAGATTGAAACAATTTTAACGGTATATCTCTGATGCCATAATGCTCTAATTTGTTTAAAAGAAATTCATGATTGACACAATCGAAAGCTTTGCTTAGATCTAGTGAGATCGCTGAACATTTTTGTGATTCATCAATTGCTTTTATTATATCTTCAATTACTTTAATTAATGCTAAGATAGTCGATTTGTTTTTCGACTAACCGTACTGATACTGACAAAAATAAAAGTTTTTTTCAAAATAATTAACTAATCTAGTTTTCAGTAAATCTTCAAAAATTTTCGCCAGCACAGGTAGAATTGCTATTGGCCTGTAGTTATTTATTAAATCTCTGCGCCCTTCTTAAAAAGCAGTTATAATTTTAGCTATTTTAAGTTGTGCGGGAAATTTTCCTTCTATAAAGCATTTGTTAATAATTATTCCTAAAGGAGAACAAATGACATGACCAACTTTCTTTAAAACATATGCAGTAAGTCCATAAATGTCAGGACAAGTACTATCATTTAATTGACAAAATAGTTTGATATATTTCAATTTCATTAGTAGGAAAGAGTAAAAAGATTACTATTATTAACGGGGAACGTTATTAAGTAATTACCAAAGAATTCTGACTTTGCGGTATAGCTTCAATAGTTGAAATTGGAATTGAAGCAAAAAAGTCATTAAAGTCGGTTGCTGAAAAAAATTGTTGATGGACAGGTTCGTTTTCTAAATTTATGTGTGAATTGATAATTTGCCATGATGCTTTTGCTCTTGTTATCTGAATTTAAAATATAATTAATATTGGCACGTTTTTTTGCTTTTTTTATTTCAGTTTTTATTTTTTTGTAAGTTTATGAATAAATTGTTGACTCAACGCTTTTGTTAGTTTTATGTTAAATATCAAGTATTTCAAGTTGATCTTTAATAGATTTAAGGTCATTTGTATACCATTTAGGCTTGCTATAATTTTGTTCATAAGAAAATTTCTTTAATGGGCAATTATGATTGAAAACATTCATTAAAGTATTAAAAAACAAATCAAAGGCTGCATTAGCAGACAGAGGCTCTAAAACAGTCCAATCAAGTGAGAGAGATTATAAAATAAGGATATTAAGTTGTTTTCTTTAATGTTATGTTTGTGGAAAACATTTTATTCCGACTGCAACTGGCATTGATTGTAAGTGTAACGGAAATAGCATGATGATCTGATAAGAGAGGATCAAAAACTGCAGTATTTATGTTAGAATTAACTAAAGAAGTAAAAAAATTATCTATGCAAGTTGATGAAGTAAGAGTAATACGTGTGGGAACAAAAATCTGTTGAATTAAATTGAAAGAATTTAGTAAATCTGTAGTAGCTTTGCACTGCATATTAAGTTCTAAAAAATCAAGATTAAAATCACCAAATAATAATATATTACAATTAAATTTGTCTAGTTCACACAGTATCGATTCTAATCCGTTAATGAAAACATCAAAATCTCCAGAGGGAGAACGGTAAAAATCATACTATGATAATTTTTAAATCAGCAAGATGTATTCCAGAAAATTCATATTGCTTCTCCATACTGAATTTAGTTAATATATTTAAAGATTTACAATTTAGGGTATCTTTAACAAAAATACATGAACCCCCATGTAGAAATTTTGTCCTACAGAAACTAGATATTACATGGTAACCTTTAAATTTTAATTGGCTTAATTCTATACAATTGCACCAGTGTTCTACTGCACAGAATATCGAATATCGATATTGTTATCCAATAAAAACAATTCAATATCCGCAATTTTATTTTTTAAAGATTGTAAGTTTAAATAACAAATTTTAATTAATTCTAAGTCTTTACCTGTTGGTATTGAGGCAGCTTGGTAAAATTTACCGTCTTTGGAAAATAAAATTTGTTTACAAAAACATTTCTCGGCCAAAAATCAGGTTTCATTACATGATCAATAACAGCTTCCGGCACTCCCACTTTGAATGAAGCATAATCAGCTTGTTCCATTTTCGGTTTTAATACTTCCACATTGCAATCTACTCCAGTTTCTTCTTTTAAGAATTGAGAAACCTCCTCTGCAGTGACATCCTTGTGGAAACGACTAACAAACAGCCATCGCATCTTGAGTCTTTCAATTGTAGGTAATCGTGACATAACCTTCGTACCATTAAATGCAATACTTCTACGCACAGCACGTTTCTTTGAGACGACTTGCCAAGGCTCCTCCTTAAAACCGCCTGTCCAAAGAATCCTTCACAATCTGTACGTCCAACTATCTCTCCGCTCTTTGTTATTGCTGTTGATCTTCTTGGCTATACTTTTCTAGTAATTTTATTTATATCCTTTATATCCAACTGAGAATTAGCCAAGGTCTGGAAATTAACATTACCGCCATCTGTTGCCCTTACAGAAGGTTTGGCGCCAGTGCTAACAGGTGGCTCTATTGGTTTATTAACTAATGGCCCATTATTTTTCCTTTTTCGTTATTAATATCAGCGGTTAACTTACTAATTGTAATGTCCTTTTGTAAAATAATTTTCTCTTGTTTTCGTAATTCCGCTTTAATCTCCATAAGTTCTTTCTTTAAGTGCAGCATAACGTATAAACAACTTTTTTGTATGCCATTTTTCTCACATTTGTTACATGCTTCAAATCCAAATTTATCTTCTGTTTTCGCACAGTCTTGATGAAAAACATTATCGCGGATAATACACTTGAAAAAATCTTGTTCCACTTTTAAATTACATGCGGAACATTTCAATGTAACCGTAGATGCATTTATATTCAATTTATCAGTTGATAACGAGCGACGCATACCGGGCATCTTGACCCATCGATCTCTAAATCTCGACTATAGTGATAATAGAGGAATTAAACCATGGAGGATAACTAAATTCCTGTTTTACTGTCAACGGTACTGATTTGAAAATCATCTCCCGAATAATAACATAAAAATGTTCAAGCGCTAAATTTAGGTCTGTAAATTGGTTGAGGACCAATCAGTGGCTAGTATATCAGAGTACAGTTGATGGAAATTGGCTTTCCTAAAGTTATATCGTAGATTTTTAGAGGTCTCAAATACAGGAGGAGGACGACTGGTGGAAATATTAAATGAAATCGCAAGAGCAGGATGATAAGGATCTGTAGGCACAAAGGGATGCAAATCCTTCTCGACACTACAAAAGTAAAGTTACTGTCACCGAGTATGAGATCGAGAACTCGATCATCACAATTCATTATATTGTTGCACTGATTAAGATTAAGTGAGCAACAGAGATTGTGAAATAATCTAGTTTTAGTACTAACCGCATTTACATTAACAAAATCTGGTAGATTAAAGTCACCAAACATAAGAGTAGGCTTATCAATAAACATTAATTCTAGAGTTTCTAAAAACAACTCCAAGTACAATATCAGGGAGGATGTGTACAGCCACAACGATAACATTAGTTAACCTAAATTTACAATTACAGATCAGTATATCAATCATGGGAACAGCTTGTTTAATTACAGAATTATCTACAAGATTACAAGTAATATCATTCCGCAGCGCTATGAGTACAATTTTCCCGTAGAAACGAAGTCTCTGTCACATCGAAAAATTGTATAACCGTTAGGAAACATTTCAGCACTATTAATCGAATCATTTAGCCAGGTTTCAGTAACTATGATTATATCATGGTAAAAATCACAAACAGAAGTATAGAATGCATGAGTTTTAGAGCAAAGTCCGCGACAGTTTTGATAATAGGCATGAAAATGCTGTACATATCCGTTGGGCGTAGCTAATTTTCCGACGGTACAATCTGTGGTACACCATTCCTGTACTTTATTCGTAAATCAGCCTCCCCATTCTTCAAGCGATGATCCAAATCTGACTTCACATTTTTGTAAATCTGTATCTGCATTGGCGTTCGGTCACGATTTATAGAGACACCATTGTATTTGTTGTAATAGTTTTAATTACCTTGAATGCTTTTAAAGCAGCAAATACAGCAGACTCAGATGATACAGAAACCTTTAATGGGCGACATCGAACCTGATTTGTAATATCGAATTTTCCCAGTCTTATGACCTTAGTAACCGTTTCGTTTATGTGCATTTCAGACAACAAATCGTTAACAAACTTCACGTCCTGCCCAAGTTGCTCAGCATTCGTTCGACAAACAGCCTCTTTCGCACCAAAAAACGACTATGTTTTGCGTTTTTCTCTCTCGGCTACCTCCTAGACAATTCGCTCCATATCCATTAACGAAGTGTCTTGACGTTCAGAGCGGTCTTTTAATATCTTAATGTCTTCCTAGAGAGAGACGACAAGGGCTTTAAGACTATTCAAGTCACTTCCGATTTTCGTACAGTTTTTGCGAGACCAAGAGAGATCTATTTTCAAATGTATTTTGCGTGCCTCAGCATTAGAAATATCCACGCACTCGATTTCATAAACTTCTTATTATCTATATATTACTGGAAAGGAAAAAGACAGGGATACTACTTCACGCAGCGGTGGCTGTCGCAGCGACTTATACACAACAAACAAGAAGCCAACGGACGGATCTCGAACAGGCAGCACAGGGAAAAAGTATTACTAGTACAAATAATAGGAATAAGAAAATCACGATCAGAGGAACGCAGATAGAAAGAAATAGTTTTAGAAAACAGAGAGTAAATGTTACCTACAAAAATATAAGCAAACCGCCAATCAAAATCCAACAACAACTACACCATGCGATAGAGGAAATCTAACACTACAAATTTATATACAATAACTAATTAAACACACTTTGTAAACTGCAACAAAATCGAATTCCCGCAGAGCAGCGAATTTGCAAGGTTTATATTCAAAGTATGCACAAAGTATAGTAGTAGTAATTAATAAGAACAACGTAAATAAATCCACAATAGGTGAATAACTAACTGTATAACTTCTATTTTTTTTTATTGGGTAGATTATCTATTTTTCTTTTTAAACGGTTTGACCTCTGACTAATTAGATAAATCCATTGATTGAGGCATGATAAGCAGGAAGTGAAGTCCAAAAGAGCGCCGAACTATTCTCTCGCTTGTGCCGCTGTGCGAAGCGCGCATGACTAATTTCAGCCAATCACAATTAGTATTCATTGATGTCTGGCACGATCTTGTTTACAGGGTCTATGCTAAACATTTGGCGTTTGTAGTAAAATACTATTCTTGTGTATGCATGTTGTATGTGTCTAAGTTTTTTTTCATTTGTCGTTGTTTGAAGCCAAGGTTATTTGATTATATTGCTTTTTTTCTCAAAAAATGGCGTTTCAACTTTCGCTATAGAAAAAAACCGAAATTATTTTAATTTGCGGTGAGAACTATAAGACCGCCAGGGAAACGGCAGAAATTTTTAATAAACGTCATCCCAACAAATCAATTCATTGTTCTATGGCAGTGGTTCTCAAACTGTGGTACCCGGGGGTACGCGAAAATTTTAAGGGGGTACGCGGCCGGCCAACAATAAAATAAAACAACCCGGGACACGTATGGACACGTTGACGTGCGCGCGCCACTAAGGGCTTAGTCATCAGAGTGGGGCTGTGTGGCCGGCCAATCACTCGTGTCACTGCACTGCAGTAGCATTGCCTGTTATTACAAGCTCGCTCTCAGTATTGTGTTATTTTTGTGGTGTGTTGTGTTATTCTGCGGACACTCAATCCTGTTGAAACACATTTACGGACATCTGTTTGTAAACTGAGTCAGGTACCACGTAAGTGAATTTTACAATAAAAATTAACAATGGATAAATGGCTCCTAAAGAAAAGGCCTCATGAAGATCTGCATCAAAATTCTGGGCCATCAACTTCACAAAATGAAGGAGACCTGAACGTCTTATTACTAATGAGCACTCAAGGAAAAAATAAAAAAACCCGAAAAACTGGCAAAGAATATAAAAGTAAAAAAGAAAATATGACGAGTTGTACTTAAAATTAGGTTTACTTGGACTGGAAGCTTAGACGAGCCTAATCCACAATGCGTTGTTTGTTCAGAAATTTTATCATACAATTCTATGAAACCTTCTCTTTTAAAACGCCATTTTGAAAGCAAACATGAGAACTTAGTCAAAAAGGAGTTACGGTACTTTGAACGTCTTTTGGAAGATTTGAAAAGTAGGAAAAACACGATAAAACACTTTTCTGGTGCAGAAAAAATGAAAGTGCTCTAAAAGCTTCTTACAAAGTTAGTCATTTAATTGCGAAGTCTGGTAAAAACCATACTATTGGCGAAAACCTAATCCTCCCTGCCGCAGCAGAAATTGTTTCTTGTATGTTTGGAGAGAACGAGGCAAAAAGAATTACAGCAATTCCATTATCAAATGATACAGTTTCAAGGAGAATTAGTGATATGGCGTATGACACAAAAGAACAACTTGTGGAGCAATTCGAGCTAGTCCTTGCTTTGGTATACAACTCGATGAAACCACGGATGTCGCTGGCCTAGCCCAACTGATCGTTTTTGGTACGTGGCATTTTTCAAGATGAAATATTTGAAAATATTTTATTTTGTAAGATACTTAAAACATCGACAAAGGTGAAGATATTTTCAATTTGTTAGATTCTTTTTTTTCCGAAAACCAGCTCGAGTGGAAAAACTGTGTGTCAGTGTGTATGGATGGTGCTAAGGCTATGAGCGGTTTCAACTGAGTGTAAGTTCACTCATTGTGTCCTTCACCGAGAGGCTTTGGTGGCTAAGCACCTCCCTGATGGACTTAAAGATGTCCTTGATCAGAGTGTGAAAATTGTGAACTTCATAAAAACTAGGCCCATAAAATCTCGTAACTTTAAAATTCTATGCCAGGATATGGGGAGCCTCCATGAGAACTTATTGCTACATACTGAGGTACGATGGCTTTCTCGGGAAATGTTTTGTCCCGTGTATTTGAACGCCACAAAGAATTACATATTTTTTTTACCGAACACAAATCCCATCTGTCTTCTGTACTTACTGATTTTGATTGGCTTTTGAAGTTGGCTTATTTAAGTGATATTTTTGGAAAACTCAACATCTGGAATTTATCCATGCAAGGCAGTGTTTCTGATATTTTTAATTTTAGAAAAGAAAACTGATGCAATGGTAAAAAAGATCATTCGCTGGAAAAAAACAAATAGAAAATAACAAGTGCGACCCGTTTGAAAGATTACTTACATTTTTGCAAGATAATGAGAAAAACATATCTGATTTCACTGAACTCAAGACTCAAATGGGCCAGCATTTGAATGCATTGAAGATCGGCATAAGAGAGTACTTTCCATCTTTGGAGAAACAGTATAACTGGATACGTGACCCCTTTAATGCTGATGCTATGGACACTAACCTGACTATCTTTCAAAAGGAACATCTTAGTGAAGTATCATGTGATCCCACGTTGAAAAACAAATATTTTACTGCTGGTACTACATTGTTAGATTTCTGGATCGGTATTGGGAAGGAATACAAAGAATTGTCAAGCACTGCTGTTAAATTTCTTGTTGGGTTTTCCACCACTTATTTATGTGAAAAGGGTTTCTCAAGTTTAACCTATTTGATAAACTGTGCAAAGGGAAACAAGCTCACCCTTCTCACTAATCTCTTTGAAAGTAAGCGCTTTTTGTTCTTTAAATTTTGTGTGTGTGTTTGTTTTTAATGTAATAAAAATGTTTGTAAACAATATCTCTTTGTTTTTATTTAAACATGATGCGTAATTCAGTTTCAAAGGTTAACACTATACTTCTATGCTACATAGAAGGCTTTAACATTTGTTTAATATTTTAATTATAGTTTACTTAGTACCGGTAACTGAGAAGGGGTACCTAAAATGTTTTCTGGGTAAAAAGGGGTACAGTGTCTAAATAAGTTTGAGAACCACTGTTCTATGGTATCCAGATTCATGAAAAAGTTCAAAAAAATCGGCTCGGTAGAAACCAAAATAAAACCCCTCATAGCAAGCCAGTGACAGGTGATGAGGATATTTTAAATGTACTTTTAACAGTCGCAGAAGCTCCGCAAATGGCAGTAAGTGCAATTGCAGCAACTATATGAATATGGAGGAAAGATCAGTACCAACAATTTTAAAAAGGAACAAATTTCATCCATACAGGCCAAAATTTATTCAAGTGCTAAAGATCGCGATTACGATGCCCGATTTGATTTTTGCGCCTGGTTTTAAGGATCGGTCGCAAAATTGGAGATGACGGGCTACCGAAAATCCGGAGTTCGTTATTGACACTAGAGACCAATATAATTTTAGGGTGCACACATTCACCCTATGCGGTATTTTGAATTCTAAGTTAGTAGGATCTTTTTTCTTTAGAAGTAGTTTAAATTCCGAACGTTACTTATTATTTTTACAAACAACACTGACGGATGTTTTGGATAATATGTCATTAGCAGAATGAAGGAGTTTGTATTTTCACTAAGAGGGAGCCAGTGTTCATTCCACAGTTGATGTAAGAAGTTTGAAAACAGATGGATAGGTCGGTACTTTCAAAATCCATGGCCGGTTAAATTCTCGGATCTTACACCATTGGATTTTTTTGTGGGGCTACCTAAAAAATTGTGTATATAAGCACCGATCCCTTAGAACAGTTCTAGAATATCCAGAAACCGTGATTCGAGTTCGGCACCATTCAGTGAGCCCCCTACATTATAACAAATCTTATTAAGATCTTTTTATGATTTGATGCAGTGTTTTAGAGATATTTTGTTGTCTCAAGACAAAAAACTCACCCAGCATATGAACTTGCTTACCAGAACTGCTATCTGTTAGCGCAAACCTTTAAATTTTGATTGGTATATATTTCCTTTCTCAGGACATACTATAAGGCATGTACACGATGATTCTATGTAATTCAAAACTTGAATATACTCAGTGACATTAGAAGTGTTACACTCAGAAGGAATAATTTAGTCAACTTGATTTTTTGGCAATGTTATAGTTTTACATTAAAAATTAAACGATAACATTTGCGAGAAATTTTATTAACATGTGATACGAAGGAAAAAAATAATGTGTTTGACGGCCTCGTAGCTGAGTACATTTCTGTACATGTTTAGGCATCTACGAAATGAGATGGTCGATATCTGCTTATGGCACTTCGTTCCAAGCAACTTGAACTTCATAGATTAGTAGTGGACGATAATTATATATACTAGATTTAGACCCTTTTTCGTGTAAAGGTATTACCAAATACAATATAAATATATATACGGACAAAGAATAGTTCCGCTGGCGTACTATAGATGTCCCAGCTAGGCTGATTTTAGAAAAGTGTACGACCAAACAAATATTAAACGTGATCTGACGTGACTAAGGTAAGTGGAATTTTCCGTTGCACAAACACGTAAAAATATAAGATAACCGAAGAGTCGGTGCGAGACGAATGCAAGTGGTTTAACTGCGCGCGCAGCGAAGAGGTAGAGCGTTCATTCATTGAATTGTCATTTCGCAAAATTATTATGAAATGAATATTAAAGGAGTCAAAACAAGTAACAGTTTAGTAAATAAAACAAAAAACCAAAACACACATATTGGCTCAATGGATTAATATTCGTTTTATAATGAAATTAAAACATATATTTGTGTTAAAGCAAAGCTATACACACGGAATATTTGCTTTTATTTATTTCGTCAAATGCCTATTAACTTTTTCATAGCACATATTATATCTTATTTACCACTGTTGATTTATTTGCGGTGATAAACTATTTTTGTTTCTAGTGGACTCGTGGACATTTAAAATAACCTTTGTTTCTTGATATTTAAATTTCTGTTTTTTTTTTTGCTAATTCTTGTCAAAATATCTGCGGTTAACAGCGCAAGAATATTATCTTGCTAAAAACTGAAATAATAATATCAGAAAAAAGTGTATCTATAAAATCTATAAATTTTTCTTTTTTTTTAAATTCACTCTCAGAAATACCATGATGTTTGAAAAACATAAGCTCATATTTGATTCCCAAATTATTGTTTACTGTTTTCATAGGATAGGCGATGGCGTATCGAACAAGAATTTTTTTTATCATTTTGCTTAAAATGTAACTTAAAACACTACAGTACAAGTTTCAATCGCAGCCCAGTAAACAAAATTCAAATCTTCCGCAATTATATTTTGTAACTTCAACGTAAAGGTATTCAAATAACCATTAATGTAATACAAAATCGTATGTAAGTTCATGCTTTAATGTTGAAATTCCTGAAAATAACTGCGCGAAATTTGAATTTGGTTTACTGGAAGGGGTCTTTACAAAAAAAAATATGCAACATTATTATTATCTGGTTGCACTTTTAAGGTATTTTCCTCAATTTTGTTTTTATCAAAGTGTACAAGTACAAGTACGCTAGCATCAGACATAAGTTTTTGTCGCTCTTGAACTTTTTCTGTTTCGTTGTTTGTGGAATAATATAGAAAATATAATTGTTGGACATTATATTATTGTACATATCTTATAATGGTTAGAACTGTCAAACGATATATTTGTAACAAAAAAATGATAAAAAAAGGAGAGAATTAGCAGAATTCAAATTTCCTGCATTTACAATTTCTAAAAGATTTCATTTTTTTTTCGTTCGCTGCTTTTATGAAATCTCAGATTGCTTTTGAAAATGAGACATAATACTAGAAAATTTTATAGGTATGCAACCAAGTGCAAATGCAGACTTTTTATAATAAATCATAAAATTGGAATTTTTATAAATCATCAATAAAAATCATCGATTATAGCGTACCTCTGTTTAGTACGTTAATTAAGTAGCGATAAAGTATAATAGATGCATCCATAAAGAACAAATCTCCAAACATACATTCATTGTAAAATAATTTGGATAAATATAAATCGCAAAACTAACACCTAGCATCCGATTCTCAGACCATCTACTTATCTATATGCCAGGGGGTAGATTTCATATTTGCCGTGATTATTTACGCGTATTATATATTATATACGTTACTGCCAATAGAAATAGATTTCTGAGTTACCCACAGCTGTAATACTCAAGTGCTTCCATATCAAGTACATAGTTTGGTTGGTCCACTGTTTATTTTCGTACGTCTCTTGCCCCGCCGCTTTTTAACTGCCCCCGCGAAGAAGCTACAGTGGTGCCGCTCTAAAGTACGCCAGCGGAACTATACGTCTTTGACCATATGTATACTAGTATTATATTTGGTATTACCATAGACTCTTCGTATGCGGGGTATATCACGGAACCCGTGATACGTGGAACCCGTTTGTTAGAAGTATCTAGGATTTCATACTATTTATGAATTTAAAACTTTCAGGTTAAGAATGACCCATAGCCTTTTTTTTATTTTAAAATATTTCCGATGTTTTACAACTTTCGGAATAACCATAAATTACGATCAACTTTCTAAATTCTTAATGAAATATATATTATTGAATTTTTGGATTCTGTAATCGAATCTACGATACCCGCGGCATTAGGTTATTCTATAGCTATCTTCAACTGTTTTTGAGTTATATTCTATTATATTCTAAGTATCCAATGAACGATTTAAATTCAAAGGTTAGATAAGAGTAAATAAACTCGTTCTTTCGTTCATACAGCAATTTAATATATGATGACTAGTTTCGACTTTTAACAGCCATCTTCGGATCACTAGAAATGCAAATTGATCAATTAATTAATATAAATAATTGTGTTAAAATTTAAATATAAAACTGATGAAATTAAAACTAGTAGATGTAAATAAATGTAAGTTAACAATAATAAATGACATTTTCAAAAAAAAATTATTATGCATTAAAAGTTTACTTACACGTCAATAGGTAAAATTGTCAATCATTAAGTTAAAAAAACACCAAACATGACAATAAATTACGTGGACACAAACATTTATATATAATAATTGAATATAAATACACATTAGAATATAAGAATACCTAACTATTTCAAAAATGAAAACAATACAACTGATTTTAATGTATGCAAAACGTGTCTGTGTGTTATTTATTGTAAACCGAAACTGTGAAAGATTGTTTAAAAAATTATGTATGTGTGAAAGTGTGTGTGTTCCTTGTGAATGTGTGTGTGTTTTGTGTATGTGTGTGTAAAAGTTATTCAGGTTATCTAAATTTGGTATGTTAATGCTGTGTTAAACTGGTTGTCAAATCCAAATAAGTGAAGATCGGTTTAATATTATAATCTATTTGTTCATTTAAAATATATATGTTAGGTATTTTCTTATGCCCATCTATTTGGTATGCCTCCAACAGTCTAAGTTTTTGACCCTTATCACAGTTGTGAAGTAAGGTAATGTTATCATCACAAGTGCTTTTATGTCCATATTCTAGTAAATGTTAAAATTTGAGTTATTTTGTTTTCTGTGTTCTTTGATTCTGGTATCTAATTTTCTGCCAGTTTCCCCTATGTAAGTAGCATCACAATCATCGCATTTTATTCTGTAAACTCCCGTTTCGTTGTAGTTTGTCTTTATTTTCTGTATGTGTGCAAAGCATATTTTGTAGATTATAAGGTGACTTATACGCCAATTGTATATTAAATGGTTTGAAAAGGTTGTTTATTAATGTGTGAAAGATTGTTGTATGTAAATTTTCTATGAATCTTATTTTTATTTTATGTTTATAGATAAGTTTGTCTATTGTGTTATTTGGAAATTTTTTATTGTGTGCAGTTTGTTTTATGATACTAAGTTCTTTGTTATACTCAGTTGTAGTAAGGGGTATATTGTGTAATCTTTGTATGTAATAATTTAAATTAGCATTTTGCAAAAATGCATTTATAAGCCTATCACAGGTTATACAGGGAGTACAAGGTTTACTAGGAAACCGAAAAATTCCAAAGGTCTTTAGATAGATAAAGATTTAATTTACATATCGATATGCGATTTAACGGTTTTACAGTTATTACACTTTTTATCAAATATTAAATAAAACTTCCTGTGGGATTAAGATAACTAAATAAACAAATTGACAATGCAATCTATAGAAATAAATATGATTAAATAGAGGTGTTGAAAGAATCACTATCCAGTAGACCCAGTCAGTGTTTCAAAGGCACATCAGGACTCCCGAGTACTTGAAGGAGTAAGTAAATTATACATTTTTTGTAACCACAACTGTTAAACAAAGTCTCACACCGTTGGAAGATTCATCTAATTCGGTGCCGCCGCATAGTGGTCCAACAAAAATCGGTTTTGTTAATACTGAATCTAATTCTTGAAGTTAATAGTTAAGTACTTTCAATGTTGACACTTCATGAAAAATTGCATTTCTTGAAATATCAGCATCCAAAGTCGCGCAAATAAAGTAGAAACCTTTGAAAGATTATTACGTATTTTTAAATTGGCATATAGAAAAAGAAACTCGAAAATTCAATGTCTTTTTTTCACGGCTAATTAGTTCAAGTTTATCATTACAAATTTCAATATTTTAAAAAAATACACAGTTCAAAAAAATTAATAATTTTTTTCAACTAAGTTCTCATTTAACATTAATCCATTAGTGGACAAAGTTAAAAATGTTCTTGTGTGAGCAGGTTTCTATGTTTTTCCTACTTAAATCTATATTATGGCTACTAACTAAATGGTATTTTTTTTTGGTAAAAATGTTTAAATTTTGGTATTTTTCACGTCCCTTTTAAGGGACGCTATCTATTTGATGTATTAACTAAAATAATATAGAGGCTTTTCTAAAGCAAAAACTTTATTCATATACATATTTATGATGTATGATACAATTTAAAACACAACTTGGAATGTAGAGCGATCTGACATATTTTGCAAATGGACTTTTTTTTACCACATTGTCGACATCTTCTATCACTTTCGTTGTAAATTACTATGTGGTTCTTAGCATCATAACGCACATCTTCAATAGGTCGTGAGATACGTCCTTGGTGGGCTTTCGTTCCGTATGACTTCAAAAGACTGAGAGTGATGTACCTTCGAAAAGATAATAAACTTTCTGCATTTGGACTTTTCACCAGTAACTTTATCATGAGTAACAAACTATTTACTACAGAGACATTCAACAAATAGGCCACTAGAGGCCAATACCACTTTCCCTGTCTGATACGTGTTCGGTATACAACAAACAACAGGTCCAACTTGGCGGAGTCGACAAGTTGGACTTGTCGACTCCGCCCATATTTCTGTTATAAGAAGCCACTACTTCTGGCTGAGGAATGTTTCTTCTTGTTTTAGAAGTCCTGCCCCAGCGAGATGTTTGAGTAACTCCATTCTTCTCAAAGTTTGTGCCAAGTGTGACAACCTTGTTGTCCTTCCACTGTACGAGCATTGAATTATCATTGCTGAAGAATTCGTATGTTCCTCTCGTTCCAAGCTTTCTTCGAAGGTACTGGACATTGTTCAATTCGATTTTCTCTGAGCGTACCAGTGCTACAATACTTAGAATAGGATAAATGGGCAAGTAAGGGTAAACCTGTAAAATAATTATCGAAGTACACCTTATGTCCTTTATTTCTTGGTACATTTGCTTGTTGCAACAGAGACATGACAACATCTCCCCCAACACCAGAATGCTTGTCTTTGTTCGAATTCTTCCCTATATATATTTCAAAAGCGTACTTGTATCCCGTATTAGAACAAAGGGCCCAATTCTTGTAACGAAACCTGATTGGCTTTCCGCGAATATATTGTTTGGCATAGTGTTTTCCATAGTATGAAACTATACTTTCGTTTATCGACAGATTTTCTTCAAGACCTTCACGACTCTTAAAATTTTTATTTACTGTATCAACTAACGATCTCAATTTGTAGAATCTGTCCTCTTTGTTCAGTTTTGTGTTATCGTTGAAATGTATATATTTAAAAATTTTTTCAAACCTTTTTAGTCTCGTATTGTTCTGTACAATTTTTGGTATATCATCTTCGCTGGACCAATACAACCTTCTGTTTGGGTATTTACCATAGCCTGATAATAATAGTACTCCAAAAATTACGTAAAGCTCTTCCAAAGTCAAGGCAAGTTCTTCATTGTTTTGATGAGCATACTTGTTGCTCTCATCTAATATAAGGTTCATCAATTCTTCATCAAAGAAAAAAGCTTAAAAAACTCTAATGGGGTAGATGCTTTTACTGCCTCGTCAGAGGGCGGTAGTGGATTGCAAATAGTAACAATGTCGTAATCTAGTAGTTTCTTAGGATTTTTTACCCAAGCAGATTTCTTTCTCTGTGCTTTCTTCTTCTTCTGTCGTTCAGAAAGCGGGATAAGAGAGTCAGGTTCGAATTCATCATCGTTAGCAGGAACAATTTCACATGGTTGACACAAAATTCCTCTTGGCAAGTGGTTTACATCACTGAATGTTCATCATCAGATCCATCACTGTCTACTTCTGTGATTCTCTTCTACCAAAGGTATTTATTTAAATATTCGCAAAACGACAATTGACACAAAAAATATATTAACAATTTCAAAAAATAATTATTTACCCTCCGCTCCTAGTCGAATAAAGAGAAGGATCCATTATCACTATAAACCTCAATACGTTGACTGAATTAAAACAAACAAGCACCGACACGTCTGCTAGAGTCTACGCAACGCTCTGGTCTGTTGCGGTAACCGGTTTTTCCGGGGCCGTAATGATGATTAGGAGTAAATTTTGGCTCTGCGGGGGTGCCTAACAAGCAATAAATTACTTAGGCTTTATCGACCACTTAAAAAAGACCTATAAAAACACCCTATAAAAACATCAAAATTCCAGAATGCAATTTAACAGTCATCAGCACAATCTTTACAAAAACTAAACACAAGACATCAATTTCAGACCAAAGTGATGTTATATATAACATTCTTTGTCGTGATAAGGTTGTTACATTGGTCAAATTTCTCAAATGTTAAAGAATAGAGTAACTTCAAAATTTCAAAATTTGGACCACGATTTTAATTATGATAACACTAAAATTCTAGATGTTGAGAATAATTGTAAAAAGCGGTTACTATTAGAAATGGTACTACATATTAACAACAGTCAAAATTAGATTAAATTAAAGAAGTCCTGTGTTAATTAATTTAATTTAATTAAATTTAATTTTAAAACAGGTACACTAGCGACACTTTCTAATTGTACTACCTACAGGGTAAAAGAGAGCCCATATGTTTAGCGTGGATAGTAGACGGATTTATGCAGTAACTGGCCCCTTCGAAATATGTAAACACAGATGTGCGGTCTCTCTGTCGGTTATTTAAAAAAGCTTAGGCTGGATTTATTAATGTGCGAAGTTGAATGCATCTCTTATGTATTTGTTATCTTTGCGTAGGAATAAATTTATTTGATGTTTGAAGTATTTCGAATAGCTGTAGTGTTATTAAATGGTTTTAAAAGGTATTTTCATTTTACGGCAATATCAATGGGTTTATTACTTTTATTCATTTTATACGTTTATGCAAATAATAATGAAAGTATCAAAATGTATCGCATGAAGACATTTAAAGTATTCAGCTATACTGAAATCAGTAAACAATATCTCCGTTATGAATGAAACACTTTTTTCGATATTACTGAACACAATAACTAAATTGCGGCAGTCCCTATGTAAGATATTAAACAATATTGTAATAAGGATTATTACTACTTTCATTTTTCGTGAAGTGAGTGTTGCGCCGATTAATTGATTAAATGCAGAGAAATTTGAAGTAATGTCGTTATTGACAAAAATGCAAGTTTTGTTTTCCCTGCAGCGTTACCAAAATATACTTATATTTTGTAAGCTAGTTAATGTCTGATGATTTCATATTATTTTTTTAATTCGCTGCGGCTTCCTTCTTTAACATTAAATAATAAAGGAGATATGACGAGGATGCATTCAGAACCATGATTTTTATATCAGATATTAGAACGAAAGGCTCTACACTCGTCAGAAATATTTTTTATTGGTTATAGTAATGGTATGTTTTCATTAATATTATCGTAACATAATATTTCGATTATAAATTCCTTTCAGTTCAAGTTTCAAAGATTTTACCTCAGAAGTCCCACAATATCTTTTCAAAAGAAATACAAAATTTGAATTAGTGCTAAATCGAATAGTAGTGATAGCTATAAATACTTTATATAAATATTAATTATTCATTATGTTAATATCGAAAAAAGGAGCCGCGGCGAATTAAAAATAGATATGAAAACAATCATTATGAATCAATTGGATTAAAAAACACAAACATATTTAGTAAAGCTGTCGGGATGTGTAAAGAAAACAAAACATCTGTTTGTATACAATATTATATTTAAGGTAAGTAATTGAAAAAATTCGAATTGTGGTAACCGAGGTAAGTCGGCAGGCATAAGTATGCGCCTTTGATGTATTTAATTCTCTCTATTTTATAAGATCAATGTTTTTTCTATGTTTGTTTACTGCATTCTTCCTTACATTTAAAGTAGATTTACTACAAAAAAAAAAAAACAGAGACCGCACATCTGTTTATATATTTCGAAGACGGCAATAAATGCATAAGTCGTCTACTACCCATGCTACACATTTAGGCTCTATTTTATGCTGTAGGTCGTACAATTAGAATGTGTCGCTGGTGTACAAGTATAATATTTTACTTAATATCTAGTAACTTTACCTTATTGACAAAAATGTTTTTTTTTATTTTTGAACACATCTAAATTAAAATAATTTAATTTATTGATTAATTTTATTATTAATACATGTTCATTATTATTCTTATATAGTGTTATAATGTTGTAGATTACCTCCTCAAATCAAAAATTAAATGACGAAATATTGAAGTCATAAAATAATTAATTTTATTAAATAGACCGAATTACACATAATTTTATACCCTATGTAGCTACAGCTCCTTCCACAAAAAAAATTAACAATCTGAATCGCGATTTTGGTTATATATTCTTAGGTTGAACTATACATATAACTATGTTTACTGGAGGTAGTTTTATCATGCCGGTCAAAGAGCAGTCCACATACGTAATGTTTATTCGTGTGTTGGTGAATTCCTATTTTATGTCCACTATTCATTTGGTAAACTGTTTATGAAAGTTATGACGGCGACCTTGATTTATTAGTTTTCAAACAAGGATATTCATTCAGTTTAAGGCGCAAAGAGTTTGCCGGAAAAACCATAAAGGGAAGCATTTGTGTTTATCTGATACTCGCCTTATATGTATAAACATATTTTTTATTGAAATCCTGCATAACAAAAATACATACAGTTGCGAGCAAATGTCATACGTTTATTCTTTCATAATTAAATTAATAAAACATTTAAATTAAAATTTTGCATAACTTTAATTTATTTTTATTCTTCTATTGTTTTTTTAATAGTTTCTAAATAGTTAGGTTTCCATTACTTTGTTTTACTACATAATACTGAAAAGTAAATTGCAAATAACTTTTCTCTGCGACTGTAGGTATATCTCAACACTAATATATGAACTCTTCTATATTTTTAATAGTAAGAAATTTAGAGCATTGAATATTTCAAATGAATGCAATAAGTGTTCGACTTGCATAAATTTACGGCCTATTAGTATTGTATATCCAATTTTTTGGAAGGAAAGTTTTGTTAGTTGAAATTTTTCCACAATGCTGACCGCACTTGAAAAACTAGAAAATGCCGATAAACTATTGAAAAAAGTGGACACTGCTTGGCAAGAGATTTCTATAGAATTTTCTGAGAAACTTCTAATGGATTCAATGCCGTTCAGAAAATGGTGGGGATGGACACATTATTAGATGTTTCAAGATTGAAGAATTGCATTTATACAAATGTCATAATTAGATAAAACAATAAAATAAGTTTGTAATGACAATATTGCATTCTGTTATTACAGTAGCATATGTGTATATGATGTTACATTACTAGCAAGGTATCCCCCGTTAAGCTGCATTTACTATTGAAAACTATATATTTATTTACTTTTAAATTGACTTACTGGTAAATGTTATAATTAAAAAATTACGAAATTAATAGAAAGAAAGTTGTATATATATGAAATAAAGTATTCTAATAATAAGAACATACAGAAGCAGAATTTTTTTTTACAAAGGAATACGTAAAAATACTGTTTCAACGTATGCATGTTTGTGTCTTGATAACAAAAAATAAATTATAAAAGCAAGAAATCCTGTGTCGGATAAATACACAATGAATCATACAAAACATCTGTTTACGTCGCCGTAGCCGTAGTAAAAACTATGGTCCGTCCTAAATGTGCTCGCCATATACATTTTCGCGTAGTCGTGAACTTTTTTTTGGTAGGAACTGTACATACATTATACTATATTACAATGACTTGTAAACTCTTGCATCAGCATAAATAAAATTAGAGAGAATTCAGTTGCAACACTAGTTATTTAATATTTTAAATGAACATACTTTTGTCAGTTTCAACAAATGTTTGTAATTAGACTAGTATTATCCAATTTATCATTATCAAATAATATTTTACAAGGAAATTTGTTAAATAAAAATAAGTTTATGACCAGTAATCTAGTTTCTTATCTTTACGTGGTATTCTATCTAGAAGAAATGACAACACATTTTTTTTCTCCGTGCGCTACATATATAAGTAGCGTATGAGACAATTAAATTTTGTCACATACGCTAAACATTTACTTTAGCATAATTATGTCGTGTTTAAACTTTCTAATGTTTTACAGTTAAATTTCCTCTTCTTTGTCAATAATTCCAGTGGGTAAATTTTCCTGTGCAATGGCTGCACCAGCAAGTAATTTAGTTATATACAGTGTGTCCCAGAATCGAAGCATGAGTAGGTAAAAAAGTCGAAACATTTCTGAGCTGAAATTTAATTTAAGATACGATAAAATGGTATTAAGAAAAATTGTTCAGATTAATAAATTATGTAAGTGCCTAAAATTTAAACAAGATCGGCATGTTTTGGAAATGTTTGTTGTTATATGTTTTAGGTGAGGTAGAATGAAAGACGATGTGCCCTTTATGACTAGTTGAGAGAGACTGAACTTTTATTATACATATGTGTTTAACAATACTATGGCTTAACAATGATGTAGGCAACCTAATTTACAATACCACATCTCCCCTTTTTAACTTAAATATATACATACTATACATATACTACAACATACATACATATACTTAAACTACATAAAACTACACATAATCATTTAAATACTTGGGCCTAACTATTGTGCGCTTAGCTGGAACAGCTGTTGCTTCACAATAATCAGACTCATTAACATTATCATCAGAATTATTAACAGTTTCAGATTCAGAACTATTACAGTTATTATTTATGTTTATATCAGAATTTTTTGATTCTGTATCATATACGAATGTATCTTGCGAAGAGCTCTGTAAGGTTCTTTCAGTTTTATGATCCCTACGTAACTACAACTGATTTCTAATAATACAACCACCATCTTCCTTCTCTATTTTGAAAGTCCTTTCCCTCAGCTTTTCTATTATTTTTCCTTTTTTCCATGTACTATTTGGTTTTTCTTGAAACCAAATTTGTTCACCAATTTTAAACTTTTATTATTCTTTGCATTTCTATTGTAATATTTTTTACTGTTATTTTGTCGAAAATTAATTTTAGCTGTTAACTCTTTTTTATTTACTAATTTAGGTTGTAAATTTATTTCATTCATTGGTAAATTATCTCTTAAATAACGTGACATTAGAATTTGAGAAGGCGTGAATTTATCATATACCGGAGTGTTTCTAAAAGCAAGTAACGCTAATTAAATATCTTCATTATTTTCTTTACACTTCTTAATTAACTTTTTTATGGTCTGTATAGTTCTTTCACACAATTCATAAGATTGTTGATGATGTGGAGAGGATGTAATTGAATTGAAATTCCAGTCTTTTGAAAACTGTTTGAATTCTAAGCTAACAAATTGTCGACCACTGTCTGAAATTACAATTTTTGGTATGCCATGTCTAGCAAAAATGGATTTTAATTTATTAATTACATTACTAGAAGTTAAATTATTATGTAAATTAACTATTTTCGGATATTTAGAGTAATAATCTATTACTATTAAATACCATTCACCATGCATTTCATACAGATCTATTCCAACTTTTTGCCAGGGCTTTTTTAAGATTTTATGCGATAACAATGGATCTTTTTTATTTGAGTTTTTAAATTTATTACATATATCACATTTACTTACTAAATCTTCGATGTGATTAGTTATTTTCGGCCAGAACACCGACATTTTTGCGCGTTCAATACATTTAGTTATACCAAAATGTCCTGTATGTATATCATCTAACACTTTATTTCTCCAAGATCCCGGAATTATTACCCTTTGACCCATATATATCAAACCATTTACACCTTCTGTAATTTCATTTCTTATATTATAATACGGTTTAATGCTACTAGGAACTTTGTTTATATGACTTGGCCAACCATTTATTATAAAATTCGTCAACTGTTTTAATTCTTCGTCTTTATCACTATCAATTTTGAGTTTTTTTAGACGTTCATCTGAAATTATTAAATTTTTTTCAATAATACATACATGTGACTCAAGTTCAAGATTGTCATTAAATGTTTGCTTTAAATTTGCACGTGATAACATATCTGCGATTACTAAATATTTACCAGGTTTGTAAACTAAATTAATTTCGTACTTTTGCAATGAGAGCAACATTCTTTGCAATCTCGCTGGACAAGAGTTAAGTGGTTTTTTAAAAATTGAAATTAGTGGTTTATGATCTGTTTCAACCATAATTTTATTCCCATATATGTATTGATAAAATTTTTCCACCCCAAAACAAATAGCTAGTAATTCTTTTTCTATCTGAGCGTATCTTTGCTGTGTTTCAGTCATAGCTCTTGATGCGTAGGCACAAGATTTATTATTTTGTAAGAGTACTGCACCTAAACCTGCCTTTGAAGCATCTATAGATAACGTTATAGGTTCATTTGGATTAAGATATTGTAATATAGGTTCTTTTACAACTAAAGATTTTAATTCTTCAAAACTATTATTTTGTTCTTTACCCCATACAAATATGTTTTCTTGTTTTATTATTTTACGTAAGGGTTCTGTTTTGTCTGATAAATTTGGAATAAATCTACCTAAATACGTAATGAAACCTAAAAATCTTTGTACATCTTTTTTATTGTTAGGAACAGGCATCTCTTTTATAGCTCTTATCTTTTCATCTAATGCAACACCTTGTTTTGAAAATTTATGCCCTAAATATGTAATTTCACTTAAACCAAATTTACATTTATTAAGATTAAATTTTATATTATGTTTCTTTGCCTTTTCAAATACCTTTAGAAGTAATTTATCATGCTCAGCTGTTGTTTTTCCATGAATTAAAATATCGTCCACATAAATTTTAACTCCTTTTTGTGAAAAAAATTCTTGAAATCTTTCTTGAAATACTTCACTTGATGTTTTTAGGCCAAATGGCATTCGCAAAAATCTATATCTTCCAAACATTGTACCAAATGTACATAATTTACTTGATTCCTTATCTAATGGTATATTCCAAAATCCACTAGATGCATCTAATATTGAAAATACGGTTGAACCATTCAAATTTGTGATAATCTCATCGATATTTGGTATTTTATATTTTCTAGAAATTATTACCGAATTTAATTTTTTAGGATCAAGACATACACGTAATGAGCCATCACCTTTTTTAACTAATACATAAGAATTGAGCCATTCCGAACCTTCTTCTACCTTTTCTATTATATTTAATTGCATCAGTTTATCTAAATATGTTTTAAATTGTTCACGTAAAGCAAAAGGGACATTTCTGATAGGGTCTACCACTGGTTTAGCATTCTTTTGAATTTCAATATGGTATGGTTTGCCTACCTTGCCAATACCTTCAAACAGTGTTTTATTTGTTTCAATTAAATTAGTGTACTCTCCCATTAAATTGTTACTTACATAATTTATCATTTTTACTTTTGAATCTTTTTTAAAATTAATCAATTGTAAATCTATACATGTGTTTAACCCTAAGATATTGGAACTAACACCAGATTTAACTACAAAAAACTCTGACTTTACAAATTTTTGTTGAAATTGCAAATCAATACTACATTTTCCTATCACAGGAATGGTTTGACCTGTATATGTCACTAATATTTCAGGAGCTTTTTTAATTTTTTCTTTGTTATACTCTATTCTTTCTAATTCATCAAACGAAATAATATTGACATTTGCACCTGTATCTATCTTAAATCTAGTTAAACAAATTTTTTTGTTTATTTATAGATAATTCTACTACGCAATAACTATAATTTGAATTTACTATTTCATTAATAATTAAAGTGTTTTCTGATAAATCACTAATTTGATTAACATTTTTGTTTTTATTTCTACATGCTTTGGCAAAATGATTCATTAAATTACAAATATTACATTTCTTACCAAATGCAGGACACTTATTTATTACATGATTGTTACCACATTTAGTGCAATTGTTGATATACTTCTTGTATGGCTTCTTCCATTTCGAGGATGAGTTCGCAGCATCTTTCTTGATCGGTACCCGTTTCTTATGAATGACATCTACCTCCACGTTTGTTGTTGTTTGTTCCTTCATATCTTGCAATTGTTTTCTTGAGGATTCTGTAATTATACAGCATTCAATTGTTTTGTCCAAGCTGTCATCTTCTCGCTGTAGGAGCCTCTCCCGAGTCGGTTCATCCTTGATACCAATTATTAACATAGTCTTGATTAATTCTTCTTGTAATTTCAGGTCTTTTATTTCGCACTGCTGGGCTTGATTTTTCAATTGAGTAACAAATTGCTCGATCGTTTCATTTGTTTGCCGGGATGTAAAAAATTTATACCTTTCATAGGTGATATTTTTCTTCGGAACGAAATAATTATCAAATTTTTTCTTTAAAACGTCTATTTTGTTCTCTTCTTCTTTTTGAAATTGAAAGGTATTATAAATTTTGATTGCTTCTTCACCCATATTATGTAGCAATTGTGCACATTGTATTTTTTGTGCTTTTGTATCCAATTCAACGGCAGTAGAATATATATTTCGAACTTTTGTTTCCATACCTTCCAATTTTCTGATACGTTTCCTTTCATGCACATGTGCTGTAAATTTGATCTGTTCCCATCCATTTTATTTTTTGTTTAATCTTTTAAATTATTTGTTCTTGCCTTTGTTTAGTAATTTTGAAATTGTAGACCACTTAATTTATTTAATTCTTACACTTATTTTAATCTTCTGTGACCACGTTTTGGTATCGTTTTACTGTAGCAGCGCCATGTTATATGTTTTAGGTGAGGTAGAATGAAAGACGATGTGCCCATTATGACTAGTTGAGAGAGACTGAACTTTTATTATACATATGTGTTTAACAATACTATGGCTTAACAATGATGTAGGCAACCTAATTTACAATACCACATTTGGGTTGTCTTATTGTGCGCATACAATACGCAATTGTGTTATAGCATTGTTTATATATATTATAGTTATTCAACCGTTTGTAGTTTGGGGAAATGGCGGCCAGGGGGCGTGTTATTTACCTGTCGTTCATTCATAATTTACAAACGTAGTAAAATATGAGTAAACTGTTTTTTTATAGTTGGCCAGCCTGCGAAAGTTTGTTTACTGTGCGTAATCACAGCGTCATTCTTTGTTTTCGAAATTTGCGATACGACGATATTTGTCCCGAGCGAACGAATAATATTGTATTTATAGTTTTATTTAGTTTATATTCTTATTTTTTGTATTTATAGTTTCACTTAGAGTATATTTTTATTTTTTGTAAATATATTTAGAAAGAAAGCATCTTTGTACCAGGTAAGTATCAACTATTTTACAATCTGAAATTATTAATTTTAAACCCTTTGTTTCAGCAAAAATGCAATCTGGTTCAAAGTGTTCGTATTTCTTATGTGGTAATTCTAGACGAAACACTCCTGGATTAAGTACTTTGCGTTTCCTGTTAAAAATCCAGTTTTAACTCAGGAGTGGGTGATTAACTCTGGTATAGTATATCTAGTAAAATAATAATGACATGTGTTACGAAACTTTTTATAGGGAATGCAGAACTTATTAACTTGAGTCCAGAAAAGTTAAAGAAGCGTTTTATTTGCGAACAACATTTTACAAAAAAATTTTTCATTGGACGGAAATTGACGCAAAATGCTGTTCCAACACCATATGTTCATGAAGATCTAACATTAAAAACTACAGAGAAAAAATATGGAACTGAAAGTGTTACAGCCATTGAGGATCAGTATGAACCCCAACCATCTACTTCCCAGCAAGAGATTCATATTTTAACCCCTACGAAACGAAAAGTGCAGCATTTAAAAAGTTCAACGGGAAAAACTTGATGATATTAAGAGAATTATATGTATGCCAAGTACATCAACACAAGGAAGAAGATTGACCATTGACAGTGGAAAACGGAAACGCAAAATAACAACTCCTAGACCTCTAAAATACTTACCAACCTTTCCCAAAGCATTAACTACAATGCAAATATATCATGCACCTAGGACACCCTGGTCAGCGGAGGAGAAAAGTACTGCTTTAGCTATGTATTATAAAGGTCCTGCGATGTATAAATTTTTGCGAAGTAAGGGAGTTATATTGCCTTCTCCTTCAACCATTGTCAATTGGCTCAAGCAATGTGATTGTAAAGCAGGCATTAATAGAAAGCTATTGAAAGCTATAGCGATTAAAGTAGATACCATGTTAGCGAAACATAAAGAATGTGTGCTGATCTTTGATGAGATGGCGATTAAGAAATCCCTAGAGTATTCGAAGCGCAAGGATATTCTGGAAGGCTTTGAAGATCTAGGTGAATTTGGTAGGAAATCAGTTATGGCGAAACAAGTTTTAGTACTACTTGTACGGGGAATTTATAGTAACTGGAAGATACCATTATCCTTTTACTTCACCGAAAAGGGAGTTAATGCTAGGCAATTGGCTGCTATTTTAAAAAAGAATTTGGAGGTATTGAGAGGTTTAAAGTTAAATATAATCACCATTATTTGTGACCAAAGTTCGACCAATCAAAAATTATTTAAAGATTTAAACGTCACATATAGAAGACCATACTTTGAATACCAGGAAAAAAAATATTTTTGCATATACGATGCACCACACTTAGTAAAAAGTATTAGAAATAATTTACTTGGTAGTGATTTCATCGTGGAGAGCAATAAAGTATCATTTAATGATATAAAGCATGTGTATGCTCTTGATAAGGCAAGCACAACAGGAAAGGCCCTACCAAAAATAACGGATGTCCACATTGCACCTAATGCTTTTCAAAAAATGAGCGTTAAACTAGCAACGCAGGTTCTAAGTGGTAGTATGAGTGCTGCTATTTACACTGCCGTAGAATGCAAACAAATGTCGCCGCTGGCAAAACATACAGCAGATTTTATAAAAATAATTAACAATGCATTTGATGCATTAAATAGTAGAAACTTGACTTCTAAAAACCTGTGCAATGTGGCACTCAGTGAAAGTAGTCAGTATGCGTTTAATGCATTGGAGGAGGCTTACAAGGTGCTACAGAATACATTTAAAGTAAGCAAGATGGACACAATGACGAGACCACCCTGTTTTGATGGGTTGCTACTAACGATTAACTCAGTACTTGAAATATATAAGCAGCAGAGAAATGCTGGTTTTCCATTTTTACTGACAAGCCGCTTAAACCAGGATATCCTCGAAAACCAATTTTCAATTTACCGTCAAAGAGGAGGATATTCCAGAAATCCCACGGTGCGAATGTTTCAGGCGGCATACCAGCAAAATTATCTATATAATTTAATGAAGCCACCAAAAACAAGTAATTATGAAGAAGCATATGAAACAACAAACTTATTGGAAAGCTTTCTCCGTACCTATTTCAGAAAGCTCGAGTGATCACTCTGATGATAGCCCGTGTAGTGAGACAGAATGTAGCCCTGCTACATCTGGTGATGGTCAGCAAGCTTTAGAAATGAGTGCTGTGAAATATTTTGCTGGTTATTTGTTTAAAAGATGTAACGATAAATTTCATTGTGGTATGTGTGAAGTTAAATTATGTAGTAGTGAGGATTTAACAGATAAAAATGACATTTTATTATTTTATAAAAATTATAACATTAATGATCCAGTGGCCTTGAAAAGACCAACAGATTTACTCTTCAATATTACAAAGAAGGTAATGTCAGATTTTTTGGATCTCTATGAAAAATATAAAACAAAAGGCCACGTACTTCAAAATATATTGAAGCGAATTGAGGGTCGTTTACGAAAGGATTTTCCGGAGTGGTGTGTATGTTCAAACCCTTGTGATATTCACCGTCAGTACATCTTAAATTTGTTAGTAAAAATACTTATTTATAAAAGATGTAAATTACTAACTGCGACAACTGTATCGCCTGAAAAAACTTCTCATAAATTAAGAATACTAGCCCAATAAATTGTGTCATCTGTCCAAGGAGTTTTCCTTTTCTCATACACCTGTTTAATTGAAACCATTATTACGACAAGAATTTCGTGTTTTGTAGCCGATATAAATTTATTTTACGCAAAGTACTAAAAATGAGATCCGAAAAGTTAAGGTTATGTTACCATGAAAATACTACTTTCATCAGTTTAAGTGTTTTACAGAAATTTATCGGTTAATCTGATCGATCATTCGATTTTCGTTATATTTTTCTGATTTCATTTTCGTGAATCCTTGTTTTTGATTTCCAACACATGTTCATATTTATTATTATATATTCACAGCGCTATGGTGATGCTATTCATACACAAATCATACATTACAATACTCAGATTTATTTTTTATGAGGTTGGTTGTTGGTTTAAAATTATTTCATTCATTAATTGCCAGTACACTTTGGAATCGCTTGATGGCAGCACATTACAAAGGTTGACGTAAAATTAGGTTGAGTAACTATAATATATATAAACAATGGTTATAGATAAAAATAAAGGAGTGCAACCGACGAACACACAAAACGTAACCTAATGATTTAACCTATGCATTGTTATTGATAGCGTATTGTCAGTTGGTGAGAGTGAAATAGTTTTAAACATGTGGAAGGTATCTATAATTTTTAAATTGTAATGCAAAAAACTAATCTTACGACTGCTGTTTGATTTACCTTTTAATAGTTCGTGCAGAACAACTTTTAGAACACATGGGTTTTTAACCGTAACTTCCATCTATATCTATAAACATTTGATTCACTTGCATATCAATATTATGGAAAGTTATCGACTTCTGCTAGCGTCCATGGGCACTGCACCCGACATAGGAATACAGATATTGCCACTCTTCCTATAGAAAATCGCCAATGTTTGCAGGTTCATATCTGTACAACAAGTTAAAACCTGATATCAGAAACTTGACCTTAAATGAATTTAAACGAAAAATAAGGTTTTTTTATAGTTATTCCTTTTTTTTTTCCTTCGTGAGGGTAGCGGCTAATTTATATTGATGACTTAAAAAGTTAAACAAATCATTTTTTTTAACGTTTCGACAATCTTTATTTTTCTTGTCTTCCTCAGAACTGTATATTTTATAATTTAACTTGTTTTATTACTATTTTTTTTTTTTTTTAATTATATCTAGAATTAATGATAAAATGTCAATAATTATACAAAATGTGAGTTATTTTTTATACTTACATCTAGGGACATTCACAAACATTTTAAAAAACATATTTAATAGTTACATTTTTAAAACAATTTTACAATGTTAACAACAACTATTTAAATCAAAACTGTCGAAGAAATACTTTTAAACATACGTTAATAATATATTTAAAAGTTTTTGTTAATTGAGGGATGTTTTTATGATCTGAATGAATTTGAAACCTCTTTGAATAACATCTAGATATTGAGATATATTTGTGGGAATTCGCTTCGCTTGCACCTTTTCATCGCCATATCATTTTTATTTTACTGTTTGTTAAATTTGTTATATTGTGCGTTGTTTTTTTTATAATTGTATGTGTTTATATTTACTTTTTTATTAACATTATTATTATTAAGTATACATTAAATATTTGACGACGCCTATGTCACATGCTGGTGATTTTTCGGCGAATAAAGTATCTATCTGGATTGCGGTTTCGAACGTCGGAGTTGAAACACGCGTGTTGATTAGTGCTGAATTTATCGTAATTTTTTATGGTTAAATTGGTTTGTGCTGTATTTGTGCGTCACCAGTTCATTTCGGCAGGACCGGGGCCCATTTTAAGATAAGAGATTCCATTTTATTTTGTTAATTAAGGATTTTGTTTTTTGTTCCCCTCGTTTCTATTTTTCCGTCGCGGGTTGTCTTTAGCGGTCTGTTGGTGCCGGTGATGGCATCTAATGCTGGCCACAGTACTTCTGATAACGGAGGTATGTGGAGAGTTTCAATCATAGGTTAGGAGAAAATTTACTGAATATGGATAAAACTGTAATAAGAAAACCTCGTTCTTTTGCTGACGTTGTACATAATTACAAATTTCCGGATAGGAATCAAGCTATTGTATTCGATGCTATTGAAAACACACAAAAAAATTGTTATGTTATTGGAGTAGGAACAATTATAGGCCCTCGTAATATTTTATTCGCGTCTAGAATTTCTAACAATAGAATATGCATATACCTTACATCTAAAGATCTAGCGGATAACACTGCGTAGGCTTTCACGGCCGGTGTAACTATAACTAACAGCTTCTTGCGGGTTTCGCCGTGTGTCAAAATTTTCGTTCGACGTTTCGCTGTTCATACTGACAGCTTCTTCAGGATAACTGAACTGATTCTCCATGGTCGACATTCTTCTTATATACGCCCTGTGCATCCAACCGTGTAGTTTCCGCTCCATGACCGTGACGGTTCTAGTAGGTCTTCCACGTGTTGCTAAGTGGTACCCTTCTTCTCTGTTAACGGTTTTATTCTTCTCTATTTCTATGGTCCCTGATGAGTCTTTTTCCGTAGTTCTTGGTGTAGTTATTACTTTTACATTCTTGAAATCCATTTGTGTCCGGTGTCGTGCATGTGTTCTGCCACCGCTGATTGATCGGTCCTTCTTAATCTTGCGTCCCTCTCCTGTTCTTTTATTCTTATGTCGATGCTCTTCCTGTTTGTCCGACGTAGCCACTGTCCGCATTGGCATGTTATCTTGTAGATACCTTCTGTGCGCCCCTTGGGTATCTTATCTTTGCGGTCGGTAGATACTGCTGGATCGACGTTGCAGTCCCGAAGCGTACTTGTACGTTACGTTTCTTCAAAATTCGGCCTACTTTTTCGGTGACTCCTGCTATGTAAGGTAAACACGCCATCCCTCTTCGTGGTTCTGTAGTTGTCTCCAGTGTCGTCTTCTTCTTAGTGGCTCTCCTTATGTCGATGTCAGTGTAACCATTCTTCTTTAGTGCTTTCTCCAAATGTATCTTTTCACTGGTAAGATGTTGTTCGTCACTGATGGTTTCGGCTCTGGATAGCATCTTTTCACTGGTAAGATGTTGTTCGTCACTGATGGTTTCGGCTCTGGATAGCATCTTTTCACTGGTAAGATGTTGTTCGTCACTGATGGTTTCGGCTCTGGATAGCATCTTTTCACTGGTAAGATGTTGTTCGTCACTGATGGTTTCGGCTCTGGATAGCATCTTTTCACTGGTAAGATGTTGTTCGTCACTGATGGTTTCGGCTCTGGATAGCACCTTTTCACTGGTAAGATGTTGTTCGTCACTGATGGTTTCGGCTCTGGATCTAGTGGATAAATTTGTCACAGAGTTCAAAGGAATAACTTTAAATAACTCTTTTATACCGGCCCGACTACCGGTGTCACCCGCCAAACGCGTAATTATGTCTAATGTTTCTCCGTGTATTCCACACCATATTATCGAAGAAGCACTTAAACAAGAAGGATTTAACACAGCATCGGCTATTACATTTATTAAAGCCGGAGTTAACCACCCGGATTATACGCACATCGTAAGCTTTCGCCGTCAAGTTTATATTAACTTAAAGTCAGATGATAAGTTACCGGACTCCTTGCTAATTAAATGTAATGAAAACACCTTTAGAATATTTTTATCAATGGATGAATTGAAATGTTACGTTTGTAAAAAAGTGGGTCACATTGCCAAAAAGTGTCCCACGTTCAATAATGCTACTGAAGTAATCACTACTGTGGATGTGCACTTTAATCCGGATGCGGTGGAGGTGCAGTCTGGTTTAGATAATACTGAAGAAACGGGTAATGACGCTGACATTGTGGGCGTACACTCAGGACTGAGTTCGGTAAAGATATTACCTATACCAGCTACTGCAAAAGAAACTTATAATAAAACCCAATCTATAGATAGTAGGTCGTCAGATTCGAAGAAAAGAGCTGCTTCTCACTCCGCGGACCTTGATGAAATTAGTATTGTGCAAGAAACAAACAAAGCATTGATGATACGCACGCGCGCGTATGCATTCTATGTACCTAATCCATAGACGCATAAACAATACTAAATCATATAACACCGGCACCGTAATGAATAGAGGTGTTGTGTTGACGTTCGCAACTTACAAACATTACAAATAATATAATACAAAACGCAGATATATTAATAGAAAAGTTACAGCGCTCAACTTAGATACTAATTAAATCATATTAGATAAATATTATCTAATTTAATCTTTAAACTATCATTTTAAATAGGTACATACATACCTACTTAATATGTATGCATATTTTACCCATTTTATATTATTCGTCCTACGCACTAAATGTACAAAAACAAAAATTCAATCTTTTTTTTTATATGAAATAAATATTTACAGAAATACAAAGCAAAATATTTATGAAAAATATATTGAGAAAACATTTGCAATAAAATATTATTAATGCTACATAACATATATATTTTTTAAATGTTTTCCTAATATATTTTCTATAAGATATTTTATGCATATTATATTAACATAACTAATATTCAAGAAAGATTTAATATTTTTTAAATATTTATAAAATATGAAATAAATATAGTTGGTCACTGGGGTATTTTTAGGTGTCAGGCACATTTTATCTAATCTTCGATACAACTTAAGTGCCAATTTATTAGACGATATAATGGTTGTCAGAAACAATAAGCTATTTCATTAGATATATACAAATAAAAGTGAATTTTAGCAGTGGTAATAACTGTAATGTCAGTGCCAATTTTGCAGAAATGATAACATAGTATAAATAAATATATCGTTTATGTGGTATTTTAATATTATTCTCCAAAACAAAGGAAAACAGAAGAATACAGGTTGTTTAATTTCATATATAATTTCTTATTCCCGTTGTAATGTAAAATGAGTATTCGTATATAACAGCAATTGTTTTTTCATTACGTGAAATACAGATATATACATAAAGGGTTGACAAAGCCTAATTTAAAAAATATATTCTATGTCCCTATCCTTCCCCGTGTTACAAAAAAAAATATATTAACAAAAATACCTGCCCCTGTTCCTCTCCTCCGTGTTGCAGCAAAACTACTTAAAAAAAGATTAACTGGTCACCCTCACGCGTCGCAAAATAAAATAATTTAAAGATTTTATGTGCCCTTTGCCTCTCATCTCCCGCGTGTTGCAAAAAATAAAAAAAATATTTCGCCCTGTTGCACTTTTTTTTAAATTTTATCAAATACGGTCTAATGACGGTCATTAGATCATATTTAATAAAATTAACAAAACTGCCACCTGGCACCACTCCCCATGTTGCGATACGGGAAACGGTGTTCCGGAACATATTGCAGTCTGATGCGACTACTCGACCCGCGCTGGAATTAGCAGGCATAATTACAATATATTTCTCAAAAGTTGAAACCGGTAACCGTTATTGAGACCGTATTAAATATATAAGTATAGTATATAAATACGGTCAAATACGATCTCAATACAGTTAATAAATGGTCACCGAAAGTCCCATCGGAATTCAAATACGGTTAAGAATAACGGTAATAGAAATACGGTCAGGGAATACTCGGCTAGAATTATGATATCGAATAAATACGGTCAGAAATACGGTCATTTTGGATACCTTTAGAATTAGGATGATACTCGAATAAACACCGAAATAATGACCGTTTACATTACGGTTTTTAAAACGATTTCGACTCCCTGGACGATAAAACTGCATTCGTTACGAGCACTGATCCATTGAATGTTGGAGCAACTGCGCTGTTGGTCTAGCTGGAGGGATGGTTCTTTGCGACTAACTATATGTTCTTCCACTCTAAGCAATTGAATCACAGTTTTGACAGTGACGTTTCCTTGCGTGGTGCCCCTCTTCGATCTGTGAAGGGTGTGAAATTTTTCGGCGTCTAACTTTGAGTAGCGGTGCGCACAGGTCATTTCCAGGGTTGCTTGCTTTCAAATTCGGTCACTAAGAGGAACAGTAGCAATTGATCCTCTTTTGTCCGTTTATTATAGCAATGTCCATTCTAGAATTAGGAATGGTATAACTTTGAGGGGTTTATCTAAACATTCTTCAGAGGTTTCTAGCACAGAAGCATTTTATTAGATGCATATCTAGGGGATCCGTACTTAGGGGTCATGCCGTGCTTATTTTATTAAATATACAGGTGTCCCACCGAACTGGGTCATTAGATTTTTTTGAACTTCCAGCAGGAATTTGATTTTGAAACTTGCAGTGTAGTCATGGCCCACTGTGATCTATTTAAAGAAAAATATTTTCAACTTTATAACACTTTCGATAGGGTTCCCTATCCCTGAACTCAACCGTTTTTGAAATATTTGCAATTTTGTTGATTTTTTGACGTTTACGCTGTTTCAAGTGAAGTTAAATTGCTGTTGAGGTATCAGATATTTAGTGATTCTACTAATGTCGATATAAGTACAAAGACGTAGGTAGAAAGTGTTATGTCAATAATGACCAAATCACATACAGCGTGTTCGAAAATGCATCTCCAATGTGGATACCTTTAAACCAACAAAACGTTTTTATTTCAAATGGAACATGGTATTTGTTACTACAGCATTGCAGCGTAAAATTCTACATCGATTGATATTAGGGTGTGGCACACCTATTCTTAATAGTTGCTGAAGTATTAGCATTTCTTGCAAAAAATTGCTAAAAATATGCCTAAATTCCAAGTTTCAATCAAATAAAATGAGTTTTTTCCTACAAAACACTCTGTACATTATTTGCCTAACCTATCTAAATATTTATGTTTCAGATATCTAACGTTCACTAGTTTCTTACTAACAGTAATGTCTTTTAGTCATAGAGAACATACAATAATTATTAGATATTAGTAGGCCATGAGATGTGCTAACAAACAAGTGATATCCATAGTTGGTAATTTACCAAATTGCGCAGTGGTAAAAAAAAAGTTTTGTTAGCTTAAACGTATCCATATTGGAGGCGCGTTTTTGAACACCCTGTATGTGTGTGTAGTAATTACTGCTATAACACCATATAGCTACATCCTTGTATTTACATCGACTTTAGTAGAACCACTAAATATCTTCTATCTCATGAAATATTTGCTTTTATTTGAAAGAGTGCAAATGTTAAAAAGTCAACGAAAATGAAAATATCTCAAAAACGGTCGAGTTTAGGGATAGGGAACCTTCACATAAACTAGTTGCAAATGACTCGCCAAATTCATTGAACCGATAAAAAGTATACCATTCTATTTAAAATAAAAAAGTTGATATCCACACCCTGTATACCGAAAGTGCTATAAAGTTGAACATATTTTCCTTAAATAGATCACAGTAGGTCATGTCTACACTGCAAGTTTCAAAATCAAATTTCTACTAGAAGTTAAAAAAAATCTAATGTCCCAGTTCGGTGGGACACCCTGTATAATAATTCCGGTCCCTTGCATTTATATCTTAAACCTTCTTCTTTATATATTCCATAATAAAAATAACTGCTAAAAATGGGGACCTGCATTCATACGATACGAGAGGTAAAGGTGATTTTAGTTTAAATTTAACCAAACTGAATATTTCTGAGCAATCTCCATCGTCTGCAGGTAAAAAACTTTTTAACATGTTACCTTAAATATAACTTATTATGTAATAAATTTATCTAAGCATTGTTCTCCTTACATTATTATTATTTATGTATTTGTGTAATGTGTATATTTATTATTATTTTTTTTTATTATGCATCATGACACTGTCCAGCAACTTTCTAAGCTTGCCACAATAAAGAATCTATCTATCTATCTATCTGATTTATCAATCTCAACAACTTTTTTTAATAACATTTTGTCGTAGCTCCTACAAAAAAGGCACTTTATTATTGAGCAAAACTACCTTGTTTCAATTTCCTAGGCATGCTTGATTTTTCAAAACTAAAAAAGTAAGGCACAAATTACTTTGTAGCCAAACAGGGCTAAACTCCACATGATGAAATTTCAACTCAGAAATTTTCACTTTAACCTATTCCTGCGTTGATCCAAAGACACACTGTATGTTTGGCCGCTGTGTATACTCATTCATGTTATTTTCAGATCAGCACAATTACTTTTGGAGAGATTATAGGGGAAAAGTTCCCAATGATGCTGTAGAATCTGATGGTTTTTACATTGCTCAGATTCTATATAATGGCTTATTACCTGCCACTTTGTACCCTGACATGAAAGCAGCTGTTACGGAGTGTTCTGGACAAAAGATCGTCGCTGGAAAGGATATTAAGGTATATTAATTATATTGTGTGACTGATTTAATATCCATATAAGTCACTAATAATGTAAAATAGAAAGAAGTTTATTACACGAAGATTTTTACATTGAATACATAACAATATTATGTATTAAAACATTATTTTGGTATAATGATTTTTGTCCATTTTCGGAAGCGTGCAAAATTTTAAACAATTGACGGTACAGAAATTTCGTTCAAAATAATGTAGATCAATATAAACAAAAAACTATTCGTAGAGCAGTAACACTTCGACATGGTGTACAAAGAATTTATGATGAAAGACGTGCAGGTATAAGTTTTATTGGGGTGACTACGTGTAAAGCACCGGGTAATTATGAAAATCAAATAGAAAAAATAAATTTATTGAATATTCAATGGAAACGTAAGTAAGTAAACTGGGATTTGAAAATGCTTTAGGTTGAAATGAAACCTTGGGCGACTCCAGTTTAGTTTTATGTATATTCTTAGATATCTCTCGGATAACCATTATTGACCAGTCATTCGAACAATGTATTATGCATGTGAACATAGCATACGCAAATTGAAAAAATAAATTACACCTCATTTCCTACTTTTCCTTTGTAATCCACACTTCATTCGTCTTTCATCAATTCTTTATAAGCCATCGTTCACATTAGACGAATGCAGATAATTAGACTTGTAACTATATAAATTATAATCCTATGGTCAGAGCACACCTACATGGCGCACAGTGGGATGTAGGCGGAAAAAAGTCTATTTTTCGAATATGCGCTATAACTGTTATTTTAGATACATTCTGAAGCAGAAGGATTACAAATGATTATTTAGTACGAATAGTTACATAAATTAAAAGTGCTGACGTTCAATAGCACTTTGAAGTTGAATGATGGTATTTATAGAATTTTTACTTGAAATATTACTGAGGAGTAAGAATGCATATAAGCGAAACAAATTAAGTTTTGAAACAAATAGTACCAGAAATGTTAAAGTGCACGTTTATGCTTACTATACATTAACAATCATTAATATCTAATGATATTACACAGGGTTATTATCTAACTTACGGAAAAGTGCGAATATAATTGACACGAAAATATTCGTCTAGACTTTTTATGTAGCGCCAACGACCGCCCAAGCTGATTCTTTCTTCTACGTGTTCTCCATAGCCCAAGGAATAAGAGCGAACAAAATTTGGCTGCCTTTTTTGCCTCTAGCTGAAAAATAGCTAAAAATCTAGTAGCGCGCACAGTATACAATTTATCACAGCACTAGGAGGATTTTCAATTAAGCTGACCCTTACACAGTTTTGTAATTTTGACAGACACAATTTATTTGTAATTGCATAAAGTAATATTACCTATTATACTAAGTTTATACGGACGTGTCAGTCACTATTATTAAAAATAAAAAAAATATTAGTTTTACTCATGCATACTCTATAGTATTATTAATGTTAATTTACTGATGTGTGCTGGTATTATATGCCGGTCACAGTCCACAAAGTACTTTTACATGGAGAACACATAATATCTACTGCTGTGTTACCAGTTGGTTGTCTCTCAGTGGAAGCACAAGAAGCTCGAAATAAAGACTATAAGCGCTATCGATTGTCTAATTCCAGAAAATGTAATCATTTAGCATCAAATGAAAATATTCTGCACAGACTACTTGTCAGATACGATCCCTACATATTAAATTTACGAACAATATTATCTAAGAAATATTGAGAAATAACACAAGAAGCACAGGAATTAATGATTAATCAATAAAACCGGAAATATGTATAGTTACAACATAACTTGTATAAGTATTAAAAATACAAAAAAATGAAAGAATTTAATATTGTTTTTTGTTATGTTATTGTCTATTTGTATACCTGTATATTTAAATAATTTATCAAATATTTATCGCTTTTTTTTAATGTTTGGAGTTGTTATTAATTTCTAATGTTTTCTTAGTTAAGTTTTTTGTTTCGTACATATGTAAATATGTATATATGTATACTGCAGTAACAATGTTACCTACAGTTACCTATGCGCTACATTAAAAACATGGTGAAATATTAACCGACTTTAAACGTAGACATTCTTTAAAGTTTCATTTCCTCTATCGATAATTACCATCTAATATGCTGATTCATGTGTTATTTCTAATGTCATAAATAGCTAATTATATATACAATCACTATACGATATTTCTCTCCGGAGCGGAGTGTAGTTCACAAGTTATTTAATTTTTTCCGCAAAACCACCTAAATTGACCACTGTGCGGCGTAGTGCGAGACAACTGTCACTGTGCACTTAGAAGGAAACCTCGGTTTCCGTCAATTTCCGATTTTCATGAAACTTTACAGACTGGAGGGGTTCGTACCGTGGTACAAAAATTATGCATTTTTTTCTGTCCAAACGACCAATTTTACGGTAGTTTAATTTCACATCAAGTATACTGGGTGAGTTTTTTTATCTTGAGACAACGGAATATCTCTAAAACACTGCATCAAATCAAAAAAAAAGATCTTAATAAGAATTTATATTCATGTAGGGAGCTTCAACTGAATGGTGCCGAAACTCGATCCCCCAACCTCACCCCCTCCCAGAGATGGGAGGGGGACAACTTTGAAATCTTAAATGGGAACCCCCATTTGTATTGCAGATTCGTATTCTACGCCATCAAGTATGTAGTTTTTGTTTGAAACTTTTTTTCGATTCGTAACAGATTGCGCTGTAATCGCAAAAAACATGATTGTAAACGTCTAGAAAAAATACACAAAAAAGAGAAGCAATGATTTTGTGTTTTTTTATTTTAACATTAAATAACATGTAAATAGATGTAAATCATTTCAATTCTTTCTTGTAATGTTATAGCCTCCATTACTGTTCAAATATTCAACACTAATTTGTATTGGATAATAATTAATAATCTAAATGGGGATCGGACAATGTGTAAGTATTCACAGCTTGTCAAATACTGGATAAAGTACGGTTTTGTATCGTTGAATAGCATTCTAATTGCGATTAAATAAATGTATCGAAGTGAAGGGGCAGTGTTTCGAACACATGGCTTTTTGAAATGTTACACTGAGAAAAATTTATATTTATTTTAAATATAATTCTATTACACATAAACATAATTTATTATTATATATGGGACAGCAACAATATTTGTTTAAATCCAATATAAAATTATTTTAAGCAAATAAAAATAATTTATATTTGCTTCAACAAACTTTATGTTTTAAATAAATATATATTATTTTTTAACGTTAAATATAATTATGTTATCGCTTAATATAAAAAAAATATTAAATTTAACATAATTTATGTCTTTTATTAAAATATTGTTTGTTGTAGCACAAAATAAAATTATATTTGAAATGAAAATATATTTTTTTTAATTAAAAACCATTCATACTTACCTTAAAATGTATTATATCTTTAGTAATAAATATTAGTTTCTTGCTTACTGTTAAAATAAGATTTGTGTAGTTTTAATGGAAATTTATATTAACTTACATTAATTATGTATCGTTTAACTGTAAACTGATAAAGCACAGTACATATTATTTTGTTAGTTCAACTTCAAATTAATATTTACTGTTTCAACAGCTGAAATAGCAGATTAATTAACGACGTTGACATTTTTAAATTTTATTATATTATAAAGTTCAATACCCACTTTTTTATGTCATTCAGTATGTATAATTACTACAATACTCATCATTATTTATTTCAAGAACTTAGTCTTATCGAGTATAATCATTACAAATTTCGGGTTGCATAACATCATAATGTTTACTGGTAATATATAATATAAAAAGTATTTGCCATATTTCTTAGATTAAACATTGTACCAGTGAATCAAATTCATTTTCCCGCAATTTTTTTAGTAACTTCAACATTAAAGCATGTAAATTACCTCGATTTGTATTAGATTAATAGGTATTTGAATACCTTTCAGTTGAATTCCGCAAATATATTGCGGGAAATTGAATTGGTTATTGTAATTAGGTCAAAGTAGTATTTTAATTATGTATCTGTTATTTCAAAGAGAGAAAATGAAAATTAACAATGAATTCAAAATATGAAAGAATGACTGTCTTAAAGACATATAATTTTCACCGAACAAAGTATACAATACAGGTCCAGAACAAAAATATATTTTATCTTACCATATGTAGAAAAGGCGGCTGTGAAACAATATTCACATCTTTTATTTTATACAAAGTACATTTACATGTACCTGGATCAATCTTTGACATCATACCTTCTTACATATTTGTCCTTAAGATACGTATTTCTTCAGGTGTTTGTATTGCTGCACTGAATGTAGTATGGTTCTCCCTTACGTGTAGTATCTAACAGTGGTTTTAAAATCCTAAACACTAACTTAAGTCACTAAGTTTATAAATAAACTTTTTAGGATTACCTCAGGAAAAACTTTTTCAAATTATTATTCACTTCCAACTTCGGTCTAATTAATAGTATTATGTGCTCGTCATTCAAATTTCTAACCTTTCCTGTTTTTGTTTATGGTACTATCCATTATGGAGTTACTCGTGTAGATGGTAGTGTAAGACTCTTGGCTGTAGCTAAACGTAGCGAAAGTATAGAGTTTATTTGAAATTTACGTATTCTTTAATCATAGACAATATGGTGAAAAGTTGATTGTGATTAAATTATGAAGTATCTAATTTATCGAGTTATTTAATTTCGGAAAAAATGATGTGTGCATTGAGATAACAATAGTTAGGTTACTATTGGTAGTTTGCCTATAACCAATACAACGAAGTGCAATGGTAGCCAGATAAAAAAGTACTGCCATCCAGTTTTTATTGACGGAATAAATTGTCAATTATAAAACTCAAGTTGTTACTTATGATTACTTATTTTAATGAAATGGAACACAAATAATGGGTATATATGTATATGTTCAGTACTAACTGTGAAATCCTTCCACTAAATTTTTTCAATTCCCCAGGTGGTAGCAGATTTTCCATTTTCTGTTGGGATATCCGTTGTAAAAAGAATTCATTTTAAGTTACACCTGTTGAGTTGTATGTTTTTTTTAAATTTCCTGCGAATGGCGGCCAGCACGGGACGTGACTTCACAAACGCTAGCGTTAACGATGATTTCGATTTTATTCGGCGACAGCAACGCTGCTTGTGATTTGTTTAAAAAAGCGGAC